>JBBBDQ010002124.1:895000-1172500 GCA_037127315.1 Ascarosepion bandense | reverse complement strand
AATAAAAATAAACAAATACTGTCCAAAAAAAGTACATTTTTAAATTCAAAACTTTTTAATATACTTTCCTACATATATATATATATATATATATATATATGTCCACAGGCAGACCTGTTTCGCTGTATCACAGCTCATCAGTAGACATCCGATTGCGTCTACCCAAGATTGAAACCCGATTCTAGTCGGCGATTCTACCTCTGAGCTATAGGCGCTCGGTAGAAAATAGACTTATAGCCTGTGATATACCATGTAAGCTTACGCCAGTACTTAAAGTGTTCTAATTCATAATTCATTACTGAATGAACGATGCGTAAATGCTAGAGTAGCTACTGTTTTTTCAAAGTCCACCATTCTTCCAGAGTGTGAGGGCGTAAATATATATATATATATATGTGTGTGTGTGTGTGTGTGTGTGTGTATTCCCATATATGATAGCATATGATTATATATATATATATATATATATATATATATAAGGAAGTAGTGGATGGCAGGACGTGGAATTAGGGAATACTAAAGACTTCAAAAACAAATTTTATTTTGGCTATATGGAAATCAAGCATAGAATAGGTCGCGCTAGATGTAGTTTCATCCAATTACGCCAATTGCTATAAAACCAAAACATCAACCTGGAAATCATATTCTTTAATAGCCACGCCAAATCGGTACTTTCATACGGATGTAATACATTGTGCCAAACCTGTTCAAAAATATCTAAACTCTTAACTGCATACTACCGCTTTCTAAGATCAATGAACTGAACCGAAATTGTAAAAACTAAACACTTCAGTTACCTCGGCATATGGATCAGCTAAAACAAATTAATTACAGAACAAAAAGAAACTGAACACAGAAAAATACTATGCCAGACGTAATTTCACACAACACCGCAAATTTCTACAAAACCAAAACATGAACCAGAACACTCAAGGGATATTCTTAAATAGCCTCATCAGATCGCGACTTTCATACGGATGCACAGCACTAAAGCCATTCAAAAATGTTTAAACTGTTTACTCCGTACAACAACTTTCTCAGGTCGATGGTTGAAATGAGAGTGGCGCCTGTAGATCTTGATAAATGTTCTAGACTGGCGCTATATAATCAAAAAGAACTATACCAAATAACAGAGACTACAATATTTTGGAGACTCTCAACAGCAGGAACAATTAAAATGGATAGTATTTATACCTTGAAGAGATAATAAATGCAGACTGATGTTAACGATCTACCCTGCTTTAGACAGAAGATTAGGAAGGAAACTGCAAAAAATACTGGAAAGGATCATGATAGCTACAAGACTTGAAAAGCCTATGTTGCCTGAAAAATCAAACTTGAAAAGCCTATTTGCCTGAAAAATCAAACTTGAAAACCCACCTTGACTGAGGAAATCAAACTTGAAAAGCCTATTTGCCTGAAAAATCAAACTTGAAAACCCAACTTGACTGAGAAATCAAACTTGAAAATCCTATTTGTCTGAAAGTCAACTTGAAAATCCTATTTGTCTGAGAAATCAAACTTGAAAATCCTATTTGTCTGAAAATCAAACTTGAAAATCCTATTTGTCTGAGAAATCAAACTTGAAAAATCTATTTGTCTGAGAAATCAAACTTGAAAATCCTATTTGTCTGAAAATCAAACTTGAAAAATCCTATTTGTCAGAGAAATCAAACTTGAAGATACGTAAATCAAACTTGAAAATCCTATTTGTCTGAAAGTCAAACTTGAAAATCCTGTTGTCTGAAATAAAACTTGAAATCCTATTTGTCAAGAGAAGTGAAACTTTGAAAATCTATTTGTCTGAGAAATCAAACTTGAAAATCCTATTTGTCTGAGAAATCGAACGAAGAATCCTATTTGTCTGAGAAATCAAACTTGAAAGTCTATTTGTCTGAGAAATCAAAACTTGAAAATCCTGTTGATATGAGAAATCAAACTTGAAAATCCCTATTTGTCTGAGAAATCAAACTTGAAAGTCCTATTTGTCTGAGAAATCAAACTTGAAAATCCTATTTGTCTGAGAAATCAAACTTGAAAATCCTATTTGTCTGAGAAATCAAACTTGAAAATCCTATTTGTCTGAGAAATCAAACTTGAGAATCCTATTTGTCTGAAAATCAAACTTGAAAATCCTATTTGTCTGAGAAATCAAAACTTGAAATCTATTTGTCTGAAATCAAACTTGAGAAATATTTGTCTGAGAAATCAAACTTGAAAATCCTATTTGTCTGAGAAATCAGGCAGAAAAATCCTATTTGTCTGAGAAATCAAACTTGAAAATCCTATTTGTCTGAGAAATCAAACTTGAAAATCCTATTTGTCACGAATCAAACTTAGAAATCCTGTTGTCTGAGAAATCAAACAAGGCTCTATTTGTCTGAGAAATCAAACTTGAAAATCTATTTGTCTGAGAAATCAAACTTGAAAATCCTATTTGTCTGAAAATCAAACTTGAAAATCCTATTTGTCTGAGAAATCAAACTTGAAAATCCTATTTGTCTGAAATCAAACTTGAAAAATCCTATTTGTCTGAGAAATCAAACTTGAAAATCCTATTTGTCTGAGAAATCAAACTTGAAAATCTATTTGTCTGAAATCAAACTTGAAAAATCTATTTGTCTGAGAAATCAAACTTGAAAATCCTATTTGTCTGATAAAACTTGAAAATCCTATTTATACCAGAAATCCAAACTTGAAAATCCTATTTGTCTGAGAAATCAAACTTGAAAATCCTATTGTCTGAGAAATCAAACTTGAAAATCCTATTTGTCTGAGAAATCAAACTTGAAAATCCTATTTGTCTGAGAAATCAAACTTGAAAAATCCTATTTGTCCAGAAATCAAACTTGAAAATCCTATTTGTCTGAGAAATCAAACTTGAAAATCCTATTTGTCTGAGAAATCAAACTTGAAGATCTATTTGTCTGAGAAATCAAACTTGAAAATCCTATTTGTCTGAGAAAATCAAACTTGAAAATCCTATTTGTCTGAGAGATAAACTTGAAAATCCTATTTGTCTGAGAAATCAAGCAAATCTATTTTGTCAGAGAAATCAAAACTTGAAAATCCTGACTTTGTCTGAGAAATCAAACTTGAAAATCCTATTTGTCTGAGAAATCAAACTTGAAAATCCTATTTGTCTGAGAAATCAAACTTGAAAATCCTATTTGTCTGAGAAATCAAACTTGAAAAATCTATTTGTCTGAGAAATCAAACTTGAAAATCCTATTTGTCTGAGAAATCAAACTTGAAAATCCTATTTGTCTGAGAAATCAAACTTGAAAATCCTGACATACAGAAATCAAACTTGAAAAGCCTATTTGTCTGAGAAATCAAACTTGAAAAGCCTAATTGCTGAGAAATCAAACTTGAAATGTCTAACTGCCCAAGGTCTATTCCGAGAAACCTAGAAGTTATGCCAGAATTCGTCATTTGATGCCACATTTTAAACATAATAAGGTACGCAGCTGATACAGTACTGATAGCAAACACGGAAAGGAAACTACAAGATACCCTACAGAAGGTAGCTGAAGAGAGTGACAAGAAAGGACTACAAATAAACTGCAAGAGAACCGAATGCATGGTCATCAGCAAAGAGGGCAGCCCAAAATGCCAAATACAGGTGGGGGACACGAGAATCAAGCAGCTATAAAAATTTAAATACCTGGGAAGTGCTATAACAGAAGACGGAAAGTGCAAAACAGAGATTCGAAGGCGAATTGGCATGGCGAAGGAAGCATTCCATAAGTTGAGTAAGGTATTAAGAAACAGGACAATTTCGCTAGAAACAAAGAAAAGAGTACTAGAGTGCTATGTGCTGTCCGTTCTTCAATATAGCAGTGAATGCTGGCCAATATCATCAAAGATGAATAAAAAACTTGAAGCAACTGAAATGTGGTTCTACAGAAAGATGCTGCGGATATCATGGATCGAGCATGTGAGCAATGATGAGATCTTAGAAATGATGGAAACAAAAAGGAAATTAATACTGAGCATCAGGTGTAATATAACAATCTGGCCCCACCCGAGGAAGGCTGATGCAAGCGAGGGTGTTTCCGGTCGTTGAAAGGAACGGATGTTGTTTGACCTTATTTCCGGCAGCAGCGGAAATAACTACAGAGGCAAACAGAACAGGTGTCTCTGAAAATTACGTGGGCGTGCGTGTGCGAGGCAAAACCGGAAGAAAAGTCCCGGTTCTGGAAGATTATAAAAAGACCTCGGCGCACGGATTCGCCAGTAGTAGTAGAGGAGCGACAGAGATCGGCCGGTGAAGAGAGACACACAGATAAGACTACACTCCCGTCAACCCATTAGAAGCGCGCTCTCTCAATTCTCTGTTCCCTATGCTACACGGTTCATCGTCATTAATAAAAATATAACTTATATTTTTATATATATGCGTGTTTGTTGTTTGTCGATATACAACACAGGAAGAGACAACTAAAATTCCTGGAACATGCAATGAGGAAGGAGGACTTGGAGAACCTGATACTAACAGGCCAGATAGAAGGCAAAAAAGAGACAACGGAAAGCAGTGGATAACAGATTTGAAGAACCTGATCAGGTGGATGACGGAACGAAAAAAATGAAAAAGCGTGCTAAGAGCCACCAGGGATAGGAAGATGTGAAAAGCCATGATCGCTCATAAAAGAGAAGAAGAATTTGAACCGACATAAGTAATGGCACCTTGGTCAATAAAACCAAATGTTTTCTGATAAGTAAACGGCTGTTATTACCTTTGCTATTATCATTAAGCCACGATTATATAATATAATACATTCTATGTCTAATATTAGAATGATGTGATTATTCCCAACTGAATTAAATTCATAAATAAGTAAGGATATTTTTCTAATATTTCTTTTGTAAAATAAATGAGATTTCGTTTTTTTTTTTGCTTCATTCATCATTAGTTTAGAGACTTACTGAGCCATTTGTGTGTGTGTGTGTGTGTGTGTGCTTCTTTTCATCTTAACTTAATCATTTATTCAGAAATTCCATTTTATTTTTGAATTCCCACACATACACAGGCACATAATTAAATGAATTCATATACAGCATATGCAAAACCAAAAATGGGCTTTTTTCATTCTTGATGGAGTGATTCCGAGAGATGTCTAAAATACACTGGGAGACACATTTCCCCAGTTTCACACAATAATAGATTGGTCAATAAATATGTTTAATTCACATGTGTATATATGTGTTTTTAGTATTGCCTTTTTTGTATGTATTTACATAAGTACGTACGCATGTATTTATGTACGTATATATATAAATTAGCAGCAGTAGTAGTAATATTAGTCGTAGCGTAGCAGTATCCCCCATACATATATATATATATATATATATACTCAGTTATAATCTGACATTAAGGACAGAATGGTTAAATTAAATAAAGACAAGGGGAAAACTGTATTTTAAATCGCATTTCGTTTTTTTGCCTTGATAAAGTCCATCACAAGACGAAAGGCGTAGGCGATTTAAAATACAGTTTTCCTCTTGTCTTTATTTTATTTAACCATATATATATATATATGGGGGGGGATACTACTACGACTAATACTAATAATAAGACAACAGCTTTATACAGGTTGTCTCCAAAATTACATCGGTATTTAAATCTGTCAGATTTTTTGTACTTCTTACTTCAGAATTTTTATTAACACAAGAAAATTAATCAGAGAAAAGTCGTGACACATCTAGGTTATTTCTTAATAGGGTAATACTTTAAGGAATGCTTACAGATTGTAGAGAATTCTGCAACTGAAACATAAAATTTATGTAGAATTTCTGTGTTGCAGCCATAGTCACGAAAAATGTCATTGAAAGAATGAGACTGAGTGAAGTAAAGAATGGAGGATATTTAGGTTGTATATTTTTTCATAATTAAATCGAAATATATATCCAATATATGAATAAGTTATTCGGATGTGCGTTGTGGATATCAGCTCGGAACGAGAAATCGGGGAGTCGAGTTCGAATTCCAGTTGAATTCATTGCATTCACTTACGCGCAAATACCCTTGGGAAAGGCATTAATCCGTCTCTTCCTTCCAGTTATGGGTTAAATAACAGCACAGATTGGGTTCTATAGTCTTGGCTGGCAACCAGTCTACCGCAGAAAGCAATGGCAACCTACTGCGAGATAATCTTCTGCCCAGTCAGTCATGTCTCTTTCGAGACATGATCGCCCAAGCGTGTTTCACGTATGGCACTTAATTGACTGATTGTTTATATTTTCATTTGAAATACTGGGTATAGAACTATTTCAATATTAAAATTACAAGGTTTTTAAATAGCTAGGTGGCTCCCGAGCACAGCCGCTATTTAATAAGGCGAACTTGATATGATGTGAGGTCTGAATAAAAACAATGCTTAATGGTACAAAGAGTCGATCAACAAAATCAGTAAAAGAAATCGGAAAAACAAAAGCAAACTCTTGCGCAATTCTTCATCGCGTTCATATAAATTGCTTTAACTTGTAATTTAGAAATTTTCATAAAGAAACAAAACGCCAGAAACCTAAATAGCAACGTATAAAAAAATCATTAAGAAGGAATGTAACTCTAGGGACAAAAATAAACACCCACTTCAAGGACTTGTTAATACAAAAGAAGTTACAAAGCAAAAGTACATGAGTTAAATGTTAAAAACAAAGACTTTTTAAGATTAGATGGAATAACTATAAGTCTACATTTAGACTATACAACTTAAAAGAATCTGTAAAATTGGCTAGCCACGTGTTGAAATTGAAATTAAAATATGGAAAGACTCAAACATAACTTGGAGTATAATAAAAACAGACAAGCCCTACGACACTGGTAAAATATTTAGACTGTCACTCAGTTAAGTGCCATAGGTGATACACGCTTGGGAGATCATATCTCGAAAGAGACATGACTTACTGAGCAGAAAAGTAATTCTCAGTAGGTTGCCATTACTTTCTGCGGTACAGTGGTTCCCAACCAAGGTTATAAAACCCAACTTGTTCTGTTATTTAACCCATAACTGGAGGGAAGAGACATATTAATACATTTCCCAAGGATGTTTGCGCGTAAGGGAATGCAATGAATTCAACTGGAATTTGAACAATGCACCATAATGCTCAACCTGTACCACAACGCACATGTAGATTGTGCCAGGAAAAAGTAGTTATTATGTTATTCCCAAACAAAAATATATTCCTAAATGAAGGAACAGAAATTATGACCAAGTGTAAAGATACCAACAAATACCTACTAGGATCATACAAACATGGGTGAAAATGTTCTAAAACTTTTAAGTAACTTCTGCTAATTTTGAAAATTGCGGGTTCATAAAAAGTTCCTGATACGTGATCATTAAAAAAACAGTAAAATCAGTTCTTGTTAATCCCCTGAAGACGCCGAAAGGCAGAAACCTGGGTTGCATAATAACACGTTTACAAATGAAGAAAAAATATAAATATATGTGGGTACGGACACAAATAAATATATATATGTACACACCAATGTGATATATTTATCAAGTACTAGCAGTATAGCCCGGCGTTGCTCGGGTGTAATGAAAGCTTTAAAACTAATCCATGGTCCTGGAGCTCAGACTCTTTGGGCGTTGAAGAGTCAGTGCTGAACAAGAGTCTCAACTTCGCAACGACCATCAGATGGATACCGTACTTACACATTATTGCCTGAATCAAGGAACTCGCAACAACCATCAGACGGATACCGTACTTACACATTACTGTTTGAATAGCCTTGAACATATGTCAGGCACTGGCGGATAAGCTATGATGGAAAGTAAAAGAGACATTGGAGGAAGCCAGGCCATCCAAATTAAACATCACAAAAGAGAAGGGGCTAGCAATCAAGAACCTACAGAGTAATGAGAACAACATCATAATATCAACTGGTAAAGGCAATGCAACTATAGTTATGAACAAAACAGAATACACCAAGAAACTGGAAGACCTCATTAGAAGTGGTAGCTGTATCAAGGTAAAGAAAGACCGTACGTTGAAAACAGAACGACAGCTGTCACAGATCGAAATCAAGAACAAGGACCACTTCCAGCATACAGACAGTTGTCTCAACGCTACAGCAAGCTACTTATGTAAGTTCTACCCAAGGTTCACAAATACAAATATGGTATTCTGCTCAGGCCGATTATCAGCAGCCAAGGCTCTCTTAGTCACCCTCAACGTTTTTTCTTAGTAGATATAATTTATCCACTAATAGAAAAGTCACCATCATATTCCGAAACTCTGACAATTCTGATCAAAGATGCTATCATCAAAAGTACCTAATAGTTAACCTAGATGTGGTAAGTCTGTTCACAAAGTTACCTACGTTAAAGGCACCATCGGTAGTCAGGGACAGACTGGCTTCGGACTCTTCCCTAGTAGAAAG
Source organism: Ascarosepion bandense (assembly GCA_037127315.1). NCBI lineage: Eukaryota > Metazoa > Mollusca > Cephalopoda > Sepiida > Sepiidae > Ascarosepion > Ascarosepion bandense. The sequence goes on along the minus strand of JBBBDQ010002124.1, from coordinate 1,164,108 downwards.
TCCCAGTATACTACTAGATAACCTGATGGAGATGGTTTATGCACAAAAACAACACGCTTATGGAGTACTTCGAAGAGATGGCATTAAAATCCACACCACTAAAGCCAATACTATGACTGAGATACTTTGATGACACCTTCATACTCTGGTCACACCAGGAAAAGGTCCAGACCCTACTGGACCATGTGAATTCAGTAAAATCATCGATACAGTTCACAATGGAGAAAGAGAACGACAACAGACTAGCATTCCTGGATGTACTAATATTTCAAACAGAGAGGAAATTCAAGACATCCGTATATCGCAAGCCAACATTCACCGGACAATACCTCAACTTAAATTTCTACCACGCATAAAATGTGAAGAAATGGATAGTTCTCTGCCTACAACATCGAGCAAAATTCATAAGCGGCGATCCAGAGACATATGAACAGGAAATTGTCAGTATAAGCAGTACCATATGTAACAAAAGACCTGGCTATAGAACAACAGCTCCAACAAACATGAAAGATAGTGAATAAGGATAACAACTCACAGAAAACAGCCTCGGTGTGGTTACTCTATGTGAAGTCGTTATCGGAAAAAGTACTAAGTATCTGTGGTCAATATAACATCAGGACGTCCTTCAAAGGTGGTTCTACACCTCGCAGGTACCTCTCCCACATAAGACGTCCAGTACAGAAGAAAATGACTAAAAGACTGTGCGTATCCCATTCCATGCATCAGTGGAAAGAAATATAAAGGAGAAACGGGATGCTCTCTTAAAGTAAGGATTCAAGAACATCGCAAGTCCATAACACAAGGAAAGATAGAAAAATCAGGCATATATAGAGAGAAAGAGGATTGCCTCCATCGCATTACTACCTCCACCAAGTGCCTTTAGGAGGTAATGATGCCCTGGCTCAAGAAGGTGGCTTCTGAAAGACCCTATATCTGACAACGGCATTCTGCACCATACCACACAAGCAAAAGAACCCAGTATTGGCTGTCAGACAATTTCTGCAACCACATCACCGCACGACCACGACAGACGACATCTTTCCGCCTAACTCCCCAGATTGTAACGACCCTTGATTATTATGTGTAGCGCGCAGTTGAGCGACTTAAACAGGGAGACTGTCCAGAAGAGATGCAGGAGATTACGAAGTTGTCTGGAGGCCGTGATTGAAACCAATGGCGATTTTATTGAATAAATTTACTCTTTCGTATTTCAAGATATTTTTTGTGCAATTTTAGTAAATATATCTGTTAAAATTAAATGTCAATGTTATTTTCATTTTTGTGTGATTTAGACAACTGATCTATCGCACCCTGTATATAAAAAAAAAGCCACCTAACTGCGCCGGATGATCGCACAATGATGACGAAATTAGAACTCCACCTACAAGACCAACACACATACATAATTACGAATACAGATTACCATCCGATGTCCACTTAGACATAGTAGAATTTTTACAAACTTACATACGTATAGTGTTATCTACGTTTTAATGCACATGATATACGTTTGACCCAAGCAAAACTGAAAATACCAAAGTTCTGACTTTTGGTATGTTCTCTTTCAATCTCGGAGGAAGCTTTAATAAAGGTGAAACATGTTAGATTGATAGACGTTTTCTATTTATTCTTTAACTTGTTATATATATATATATATATATATATATATATATATATATGCGTATATGTGTGTGTGTTTGTGTGTGTATGTGTCTGTGATCAGTTAAGTGCCATACGTGGTACACGCTTGGGCGATAATGTCTCGAAAGAGACATGACTGACAGGAATGCAAGGAATTCAACTGGAATTCGAACTCGGCTCTCCGATTTCTCGTTCCGAGTCGATATCCACTGCACCACAACGCACATCTGTGATATTGTACTCAAAAAGTTTCCAGAGTGGTTCTTCATGTCGAAAGATATCTCGTCTTATTTCTTTTAGTCCTGCTCAGTTACTGCTTACATAGCATACAAATTCTATATCAACCATCAACTAACTAAAACACACAAAGTAAAATGTCACAACCGCAAAATTGGATCCAAATGGAAAACCATGAAAAATTCAAAAATCAGTGTGAAAAACAAAATTCTGGATGCTGATTTGGTAGCAATTAGAAAATTCATACAAGACGTCAGTCTAACATTTTTTTACACCTAAAGCGAAAATGCCTGCTGGTGCCGGCAACATGAGAAGCTTCACTATTTAAACCACGTCGGTGACGGGTCAGCATTGGGAGCGGTTAGCTGCCGAACCTTGTGACAATGTAACAAAAGAAACTTCATTCCACGCCACCCGGATGTAAGGGTGGGTCACAGTTTCATTCGACCTCTTTTTCCAATTTTCTTTCCTTCGTTTTCACTCCACGCCCCAAAGAGAACAACAAAAACAACAACAGGACACGTTAAGTACAATTTTTTTATTTCTTCTTTCTCCCCTGTCGTTGACCTTTCAAAGACAAGAAGAAACATTCGGCTACTGTCATTATACGCCAGGGACACTTAGCTACTTGCTACTATAAAACTATGAATTCTAAACTTCTGTGGACATTTTAAATACTTACATTTCTCTTTGAACAATTTTAACTACAAAGCTGCATGTATTTCTCAATGAACATTTTCCTTCTCACAAATATGTTATCGTGTTCAGTTAACAAATTTCACTTATATTTTTCTTCTTACAATTTTGTCATTCTGTTAATAAATCTTTACCTTATTGTACACACAAAATATTTTATCCTTTCGCATCCAACCTTCAACCTTCTGATATTTAAATTATGGGGACTTCGGTCGTGTTTGACACAAAGCCAATTTACCAAGCATCACCGATTTCCAAATTGTTTGCATATTGTCCAGTGGAAGAATTGTCCCACTCTATCAAGATGATTTTTATATTCATTTGGTGCGACTACAGAAAATCCCGTGATTAGATTGCCTATGATTTACTGATATTTGGCATAGAAACCTTATTTTCTATCCACATTATTATGTATGATAATTATCTGAAATTTCTTAATGAAAAGATTCTAGTCTTGCGCTACAAGAATGAAGCAATCCATTTCACCCTTATATAAAGAAGGAAAACATCTACATGCCAAACCTTGGAGAGGACTTTGAAGACGAAGATCCTATTGTTCAGCAAGATGGGGCTCCCACACACTACCATCGCGATATTTGATCCTTCCTTGATAAGATCTTGCCAAACAAGTGGATTGCACGAAGTGGTTTCCTAGAATATCTTACGCGTTCACCAGACCTCACATCACAAAGAGTTTTTTCTAAGGGATACGTAAAAGGTAAAGTCTACACTAACAAACCTGCAATAGTCACTGAATTGAGAGCAGCCATTAAACGTGAATACACACAAACGGCAAACAGATTGTTTCGGGATATTTGCGATTCCATCGCGATGTCAGTAGTGCCTTAACCAGAAAGGACGTCAGTTTGAAACCGGCGTTAACAAAACAATAAAAAAATGCCTGTAGATTCTATTTAATTTTGAAAACTATATGTATTTTAAAAAACACTGACATTACGGTTTACTTTTTTGAACACTCTCTCTCTCTCTCTCTCTGTATATATATATATATCTGTTTATAAATATGCGCTTTTGAATAATTCTTATATCTGTGTATGTGATTTCACAAATTTAATTTTTAAATTCCAAAGGATTTAGTTCATACAATGTTACTAACAAATGTATCTATCTACGATTCATTTCCGGCCAAAGTTTGAAATATCTATTTCTTTGCAGCTCCTGTTGTCTCTCCCACCACTTTCTTTCCCTTGTGTATTTTCTCACTTTTTCTCGCTTTCTTTCCCCTCTGTTCATTTTCTCACTTTTTCCCCTTTGTTAAACCCAGACGTCGCGTGACTGATGTATGTATATGCTTACACTTTACTTCCTACCTAAATTTGGGGTTTATTTCTCTTTAAGCCGTTTTTCATTGGCTCTTTAGCCGTATGTCTCATTATTTCTTTCTCTCATGTTTGCCCATTTGTTTTTTATTTCCTTTGTGTCCTTCTCTTTTCTCTTTTTTGATTTCTCTTTTTTTTTCTCGTCTTTCTTCTCCCTTTTACCTCGTACGAAAAATTTTGCCAATAAAAGGAAGTGAATTTTCATCAATTTTCTTTTCAAAAATAACGTTTATTATCATTACTAACTACCTGATAAGACATTGGTCTTTTAATGTCGAAACAAAATATACACTTTTGTAGTAGATTGTAGTTTTTTACATGTTCTATAGTATAATTAATAATAAATATGCATTGTTCTATTTGTATATTGAGCACTGTTTTTAATTAATGTTTTGAACGTTGTAAACATTTTCTTCGCTACTTATTCATATATATATATATATATATATATATATATATATATACTTCGTTGAAAATGATTTTATTAATTTTTTTTTTTTCCGAGCGCTTTCAGCAACTTCACTAGCCAGTTTCATTTCTTTGTTGTCATTTTATCCTCTTGTTCTGAGTTTTATTCATGTGTATATATATATATATATTGTGGAAAAGATGTATAACAAGGTGGAAAATGATTTTATGTGGCGTGTTTCGTTCTTTGTATCCAGAGTTTTACATTTGACCATTTTTGTCAGATCCGTTATCACAACGTGGAATATTCAATTACAAATAAGCTGGAAATAAAAACAAAATCTAAAAGAGTATAAATGAAACTCACTGGATTATATATCCAAAATGCATGTAAGAGAATCATTTTTTTAATTATAATTTCTGGCGTCTCTCATTCGTGCTCATGTTTAGTCAACGCAAACAAAATTATATACCGTTATCCCTAATATATATCTGTTTCGCTGTATCACAGCTCATCAGTACGGCTAGACTCCGCTTGCTTTTAACTCTGGATTGAAACCCGACCGAAGTGGCGTCAGTCGGCGATTTTACCTCTGGGCTATATATATATATATATATATATATTAAATGAGTAATTCATCAAGTTTTTATTAGATCTCAGCAGAATCCAGAAAGCACTGGACAGCCGTTTCGTCCTATATTTGAGACTCATGAGCAGTGCGCATCCACTACCAGGAATTGAAACACAGACAGTTGCGTTATTAAGGGAATGCCATACCAAATGTACCACAGGCCCCGGTGACGAAAAGATAACGAATTAAACTTGATATACCGCCTCTCATTCACATATTCCGTGGTGAAACTCTGCTGTGCTCCTTTTACCAATAGGACTGTGCCTTCCAGAGCCACGACTACTATCACCAAGCAGCTCACACACTGGAGCATTATAAGCCGGTTCAAGCAACGATATACAGACGAAAATTTCTCGTATACACACACACACACACACACACACCCACACACACACACACACACATATATATATATATATATATATATATATATAATTTAAATTATGTGTATTTCAGCAGCATTTTTTCATTAATGCTTGTTTCATTAAATAATATAAAGAAGTTTTGTCTATTTATTTTATGTAACTTTTTTCATATTCTCTGATAAGCTTAATAGCATTATCATTAAATGAAAAAAGAAAATTACAATATTGTTACATAATTTTTTTAATAATCCAGTCTAAGTTTTCGGCTTACATAAGCCATTTTCCAAGATGTCAGATTACATTGTATATTATAAACACGGACAAACGATAATCACAAACTGTTTTTATTTACATGGAAGATTTCCAAGCAACAACAAACATACCTAATTTAAACAAGATAAACTATGAAATCTCCACAAATATGCTTAAATGCCGATAATTAGTAACAGAAGCCATTGGTTTATTCCATTAGCTTTCCATACTTAATATGTCTTGTTTTCACTCTCGCTTTGTCATGCGTGACGTCACGAACTGTGATGCGACATTCGCTTTCAGCGTCTTAAATGCACGAGTTTGTTGTCGCTCAGAAATTTTAGGTGAACAAGCATAAGAAATATCCAAATGTTGGACAAATTTTGTTTTTATTTTCACCTGAAATTAAAGCCAAAGTACGATGCTTAGAACGGCTCATGATTAAACATAATAGACATTCATTGTCTAAAACATTTAAAAAATATGTTTAAAAAATTATCTGCTGCCTTGATATATATATATATATATATATATATATATATATATGTCAGATGAAATAAATTGCAGTTATTAGTATGCTTACTTTCAATAAAATCCGTTCATACTCACGGATAATCTTTCGCGTATTATAATTGAAATATGCCAGAAAAGAGCTGTAACGTTGAGAGATGTTATTATCATTCATTTCTCAATATTCTTAAGTACTTCCAATCTCCTCCCGAGATCATCTTCAGGTGTTTGAGTTATGCTAACAAAAATAACCGCAAAAGTGTGTTGCTAAAAATTACTGTAAATTTTTTTCCTGCTTCAAATATAACTGTTGAAAATTGCTTAGTGTGCATTAGAACGTGAAAATTATCCAAAATGGATTTTTTTTAATATTTTGCAATGTCATGGTCATGCACGTGTTAAAACATGAAAAAACTGTTCTTTGTAAAAACATTTTAGAACAATGCTACAGTATTCATAGCAGATTCTATTAATCGACGGCTTAAGTGTTTTAACGAATATTGCCTCGAGAATCTGTACTTAGCTTTTGTAGTTTTCTTGATGTAGGATAGTTGTGTTATCAATCATTATTTTTTTATATTATTAGTGTAGACAGGAAACTTCCTGTAGATGTCTAGAAATACTCGAATTGCCAGACAAGTGTAATGTAAGACGTTTTGTTAACGTTGTTGTTGTAAATATATATATATACACACACACACACACACATATATATATATATATATATATATATATAGCCACAAATAGTTTGTCTATTTAACTGAGCAGATTCATGCCGACATCGAATATTTGTGCGGAAACCGTTATGGTGTTCTCATTCGTCAGGAAAACCACTGAAAGAACAACAACCTTAGAGCTAGACATTATCATAATGAAACAATATATACATATATATATATATATAAATTGATTGTTTAATTACTTAGTTTCTGGTCATCATAAGATTAGACCAGTGCACATTGGTATTAAAAAGTGTTCAGTACAATTATATTTTAGAACTTTTGAATATTTTTCCATTTGTAAACGAGTTATTACGCGACGTAGGTTTCTACCATGAGCGGTGCCTTCAGGCAATTTGCAAATCGCCTGAAGACACCACTCCTGTGAGACCTAGATCGCGTAATAACTCGTTTACAAATCGAATATATATATATATATATATATATTCGATTTGCCGATATATATATATATATATATATATATATATATATATATATCGATCTGCCTTCTTTTACCGAACGCCCATAATCTGCCTTCTTCTACCGAACGCCCATAGCCCAGAGGCAGAATCGCCGACTTACACCAATTCGGTCGGGTTTCAATCCTGGGTTAAAAGCAATCGGTGTCTAACCGTACTGATGAGCTGTGATGCAGCGAAACAGATGTCTGCGGATGATTATATATATATATGTGTGTGTGTGTGTGTGTCCCCGATATAACAGAATAGATTTATAAATACAATAAATATGGTATTTGAATATTTACCTCTGTGTATATCTATATTTACGCAATTTATATCGCATCATGTACGTTTAAATACATAATATGTACAATTTATACATCTCTATGTATGTAAAAACAAATACATAGATAAAAATTTAGATACTGAAACAAATGCTCTCGTAAATATCTATCGTATTTAGTATTGATGTTTTTCCGAGGCAGCTTTTTGCGCTTCTAATTTCTTCATTTACATTTGTTTTATTTACACCGTTGAGACTCTCGCTCCATCACGTTTAATTCATTATTATGTTTTTTTCATTTGTTTTTTCTTCGTACAGTCATATCCGCCATCTTTAAACTCTAACTTCAATGAATTATTTATGGTCCTGCCAAAAAGACTTGATAAAAAGAAGTAAAAAAAAATAAGTTGGGTAAGGTCTGGGCAAATAATGTTACCATAAAATATCAGTGTTTTCAAAAGAGAAAAAAATGCTAATAGAAAAAAGAAAAAAAGAAATTACCCTGGACGAAATAAAAGTATAAAATGGTCAAATATAGACGATGGACTTTGTTTGCAGCAACAACAACTAAAATAAATATGTAAAACAAATTAAATTTCGTTCGATATGTGTAGCAATCATATGTTACTTACTACGTGGGTGTTTAACGGCTTTAAGACATAACTATCAAAAGTTTTGTCCACTGAATTCTTAATCCACGGAAATACTTCCGCCGGGTTCCAGAAATAAGGCGTACCATCTTTTTTCGCCATCTTTCCAAAACATTTATTTAAGCCTGATAAACGTTTGGGTGATAATGTCTCAGAGGAGACATAAGTGACTGTGGAGAAGATTATCCCACAGCAGGTTAGTTTCTGCGGTAGACTGGTTACCAAATAAGACTACAGAACCCATTCTGTTCTTTTATTAACCCATTGCTTGAGGAAAGAGATGGATTAATACTTTTTCCAAGGTTATTTGCCCGTGAGTGAATGCAACAAATTTAACTGGAATTTGAGCTCTGCTCTCCGATTTTTCGTTCCGATCTAATACCCACTGCACCACAACGCACATGTAGTCGAAAGATTACTCATGCAAAAATTTGCCGTTAAAAGAGCAATAAATGATCCTTTTTTAAATCATTTCACTCCCACCAAAGAGATAAAGCCACTAAGATGCAAGGGATTACTGAGACTGAAAGAGTCTGAAAAATAATTGGAACAATAAATAAACATTTAATTTAATTCTAAGACAATGCCAAAAACAAGAATATTTAACGATCAACGTTGACTGACATACAAAAAACCGGAAGAAAATCACATTACAGATTCTTCGTTGAATTTTCTTTAGTACCCCTAGGTGAATAGCAGGGGCACAGTACACGGTCGGCGCTGAAATTAAATTAAATTCGATTTACCAAAGAAAAAAGTTCAACAGAAAAATTTGTAATAGATACTGAGAAGCTACGTTACGGTGGAAGAAAAGTGACTTGAAACCGAGATGGTTAGTCAGGAACGATAACATTGCAGATTCTCATTTCAGTTTATCAAGAAACTCTAGTTAGATGGCGGAAGCATCAAGTCAGGTGTGGCAGCAATATTCAATGCATGAAACAATGGTAGACCTATGAATGTGTAAGATATTTTCGGAGAGGAGACTGCGTAGAACAAGATATTGAATCAACTTTCCTAGCAACAGGATTAGCAATTGGTTCAACATGGATAAAAGGAACCTCTGCAGATATGATTTATAATTTAAAATCCATCCTACTGAACTGCTACGTAATAGCAATTTTACTATGAGTAGCAGAATGCTGGAAATTTTTCTTACTAATGATGAGAAGTTGCAACCGAAAAATGTTCTACAGAGGAATCAATATATGTTTAAACATTCAAAGAATAATATGTATTCTTATTTTAAAATAATTTACCTTCGGATGTTTCCCACATTACCAGGATATATTTATTAAAGCAATATATGTTTAAACTTTCAACGGATAATATCTTTCCGTATTTCAAAATAATTTACCATCTGTGTTTGCAACATTGTCAGGATATATTTATATAAACAATATAAGTTTAATGGTATTATCTTTCCTTATTTTAAAATAATTTACCTTCGGATGTTGGCAACATTATCAGAAGGTATTTATATCACCAATATATAATTAAACTTTCAACGGATAATATCTATCCTTATTTCAAAATAATTTACCATCTGTGTTTGCAACATTGTCAGGATATATTTATATAAACAATATAAGTTTAATGGTATTATCTTTCCTTATTTTAAAATAATTTACCTTCGGATGTTGGCAACATTATCAGAAGGTATTTCTATCACCAATATATAATTAAACTTTCAACGGATAATATCTATCCTTATTTCAAAATAATTTACCATCTGTGTTTGCAACATTGTCAGGATATATTTATATAAACAATATAAGTTTAATGGTATTATCTTTCCTTATTTTAAAATAATATACCCTCGGATGTTGGCAACATTATCAGAAGGTATTTCTATCACCAATATATAATTAAACTTTCAACGGATAATATCTATCCTTATTTCAAAATAATTTACCATCTGTGTTTGCAACATTGTCAGGATATATTTATATAAACAATATAAGTTTAATGGTATTATCTTTCTTTATTTTAAAATAATATACCCTCTGATGTTGGCAACATTATCAGAAGGTATTTCTATCACCAATATATAATTAAACTTTCAACGGATAATATCTATCCTTATTTCAAAATAATTTACCATCTGTGTTTGCAACATTGTCAGGATATATTTATATAAACAATATAAGTTTAATGGTATTATCTTTCCTTATTTTAAAATAATATACCCTCTGATGTTGGCAACATTATCAGAAGGTATTTCTATCACCAATATATAATTAAACTTTCAACGGATAATATCTATCCTTATTTCAAAATAATTTACTTGGGATGTTAGTAACATTATCACGATATAACAGGAATATATCTTTACGCTTTCAACAAATAATATCTAATATTATTTTGATTAGAAATATTTCGCGGTTTTTTGTCATTCGAATAAGCATGAATTAAATTGTAGTATGCGATGTTTTATTGAAAGATCCAGACAAAATAAGTTTTGTGAATATTAAAGTGGATCTGTTGTTTTGGTTTTTTTAGCATGGATATAAGAATGATTCAGAACTTATACTGACAGCACTCTCCCCTTCCCATGTATTAGGAATAAAAAACATATCCAGTGAATACACATCAAGGGACATAAGAAACGTGCATGGCATCGAATTTGTTCAACGCTTACAGTCAATGGAATTAAAATAATGAGGAGAACGTAAGGACGACAAATATACACCAATGTGCAATTTAATTGAAACAACTGTTTTAGTTTCTTTTCTTTCGACATTCGGTCAGTTTTAAACCCACAAGAGTGGCTGGGTGTAATCGATTTCTGTTTTTCTTCAGATTAAGCTATTTGCAGTGATGTACAGTCATATGAACGTATTTTTTGGGTGCATGATGAAATTTGTTTGGCCTTGAAAAATATTGCGTCATCCGTGATTATATTTTATCACACCCAGACACTATTATCTTGACTATCGATTAGTTATCATACGGCCATTATCTGCGATTGACGTTACTCCAAGCAATTGTACGAAAATTGTAACGCTGCTCAAGCACACTAGCAATCCTTACAGAGAGATCGCGGATATTGTTGGTGTCAGCCTTTCAACTGTCAGTCGTGTTATCAAGGCGAAGACACAAACTGCATTCATCAGTCCAAAATGTAAAGGAAAAACCGGTCGAAAGAGAAAAACAAAGCTAAAAGACGACTAATACGTGATCAAGGAAAGTGAAAGAGATCCTAGGAAGATCTCATTCGATTTGCTTCGATTAATTCGCACAAGTGTGTAAGTAAGATTGATTTAAAAAATATTAATCAATTATTGCCGTGACTTTCCCCAAGGTTTATTGAAAAAGGATATTTACTCTACTCTACTTACCCTACTGGGGTGAGATGTGATACAAGGTTATTTTAAGGTGGGAACCCAACCGCGAACGGACGGGCAGAGGAACAAACATTTCCCAGTCCTCTCTACCGCCGGTTGAGCTTGCCCCGGCGACGAGCACCTGGTCCACCCCTCTGCTGCAATGGGGTGGCGCGGCCACGGGATACATTTCCCCGGAACCGGACATCTATCAGTGTAATTTTTCTCAGATGCAACCCTGTCCTCGCAGACAGAGCTACAACTGAGCCCCACTCTGTCTTTGAGAATAGAGACGAAACTGAGAGATCATTTTTGGTACCTACCTGACAAAAAATGTGCCAAGTAAGGATTTATAAGGTTTATTAAAAAAGAGTATTTAGGTTGGTTGGTTGGTTGGTTGGTTGGTTGGTTGGTTGGTTGGTTGGTTTATTTAACCAGCATATCAATCTTCATTAGGTCATTAATGCTGAAAATAATTTTTGATTTGTTTTATTTAGTTTATTTGTTTTATCGTTTGACCAAGATTCTTTAGGATTTGTTTTTAAGAGCAGGGTCTCCAAGTCCTACCCTTGTTATTTAGCCCATAACTGGAGGGAAGAGACGGATTAATACCTTTCCCAAGTGTACCAGTTCTTACGTGAATGCAGGGTATTCAACTGGAATTTGAACTCAGCTCACGGATCTCTCTTTCCGAGCCGATATGCACTGCACCACAACATCCGTCACTATACGCTTACAGCACCTGGTATTCCGAAGCGGTCATACATCTAAGTATTGACCGGTGTATGCAACGTGATAGGCCGTAAGCCCGAGTATTTAGGAATAGTGAAACTATTCTGATCAGAACAAACTGAAGTACAACAAACCAATCATGATGAATATTGCTAATAAGAATTATCAATCATTTTGAGATGACTCATTCATTTGATCAAACTATTTTATTAAATTTTAAAAACAAAATAACATATTCTGGGGTTTAGATAAGAATTTAGGCATACTCAGTGAAAATAGTTTCCACAAAAGGTCATCTCCAAAACCCTATAATACCGTAATTGTAGCAAACAACGAACCCCTAACTTCCAGATTTTATTAGTAATATACAACATGCCGGAAACAATTCCCAAAAGTCTAAATTTATTTTATTTTTTGTTGAGAAAGGAACATAGGCGTATGCGAAGATTTTAGTTTTTACTTGGTAATGGTAAATTGGAGGGCCGAGTTCGAAATCCAGTCAGGTTCGTTACATTCACTTACGCAAAAACATTATTGGGAAAATATAGATGTGTCTCTTCTCAGACCTATGGATTGAATAACAGAACAAAATGAGTCTTATATCTTTGTTTGTTAATCGGTTCACCGCAAAAAGAAATGGCAGCCTCCTGCTGGAAAATCTTCTGCCTAGTAAGTCATGAATTGAAAGAGAATTGTGGAATGATCATCTAACATAAATAAACAGAAATATTTGACTAAAATTGTTTTTCATTCGAGAAATATCGACTGCTTGAAATCAATAAATACAGAATTCTAACATCTGTTCAACTATCATTTTCGAAATCAATCTACAGATTCAATTTGTTATCTGATAAAATTATCTGGAGCTATTGTGTTCATGATTTTGAATGTTGAAAAGGATTTTTATATCTTTTTGTTAATAACGCAAAATACTTCATTAATGGAAATATTCACGATGTGAAATCCCAGTAAAAAGCTGCTTAGATGAGAATAAAATTTACATATTTTAAACATATAGTTCCCTGTAGAAATAAAATTATTATCATTTTTTATGATTTCATTTTCTTTTTGTTTGAGCATTATGGCTAAAATCGGAATATTTAAAGTTCCAGAAGTAAAATGTTTAGCAGTTTTTAATTTGATGCCTGACATTAAACTATATATTTTTGTTTTTTTATTCTTCAGAAGAAAACATTCGAGCACTTCTACGTTCTGTAATTGCTAGCAGGTTTGTATTGCTAGAACAACCTACAAATTAATAGTGAGGTCGATCCTCACTGCGTGCTCCATCCCTTCGGTTTTTTATGCCACGTCTTAGAAAATAATTACGACATTTGAACATTGTGTAATGGTTCACAAGTTGGTGACGTTAAATCAATTACGACTTAAGCCCCATACTTTCGCCCTTGTACCATATCTAAGCTACCGTTAGAAAATCAGTATATAAAAAAGAAACTGAAATATTTTATGAATATATTCAAATCCAATATGAATTTTTGCAAATTCATCGATAACACAAACACCTAATTAGAAAATTTAAAAAAATTAGATTAAGAAATTGATTGACAGAATTTGTCCATATTATTTAACCAAACATGTCTGCTAGAATTATTGCTGACAATACACGACTTATATATATATATATATATATATATATATATATATATATATATATATATAGTTTAGAACATGTACTACAAATTATTATTTTCTACAAAGTTTACGTTTTGTTTCGACATTGAAAGGACAATGTCTCATCAGATATTGTGAAAAGAAATGGAAATTCTTTTTCTTATATTATGTGTGAGATGTAGGTGGAGTGGGTGATGGGGAAATAAAAGTTGTAAGTTGTCAGAATTTGAACGAAAAGAGGGAAGAGTTAGGGGATAGAGGTAATTAATAAACGTATTGAAAATTTTGTAGACAGATATAACATTAGAAGATAAGGTATGGTCCTTTGCAGCTTTTATGATTAGTTCTTTGGGTCTAATAAAAGGAGAAAATAAAATTTTATTAAACCCACACTAACCATAAAAGCTTCAAAGAACCATACTTTATCTACTAATGTTAAATCTGTCTGCAAAATTTTCAACAAAGGAAGAAGAAAAGGAAGAAAAATAAAAAGAAGAGGAAGAGAAAGAAAAGGAGGAGAAAGAAGAGGAGGAGGAAAAGAAGAAGAAGCGGAGGAGGAGGAAGAAGAGAAAGAGGAGGAAAAAGAAGAAAAGAAATAGGAGAAAGAAGAAAAGGAGGAAGGAGAAAAAGAGAAGGATGTAGAAGAGAAAAAGAAGGAGGAAGAAGTGCAGGAAGAAGAAGGCAAAGGAGAAGAAAGAAGAAAAAGGGGAAGAGAAGATAGAAGAGAAAGAAGAGGAAGAATAGGAAGAGGAAGAGGAGGAGGAAGAAGAAGAGGAGGAGAAAAAAGAAGGAGAGAAAGAGGAGGAAGAAGAAGAAGAGAAAGAAGAGTAAAAGGAAGAAGCATAAGAGGGGGAGAAGGAAGAAGAAGAAAAGAAAGAGAAAAAGGAAGAAGTTTAACGCTTTACTACACAACGTAAATTTCGGTATTAATTATGGAAATCAAATCCAAATTTTGCTATTAAGTACATATATTTTAAAAATATCTTATATTTATTATTTTTTTCAAATCTGGTATTAATTAAATAATTATTACTAAAATCCGTATTTACCATAGCGATTTGTTATGTGTAGCCTAGATGTGGTACAATCCGAAAGCATGGAGCCCCGAACCCACTATAAAGTCGTAAATGATCTAGCGAGACTAGCTTGTTAAACATTACATCATTTCGAAGTTTCCAATCTTTATATAGGTTTCCAATCAATATAGGTTTCTATTTATACCTCGTTATAGCCCATCCTCCCAAAAATAAGTAGAGGTCAGGAATCTGCAGAGGTCATGATGCCACATCGGTGATAAATCGCCGGTTTGCTGTTACCATATCTCCAGCATGCTGAATCTTCTCATCACTGATTGGGATTGACAGACGCGTTGCTTCTCTTCGTGCACCACGCTTCTCCGGCCATTTTAAACTTCTCGATCCACGTATACCCGCCGTATTATATTAGAAACCTCGGTTAAATACCAGCCACGGACAAATATTTCGACCAGAGAAATCACATCACTAAACTTTATTTCTTCTTGGCGCACACTACTAATAGAGTGGCCATGTTTTACACTATAACAGCAGCGAAAAAACTGACGCGATCAAGTTCAAACTTTGATCACGTGACCACCACAATACCAACTATAAGAACGCATGATTTGAAGGAAGAGTAGAAAAGGTAAAGATGTGTTATAGTGAAAGTGGGTATAATTTTTACTTACCTTCGTAATTAAGCCTCGTCAAACGTTTTTCGCAACCTGTCGTGGCGGACAGACATAATCTCGCTGCTGACCTTGAGCGGGATCTACACTCTGTGGTGAACTGGGGCAAGAAGTGGCTTGTCAACTTCAATTCATCTAAGACCAAGCTGTTGTCTGTCAACCATTACAGGCAACCTCTTCTGCCTCCCATAAGCATGGACCAGGTGATTCTCCCGGAGAGTAATACACTACGCCTCCTCGGACTTACCCTGTCCTCAGACCTCAAATGGAACCACTATATTGAATCCATAGCAAAATCTACTGCTAAGAAGAGTGGGTAACTATGTCAATCCAGGATGTTTTTTCCACCTGAATCCATCCTGCATATATACAAGTCAACCATCCGTCCGTGCATGGAGTACTGCTGCCATTTATGGTCAGGTGCCCCTGCCGTTCTCCTCAGTGTTCTTGACAAGCTCCAAAGGAGAGTCTGTAATGTGATAGGTACTGATCTGGCGACTCGACTGCAGCCACTTTCCCATCGTCGAAATGTGGCCTCCCTCTGTCTCTTCTATAAATACTTTCATGGCTTCTGCTCGGATGAGCTTAAGTCACTGATGCCTCCTCAACAGGTGTTTACCCGTGCAACCAGACTGGCAACTGGGTCCCACCCATTCACAGTCAGGTTAGCCAAATGCAGACGACAATTCTACTCCTGCAGCTTCCTCTCTCGCACTTCCCGCCTGTGGAACTCGCTCCCGTATTCTTGCTTTCCTGACGGCAACAACAAAGTCAATACTCATCTACTAACCACTGGACTCTAGCTCTCTCCCCACCCCTGTATAACCTTCCCTTTCTCTCCACCTATGTATCTGTCATCGCACCTGCTTTCTCAGCTTTCTATTGTTCCTTTCTAACTAGCTTGTACTCCTCGCTCTTTTCTAATTAATCGTTATACATTTATGTAACCCCCTGCACATCAGTGGCGTTTCCGCCTTGCTCGGGGTGAAATGATTAAAAAAAAAAGAATTTATAAAAGTGAGACTTGTATGATGACTTGTATTGTATTTTCTTTTTTAATAATTTCAATGCGATAAAAGCTACTATGATACACTAAATAATTTCAAGGCGATAAAAGCTACTAAGATATAAGGGGTCACTAAAAGTTAAACAAACAGAACACAATTAAAAAACAGGATTCAAGAGGACAGCGCACGAGGAATAACAGTGTATCTAACAATTTGAAGATCGTAGTTAACGGGAAAGCAGAAAGCCGCAAGATAGTTCCATAAGCGAAAAGAGTGGGAGTGTGGTGATACCGAGCAAAGCGGGGGACCAGATGTTTGCCCCCAGATGTCCAGAAAGCAAATGACCAAAACTGGTCTTTGCGCACCCGGCTCCACGCATATGTTCCGGCAGAAAGCCAAAAATTAATAAATATCAAATTCCTGTTCGCGAGCATACGCGAATTTTATTTGTCATCCAATGGGAAAACCAGAATTAAATACGGGTGTGAATTTCCAAATGACCTGCTGGGACTCACAAAGACGAAATAAAAAGCCGAAACAGAAAGCATCGCCAGACTTGAGAAAGTACGAGCATAATTAACACATCCCTTGACCTCGTCAAGCGATCCACTATGCTCGCCTCCTTTCCCCTCTCATCTTCTTCTTCGTTGTCCCTGAGCTACTTCCCCGATCTAAGGAACGGAGACATCAAAGGCATTCCTAATGGACAAACGCTCCCACATATATACGCACAAACTCTCTTTTCAGCATTTACTGCTATGAACATTTTAAACGTCCTTTTGAACCCATCCTAAAGACATTAGTTTATTTGTAAAAAACGTTAATTGATATCTGTGTATGTATAAAATGTTGTTTCTATACTTAATTTGATTTTCTTGTTTTATGACCCCTTTTATAACTTATAGTGGGTTATCTACTAACGAGGCCAGATTCAGTTAATATGTTTCAACACTCAACTACGTTTCACTATAACGGATAACCCACTATAGGAGAAGAAATGATTAGAATAATTGCTTATGATTGCGACTAGAAATTATGAGACCTAGCTGCCGATGTAGTACTGCGCTAAAATACGTGAATTCTGGGTAATCCATATTTTTTCCAAATTTAAATATGAAAGATTCTCTTATACAAACGAGTTCTCTTTGCTTAATTATCAAAAAGTTATACACGAGTTCAGTTTGCACTACAGACAAAATGATAGACATAGACTCGGTTTTCCATGGAATCAAAAAAATTGCATACAGTTTTATAATTCTTAAAGTAGCCTCTTTCTGGGTAAGGCACATGACACTATGTAGCAGTCGACTTATTATAATTCTTGCTGAGAGAACAAACTCTGAGAGAACTAAATTAATTCCGGTAGTAACACATTGGGATACGCATTTAACTCTTTTAGAGGTGGCCTTATCAGAATTATGCAGACAAAATTTGAAATTAACAAAAGAAACGTTTTAGTCATTTCATCCTAAAAAAAATATAATGCTACAAAGATTCAAGTCGCTACCGGAAGTGAAAGAAAAATAGAAAACGTTAGAAGAAACGGATAAACCTCTACACCTGTTAAAAAAGAATGGAGAAAAGTGTGAAGTGTTCGATAGGAAAACATATCTATTCGAACCGAAAACAAAAACAAACAGTAAATAAAATTTCAGAGTTTAGGCAGAGAAATTCGTAGTACAAAGTTGATGTAAACATTTGAAAGAAATCGGAAACCCAATAAATCTAAACAGGAAATAAGTTCAAATGAAGAAATTTCAAGTTTTCTTATCTTTCAACTTATTTATGTTTTTCTTTATCGCAGCACTTAAGTCAATTTATACGATTAAGATTGTTTGGAGTGGGGAAAACTTTTTGACAGTTAATCCATTGTATTTTAAATTTTAAATTGGGAATTAATCTCTTTTCACTTTAGTAAATTTATTTAATAATCTGAACACAGCGACGAAAAAAGACAATTTCAAAGTAACTATAAAAGAAAGAAGTAAAAACAATAAAAATATTAAGGAAGCATAAAAAAATACAATGTCGGTTAATATATAAGATAATATATGAAAGAAAGTTATACTGATTTGGATCAATATCTTTTCATAGCAGTTTGATTAGGCAATTAGCTGACTTAAAGGAATCATACTGCTTAGTTGTTTAGACGTTTTTCAGTTATGTTCACCGCTTACAAGGCCAAAGTGCTACTCGAGGTAGAGGTTTGCAGAGTAAGACGTACAGTTTATGAGGATATGTGGTGAAGATAACGGTTAACCTTAGACTTGAATTGGTTAAGATTGTAGTGATTGGAAAAACATTTAGCCGTAACTACTGTGATAAAATGACTGTCGCCAATTGTGGCGAGTAATAAGAGTGCGTTGTGGCGATGTGGATATCGGCTCGGAACGAGAAATCGGGGAGCCGAGTTCGAATTCCATTTGAATTCTTTGCATTCACTTAGCGCAAATACTCTTGGCAAAGGTATTAATCCGTCTCTTCCCTTCAGTTATGGGTTAAATAACAGGACAGATTGGGTTCTATAGCCTTGGCTGGCAACCAGTCTCCAGCAGAAAGCAATGGCAACCTACTGCAGGATAATATTCTGCTCGATCTCTTTCGAGACATGATCGCCCAAGCGTATATCACGTATGGCACTTAACTGACTGAATAAAAGTGCGGAAGGGACTTACCGCCATCTGTACGAGTTCATGTAGCCTGTAACAGAAAATTAGAGGTAATTACCTTCCGTCTTCGCTCGCGTTGCGACCTTCGTACGATGTTCCTTGCCATCAGATGAAGTGGTTGTTGAGGTCCCCCAAGAAGAAGCCGTACGAAGGTCGTAACGCGAGCGAAGACGCCCTGCTTGGATGGCGGATTATGAAACCAACTATTGATCTTAAATTTCAAGGGGGTGGGTCATAAAATGTCTGTCGCCAATTGTGGCAAGTAATAAGAGTGTGGAAGGGACTTACCTCCATCTGTTCATGTAGCATGTAACAGAAAATTGGAGGCGACTGGCCATCGATATCACGCATTATCGCCATGAACCGTATTTAACTATGATTGATCCTAGGAGAGTAGCGATCTGGCTCCGGTATTCTGTGTCGTAGAAGATCTGAAAGACCTGCATAATATGCATCATTTTTGGAAGGAAACGTGACGAGGAAAGTGAATGCAAACATCACAATGGAAGATGCTGCTTGGCTACGAAAAGAAGAATGATAGCGCCCACATAAGTATTGCGCAGCTCGATACCACGATGAAGGGCATCAACTTGGCTTTGAAATGGGGGCTACAAACAAGCATTGGAAATTAGAACGGACTCGACCATAGTGGCAGCCTGGATTAACTCAGAAGTGTAGGGAGAAAAAGGATCAAGACAAACGGGTCAGCTGAGATTCTGATCAAGTGTCGACTTGGGATATTTGGAGTCGTGAGTTACAACCAAAGCGTGCGCACGCACAGTATTGAGGAGTGACGATTTTAACCACAAAAACCAAAACCACAACTAAATTTTTTTTTTAAAGCGCAACGAATTATGATCAATGTATATTTTCCTTTTCTTTTCTTTTTATAGATAATCTTACCCCAAGCAAGTCAGTACTACCACTGATGCACCGGGGGTTACATAATACGAGATTGAAGAAAAAGGAGAATAAATTACAATAGGTATTGCAGGATGAATAAGAGAAGGTCGGGAAAATTGTTGTGAAGAGAGCAGAGTAAAGTGCAAAGGGAGAAGAACAAAGTACGGAGAGCCGGGGAACGGATGGGAGTCAAGGAGATAAGAGATGGCTGTTGACGTCACATTTAAACTCTTGGAGATTCTAACTGTTAGCAAAGCAAGTAGATGGAAAAGAGTTCCACAGGTGGGATGTGTGAGAAAAGAAGCTGAGGAGTAGACGTTGCGGTTATACTTGATTGTTTTATTGTAAAACGGTTGGACCTTGTTGCTAGTCTAGCAGCTTGAGTAAATTCGAGCAGAGGGGGCATCAGAGAGCTAAGTTCGTCGGAGCAGAATCCGTGAAAATATCTGTGGAAGAGACAGAGGGAAGCCATATCTCGTTGGTGCGAAAGTGACTGGAATTGAAATGCCAGATCGGGATTGACAACATTGCGGATTCTTCTTTGGATTTTGTCGAGAACCTCAAGATGAATAGCAGCGGAGCCCCACAAGATATGACAGAAGCATTCAATGTACAAACAGATTATAGATTTGTTTATGTGCCTGATGGATTTAGACGAGAAAAACTTTCTGGCCCGAATAATTACATGTGAAAAATTTCGAAGTTTGCTTAGTTAAGGCCTATATTTAAAAATAAAAAGAAAGAAACATAAGCATATTTTTAAGACCTTTGAAAATTCGACTAAACACGGAAAGAATGATACGCTTAATATATTGTTATGACCGAAGGGCCATAGAAAGTTAACACGAACTCGGATAGAAGGTTGAATAGTATATTCTCGGAAAACCTATTACAAAGGTAAAGGTGGACTGGACTACTCAGTGACGGTATTTACCAGCCTTCCCACACAAGGCTAGATGTGACACATGGTCATTTTATAGTGGGTATTCCCGGCCATATAGCCGGGCCAAAAAATGTCTGTCTATTTTTACCGAGTTGTGATTCTATCCTTCGGCGGAACCATGACTGGGTTATTGCTCTCTGCTCGGCAGCAGAGAGCGCCCTCTACCCGAAGGCAGAGGCTGACAGTGTCATAGTAACAGCAGCAAATGCTACTACTCAGTGACTATATTCACTAGCCTTCCCACGCAAGGCCGGATGTGACACATGGTCATTTTAATGTGGGTGTTCCCGGTCATATAGCCGGGCCAAAAATATGTCTGTCTATTTTTACCGAGTCGTGGTTCTACCCTCCGGCGGAACCATGACTGGGTTATTGCTCTCTGCTCGGCAGCAGAGAGCGCCCTCTACCCGAAGGCAGAGTGCTGACAGTGTCATAGTAACAGCAGCAAATGCTACTACTCAGTGACTATATTCACTAGCCTCCCCACAAAAGGCCGGATGTGACACATGGTCATTTTAAAGTGGGAGTTCCCAGCCATATAGCCGGGCCAAAAATATGTCAGTCTATTTTTACCGAGTCGTGGTTCTGCCCTCCGGCGGAACCACGACTGGGTTTGTGCTCTCTGCTCGGAAGCAGAGAGCGCCCTCTACCGAAGGCAGAGTGCTGACAGTGTCAACAGAAGCAGAGGCAAGTCTGCTACGCAGTTGTATTTACTAGCCTTCCCACGCAAGACTGGATGCGACACATGGTCATTTTATAGTGGGTATTCCCGGCCATATAGCCGGGCCAAAAAATGTCTGTCTATTTTTCCCCAGTCGTGGTTCTACCCTTCGGCGGAACCACGACTCGGTTAGTGCTCTCTGCTCGGAAGCAGAGAGCGCCCTCTACCTGAAGGCAGAGTGCGACAGTGTCAATAGTAGCAGAGGCAAGTCTACTACGCAGTGACTATATTCACTAGCCTCCCCACAAAAGGCCGGATGTGACACATGGTCATTTTAAAGTGGGAGTTCCCGGCCATATAGCCGGGCCAAAAATATGTCTGTCTATTTTTACCGAGTCGTGGTTCTACCCTCCGGCGGAACCACGACTGGGTTTGTGCTCTCTGCTCGGAAGCAGAGAGCGCCCTCTACCGAAGGCAGAGTGCTGACAGTGTCAACAGTAGCAGAGGCAAGTCTGCTACGCAGTGACTATATTCACTAGCCTCCCCACAAAAGGCCGGATGTGACACATGGTCATTTTAAAGTGGGAGTTCCCGGCCATATAGCCGGGCCAAAAATATGTCTGTCTATTTTTACCGAGTCGTGGTTCTACCCTCCGGCGGAACCACGACTGGGTTTGTGCTCTCTGCTCGGAAGCGGAGAGCGCCCTCTACCGAAGGCAGAGTGCTGACAGTGTCAACAGTAGCAGAGGCAAGTCTGCTACACAGTGACTATATTCACTAGCCTCCCCACAAAAGGCCGGATGTGACACATGATCATTTTAAAGTGGGAGTTCCCGGCCATATAGCCGGGCCAAAAATATGTCAGTCTATTTTTACCGAGTCGTGGTTCTGCCCTCCGGCGGAACCACGACTGGGTTTGTGCTCTCTGCTCGGAAGCAGAGAGCGCCCTCTACCGAAGGCAGAGTGCTGACAGTGTCAACAGTAGCAGAGGCAAGTCTGCTACGCAGTGACTATATTCACTAGCCTCCCCACAAAAGGCCGGATGTGACACATGGTCATTTTAAAGTGGGAGTTCTCGGCCATATAGCCGGGCCAAAAATATGTCTGTCTATTTTTACCGAGTCGTGGTTCTACCCTCCGGCGGAACCACGACTGGGTTAGTGCTCTCTGCTCGGAAGCAGAGAGCGCCCTCTACCTGAAGGCAGAGTGCGACAGTGTCAATAGTAGCAGAGGCAAGTCTACTACGCAGTGACTATATTCACTAGCCTCCCCACAAAAGGCCGGATGTGACACATGGTCATTTTAAAGTGGGAGTTCCCGGCCATATAGCCGGGCCAAAAATATGTCTGTCTATTTTTACCGAGTCGTGGTTCTACCCTCCGGCGGAACCACGATTGGGTTTGTGCTCTCTGCTCGGAAGCAGAGAGCGCCCTCTACCGAAGGCAGAGTGCTGACAGTGTCATAGTAACAGCAGCAAATGCTACTACTCAGTGACTATATTCACTAGCCTCCCCACAAAAGGCCGGATGTGACACATGGTCATTTTAAAGTGGGAGTTCCCAGCCATATAGCCGGGCCAAAAATATGTCAGTCTATTTTTACCGAGTCGTGGTTCTGCCCTCCGGCGGAACCACGACTGGGTTTGTGCCTCTCTGCTCGGGCGCAGAGCGCCCTCCCTACCGAAGGCAGAGTGCTGACAGTGTCAACAGTAGCAGAGGCGTAAGTCTGCTACGCAGTGACTATATTCACTAGCCTCCCCTGGTTGCAAAAGGCCGGATGTGACACATGGTCATTTTAAAGGGGAGTTCCCCGGCCTATTGTTAGCCGGGCCAAAAATATGTCTGTCTATTTTTATCCGAGTCGTGGTTCTCACCCTCCGGCGGAACCACGACTGGGTTTGTGCTCTGCTCGGAAGCAGAGAGCGCCCTCTACCGAAGGCAGAGTGCTGACAGTGTCAACAGTAGCAGAGGCAAGTCTGCTACGCAGTGACTATATTCACTAGCCTCCCCACAAAAGGCCGGATGTGACACATGGTCATTTTAAAGTGGGGAGTTCCCGGCCATATAGCCGGGCCAAAAATATGTCTGTCTATTTTTACCGAGTCGTGGTTCTACCCTCCGGCGGAACCACGACTGGGTTTGTGCTCTCTGCGCGGAAGCGGAGAGCGCCCTCTACCGAAGGCAGAGTGCTGACAGTGTCAACAGTAGCAGAGGCAAGTCTGCTACGCAGTGACTATATTCACTAGCCTCCCCACAAAAGGCCGGATGTGACACATGATCATTTTAAAGTGGGAGTTCCCGGCCATATAGCCGGGCCAAAAATATGTCTGTCTATTTTTACCGAGTCGTGGTTCTGCCCTCCGGCGGAACCACGACTGGGTTTGTGCTCTCTGCTCGGAAGCAGAGAGCGCCCTCTACCGAAGGCAGAGTGCTGACAGTGTCAACAGTAGCAGAGGCAAGTCTGCTACGCAGTGACTATATTCACTAGCCTCCCCACAAAAGGCCGGATGTGACACATGGTCATTTTAAAGTGGGAGTTCTCGGCCATATAGCCGGGCCAAAAATATGTCTGTCTATTTTTACCGAGTCGTGGTTCTACCCTCCGGCGGAACCACGACTGGGTTTGTGCTCTCTGCTCGGAGGCAGAGAGCGCCCTCTACCGAAGGCAGAGTGCTGACAGTGTCAACAGTAGCAGAGGCAAGCTCGCTACGCAGTTGTATTTACTAGCCTTCCCACGCAAGGCCGGATGTGACACATGGTCATTTTAAAGTGGGTATTCCCGGCCATATAGCCGGGCCAAAAATATGTCTGTCTATTTTTACCGAGTCGTGGTTCTGCCCTCCGGCGGAACCACGACTGGGTTAGTGCTCTCTGCTCGGAAGCAGAGAGCGCCCTCTACCTGAAGGCAGAGTGCGACAGTGTCAATAGTAGTAGAGGCAAGTCTACTACGCAGTGACTATATTCACTAGCCTCCCCACAAAAGGCCGGATGTGACACATGGTCATTTTAAAGTGGGAGTTCCCGGCCATATAGCCGGGCCAAAAATATGTCTGTCTATTTTTACCGAGTCGTGGTTCTACCCTCCGGCGGAACCACGACTGGGTTTGTGCTCTCTGCTCGGAAGCAGAGAGCGCCCTCCACCGAAGGCAGAGTGCTGACAGTGTCAACAGTAGCAGAGGCAAGTCTGCTACGCAGTGACTATATTCACTAGCCTCCCCACAAAAGGCCGGATGTGACACATGGTCATTTTAAAGTGGGAGTTCCCGGCCATATAGCCGGGCCAAAAATATGTCTGTCTATTTTTACCGAGTCGTGGTTCTACCCTCCGGCGGAACCACGACTGGGTTTGTGCTCTCTGCTCGGAAGCGGAGAGCGCCCTCTACCGAAGGCAGAGTGCTGACAGTGTCAACAGTAGCAGAGGCAAGTCTGCTACGCAGTGACTATATTCACTAGCCTCCCCACAAAAGGCCGGATGTGACACATGGTCATTTTAAAGTGGGAGTTCCCGGCCATATAGCCGGGCCAAAAATATGTCTGTCTATTTTTACCGAGTCGTGGTTCTGCCCTCCGGCGGAACCACGACTGGGTTAGTGCTCTCTGCTCGGAAGCAGAGAGCGCCCTCTGCCGAAGGCAGAGTGCTGACAGTGTCAACAGTAGCAGAAGCAAGTCTGCTACGCAGTGACTTTTTACTCAGAGTTGGTGACCATATTATAAAAGTGTGGACGAGTCCATTTGTAGGTAGGTTCCCACAATATATATGGAGAATGTGATGTCTCCCAAGATTCGTCATTGGCGGCCACAATCTGAACAATATAAGATAGGCAGAGGATACAGTGCTGATAGCAGACACGAAAAGAAAAATATAGGACTTTCTACAGAAAGTAACAAAGGAAAGTGAAGAGAAAGGGCGAAACATTAAACTTCAAGAAAACCGAATGCATAATCATTAGCAAAAAGTGGTTCACAAAATGCCAACTACAATTTGGGGACACTAAAATGAAACAGTTACAGAAATTTAAAGATCTGGGACGCATTCTGGCAGCGGATGGAAAGTGCGACACAGAGATCTAAAGGAAAATTAGCATGGCCAAAACTGCATTTCAAAAGCCAAACAAAGTATTGAGAAACAGGAAGATTTGGTTTGAAACAAAGAAAAGAGTACGTGACTGTTATATGATATCTGTCTTCCTATCTGGCAGCGAATGATGGACAATATCCTCAAGGATCAAGGAGAGACTCGAAGCAACAGAAATATGGCTTTTACAGAAGGGTGCTGAGAATACCATGGACCGAATATGTGAGCAATGACGAAGTTTTGCAAAGGATGCAAACGAAAAGGACACTTATACTTAGCATCCGGAATAGACTGGTGAGGTTTCTCAGACACGTAATGAGGAGGGAGGGCTTTAATTTAATACGGATAGAGGGAAAGCGAGACAGAGGAAATAGTGAGAGACATACTTGATGGGTTTGAGAAAGTGTATGACTGGATTGTTGGAGAGATACAAAGAAGACAATCTTAAGAAAGGACAAGGAAAAGGGGTAAGTGGAATACATGATCGTCTACATCATGAAGGGACACAGCGCACAAAGAAAAAGAAGAGGCGCAACCGAGCACCTTATTTCTTGTCCGACACACTTTATCTTACAAACTAATTCTATGTATGAAAACTAGCAGTATAGCCCGGCGTTTCTCTGGTGTAATGAAAGCTTTAAAACGAAGCCATGGTCCTGGAGCTCAGACTCTTTGGACTAAAAAGCAATAGTTGTTTCCAGTTTAAAGCGAAGCCGTAGACTGAAAGAAAAATGAATTGATGTAAGACAAAATTTGATTTCCTGGTATCGATATCAAATAAGTTTTTTTCGTCGTAAACTGAATTTTGAAGGCTAAATAAGTCCTCTGAGTCAATGGCATCATGGCTGAGACTAAGAACTACATTTATACCTACTTAGAGCCAAACCCGAAGCAAAAACTAAAATAAAAGGGCTGAAAAAAATACAGACATACAGGCAGATAAATAGACACACACAAACATCTTGCCTTTTATAGATATATATTATCGATTTTCTGCACTATTCTAAGAACCGCAACCTTGAAACTTATTAATATCGTTTCTTATGTCTTTGTCTATGAGTGTATCAAATTTGAGTAAAATCGGACCACTCCTTCTATTACACAATTTTTTCGATTATCGATTTTCGATATTTATCGAGGTTGCCTCGACACAAAACCTAGCTAAGAACACTCGCAGACGCTTATAGTACAACTGTGTAAATTTTCAAGAAAATCGGTTCGGCCGTTTCAGAGTCTGTAGGTAACGGACACACACACACACAGACGCACACACACAGACACACACACACAGACAAAGTTCCATTTATAAATAAGTTTAGATTGTTCCGTCTTAACCTCCCTCTCTAAGTAGAATATAAAAATGGCATCAGATCAACAAATCTTTTTAAATGACACTCTCAATCTCTCTTGGAAGTACCTAAAAAATAATCAAGATGCGAAGATTCATTGGCATGGCAAAGAACCCATTTCAAAAGCTAAGCAGTGTATTGAAAATTTTGTGGATTTCGGATGAGTAACCGTACAAAATAATGAACAACAAAAACAGATACTGAGATAGAAAATAGGTTATATTGAATGTAATATAGAAACCTGAACGCAGGTTAGTAAATCCTTGAATACTATTAGTAATAAAAAAATATATACAAATCTTGAAGTGAGGTCGTTGGAAATAGTATATCCGTGTACAGAGCTAGCCTGACTTCTGATACTGTAGTCTCTGGGTAACTTCGGTATCTCTCGGTAACTTACGTATTAGTTCCGGTACTCTCCGATGACTCTAACAGATCTCTCCGATTACTCTCAAGTATCAACTGCTGTTCTCTCTATGGTAGGAGTATATATATACTCAGTCGAGTCCATTATCATATACAAGGAGAGATCTCACAACAGAGAGAAAGGAAGATTTCGTTTGAAACAAAGAAAAGAATACTGGACTGTTTTGTCCTATCTGTCCTCCTATAAGGCAGCGAATGCTGGACGATTTCCTCAAAGATGAAGGAGAGTGTCGAAGCAACAGAAAAGTGGTTCTACAAAAGGAAGTTGACGGGGTTTTGAAGAGAATGCAAACGAAGCGGAAACTTATACTTGGAATCAGGAAGAGAGAGCAGACGTTTTGGGGACACGTAATGAGGAAGGAAATCTCGGAGAACCTAATATTCACAGGACGGATTGAGGGATAGAGAGACAAGGGAAAGCAAGGTGAGAGCTACTAGATAAAACGGAACGGGGTTTGGGAGAGATACCAAGAAGAAAAAATAGAGCGACAAAAGATAGCGGCAAGCAGAAATCTATGATCGCCTACGTCCTAAAAGGACAATTCACATAAAGAAGACGACATTTCAGAGGCGGTGTAGCATATTTTGGCGAACCCTGCTCCGAAGTTGGTTAGATTTGTTAATATTACCAGCGATTGAACAAAAGCATTACGTTATACGACAAGGAAAAGAGGAGAAAGATTTAAAACGTAAATTCAGCATTCGAAAGCATTTCCTATTCTTTTGTTGTTTTTTTTATGTTAGACTCTTTGATATACAGATTTCACATAAGCTGAAAAAAATTGGATCGCAATTGAGCCCGCCATTCACTGTTGGAACACAACGCAAATATTCAGATTATCAAATAAATATTGAACTGCGATCAAACGGAATATTCTACAATACAACCAGTTCTATTGATATCGAAGTCCAGTTTTCATTCTAAATCTCAAATCACTATCTGCATAATAGCCCACTGAAAGAAACTAAACAAATTTTAAAAAAAGAATATAAGCAGAATAATAGAAAACCTGTATAAAGAAATCCGTTGTGTTGTACAAATAAGTTGCAACTGGACGATTACTAACCCCACAAAGCAGCCGTTACCTGCTTCTTTTTACTGATGTACATCTCAATCCATATATGACGTTTCTTAGCAAAATAAAATTAAGGAAAAAATATAACGGAATATAAAAGAAAGAGAAAAACTAAAAGAGAAAAACTAAATAATGGGAATGTAAAGGGAAGAGAATAAACAGATTAAGTTAAATAGAAGGAAACATGGTCGTGGATATAATTGTTGAATCTATTACTATTGTCAATAATGGGAAAATGATGTGCCTCTTATGTAGGCGTGAATGGATTTGTAGACCGCAAAGATTGGCAACAATGAAGACCTATTATAAAGATAAAAGAATTAATAATATTGATAGTAAATATTGAGAATGATAAAGAATATTATAAGGAAATGACATGAAGAAAGAAAAAAATGAAAGACAAAAAAGAAAGAAAACGATACGATGAGAAAGATTAATGAAGAAAGAAAGAAAAAAGAAAGAAAGCAAGAAAGAAGAAAAGATAAAATAACAAAATTAAGAAAAGATACAATGTCAAGATTCAAAAAGAATGAAAGAAGGAAAACAAAAGAAAAAAGAACGAACTAAAGAAAATAGAATGAAATAAAGACGGAAGGAAATAAAAGATACAATAACAAAAAAGAAGGAAAGACAGAATAAAAAAAATGTCAAAATTGAGAAAGAAATAAAGAAAGTAAAAGAAAAATGACAAAAATAAAGAAAGAAAGAATGCGAGAAAGAAAGAAAAAGATAAAATGACAAAATTATGAAAGACAGAAAGAATTCTAGAAAAAAAGAAAGATAGAAAAAAAGAAAGTTACATGGATAAAATTAAGAAAGACAAAAGATAAAAGAAAAATAAAGGAAAGAAAGATAGAAAATAGATACAATGACAAAATTAAGAAAGAAAGAGAGAAAGAAGATAAGATAAAAATTAAAGGAAAAAAGAAACTAAGAACAAAGACAAAAGTATATGACAACAAAATTAAGGAAGAAAGAAAGAACAAAAGAAAAAAGAACATAGAAAGAAAGAAAGAAAGAAAGAAAGAAAGAAAGAAAGAAAAAGAAAAACAGAAAGAAATAAAGAAAAAGACACGATGACAAAATTAAAGAAGAACGAAAGCAAAGAGAAAGAGAGAACGTAAGAAGAAGAGAAAATTCAAAAGAAAAAAGATAAAACGATAACAATTAAAGAAAGAAAGAAAGAAAGAATGAAAGAACGAACAAAAGAAAGAAAGAATAAAATAGCACCACGATAAAATTAAGAAAGAAAGAAAGCAGAAAAGAAAGAATAAGAAAACAATACAGTAATAAAATTTAGAAAGAAAGGAAACAATAAAATGATACACTGACAAAGGAAGGAAGGAAGGAAGGAAGGAAGGAAGGAAAACGAAAGAAAGAGAACAATAAAAATGCAATTATAAAATTAAGAAAACAAAATGAGGAAAGTAAACAGTTAAAAAGTACAATGAAAAAATGTCAAACATGATTAAACATTCAAGCAATAGGACCGCCCTTTTGATATATTCCGTCTCACTACAGGCACGTTTATCCATGTTTTCCAAGTGTAGAACGAAACAAAATAATACGATCGAATAGCTGCCTAATTCAAGTGACGTAGCTTCTCCAGAATTATGTGTTAAATGCACTACAATTGTAAAAAACAGCCTCCAGAACTGAAAACAAGAAATAAAAAGAAGATGCCACCATCGATATTGAACTTCCTCAGAATGCGTGAAATTCAGTAGCTTTTTGATTAATTTGGTTATTGCATCAATAAATTCGTTCGGGTCAACGAATGATGAATTCGTCTAAATAATTCTAGAACCATGGCTACGTGAATTCCTACGAAAATTATGATTACTTCGAGATAGTACAAGATTTTACAAGTTGGCTATTTATAACGATAATATTGATACTAAATTTCGAAGACGAATGACAAACTGAGCGACTCACCGAATTGAAGTGTAACGGCTCAGACAAGTATGATTATCGAACTGCTAAAACTTATTTAGAAATCAGCTCAACTCGAACAGAGTTGGCTGGAAGCCGTTAATTAGTATCAGCGAAAACATACGACGTTGCAAATTAAAAAGCTGACGACGCAGGTATAAAAGGTAAGCAAAATATAAGAGTTGAATCTATAATTATAATTATGAGCGACCACAGAATTTATTTAGTAATGATAAAGATCTAAAGTTGTAACACTTTCGGCGGAAGTAACATGAAAACAAAAAAGAAAATTGTTTCGTTTGAAAAAATGAAAGGGAGAAGAATAAATATGAAAAGAAACAACGAAGAAAGGAAGAAAGAAAGAATTGAAACAAAGAAAACAATCATAGAAATTGATAAAAATAGGTTGAAAATAATTAATCTAAACTTATTTATAAATGGAACTTTGTCTGTGTGTGTGTGTCTGTGTGTGTGTCCGTTACCTATAGACTCCGAAACGGCTGAACCGATTTTCTTGAAAATTTACACAGTTGTACTATAAGCGTCTGCGAGTGTTCTTAGCTAGGTTTTGTGTCGAGGTCCCCCCAATAAATATCGAAAATCGATAATCGAAAAAATCGGGTTATAAAAGGAGTGGTTCGATTTTAATCAAATTTGATACACTCATAGACAAAGACATAAGAAACGATATCCAGAAGTTTCAAGGTTGCAGTTCTTACAATAGTGCAGAAAATCGATAATATATATATATAAAAGCTTTCGTTACACCCGAGCAACGCCGGGCTATACTGCTAGTCTATAATAAAAGAAAGAAAGAAGCTTACTATAAGCATAAAAGGAAACAAAAAAAATGAATGCATGAAAGAAAGAAAGTCATTGTAAAGATGACAAAAAAGAAAGAAAGAAGCAAAAAAGAGAGAAGTGAAAGAAAGAAAGAAAGAAAGAAAGAAAAGGATGAAAAGTATGTAAAAGAAAGTGATAAGAAGAATAAAAAAAAGTGATTAAAGAAAGAAAAAAGAATGAAAGAAAGAAAGAATGAAAGTAAGTAAGACAAGGATGAAAAAGAAATGTATTAAAGGAATAAAAGAAGACCAAAGCGATGAAAGAAAGAAAGAAAGAAAGCAGGAAAGAAAGAAAGAAAATAGAGTAAGCAATAATACAAAAACGAGGAAAATACGTCGAAAAAAATGAAGCTATAATCAAAGAATGAATAAAAGGAAGGAAGAATGAAATTTTATGTAAGCATAAAGTAAAATAATGAAAGAAAGTGATTTTAAGAATGAAAAGGAAAAGGAAAGTCATTATATGAATGAAAAAAGAAACAAAGAAGTGGAAGAGACAAACAAAGACACAAAGAATAGAAAGAAGAAGAAAGGGATTAGGGTAATAAAAGAAACCAAAGTGAAAGAAAAAAATCAGAACACCAAGAGTAATAACTGAATTAATAAGAAAGAAAGAAAGAAAGAAAGAAAGAAAGAAAGAAGAAAGAAACACAACAAAGCAATCTTTGAATTAAAAAAAGCAACAAAGAAAGAAAACTATTATATGAATAAAAAGAAAAGAAATAAAAAATCATTCAAATTAACGGAAACAGTTTACAATGAAGAGACAAAAGAGAATAAACACAAGTGTTGAAATAAATAGAAGTAAACCAAAGCATTATTTAAATCAATGAAAGAGAGTAAAGAAGCCTTTTCTATCGGCCATTGCCAATCTGATTCCTCTGCTCGTCTTTTCAAACTCACTTTTATCTCGGCTCTCCATGATAGATCCATATGTGTTGCTAATAAACAGAAGCGTATAAACGCAATCTATTTGTTGGCACAAATAGATGACTTAAGGTCTCTCCTTGTTTTAAGTCCCACCATCTCGACTAGCGTGCACGCACCACAAAGAGAACTCTCAGACCAGACAAGCAATTTCACTGGTCGATCGAGAAATCCAACTCAAAGAGTTCCTGTCTATTGTACATTCGCTATCACATTTCAGTGCCAAGTAATTGACCTTTCTGATTCGTCGCCCTCAAATGCGCCAAATATTTCAGCAGTAAACATTTGGTCTTTAATTGCCGGGTCGCGAAGCATCGTGCTTTTAATGCTTTCAAAATCTCTTGCGCCTTTTCTTTCTCGTTGCAATACTGGCAATTGTTCTACACACTAAAGCAAACTGAGGTATTGAAGATTATCCATAGGTTTTGGTGATATCTCTACATCAACTTGTTAAAACGATTTTAAAATCATGTATACGCGTGCTATAGAAATTTGGGTGTGAAATTATAAAAATAAGCAATCAGAAGAGAAAATAATATGAGAAAAGTTGCGCCAGCTATGTACTAATTTGACCACTGACTTACAGAACATGTATCATTACTGGTATATGTATATTTCTCAAAGACATGTCATTTATTTAGACAAATGACACTGAAAAAAATGTTCGACTCTCTGTACCGCTCCTGAAAAGGGCTGTTCTGCTCAATCGTTACAAGAGCCAGAGCAGACCGAAAATAAAGTATTAATACCACATGTTTGCTGGAGATGCCAAATCCTAAATTAATAGGCTCGACATTTGTTTTTATTTATCTCAGCGATCAATTGTTTTCCATCTTTCAATCCCTTTTATCCAGGCGAACCGTCACTAGTCTTTTGATAGCATGGGACAGGCTAGCCTCCCAGAGAGTAAAATACTACGCCTCCTTGGCCTTACGCTCTCGGCGGACCTCAAATGGAATGACTACATTGAATCCATTGCCAAATCTGCTGCTATGAAAGTCGGCTCTCTGTGCAGGGCCCGGAAATTTTTACCACCTGAAACTATTCTGCACATATACAAATCTACCATCCGCCCGTGTATTGAATATTGCTGCCATATCTGGTCGGGTGCCCCTGCTGCTCTCCTTGGGCTTCTTGACAAAATACAAAGGAGGATCTGTAACGTGGTTGATACTGACTTGGCAGACCGGCTGCAGCCGCTCTCACACCGGCGTGATGTAGCTTCCCTGTGCCTCTTCTACAAGTACTTTCATGGCTTCTGCTCCGATGAGCTTAGATCACTGGTGCCGCCTAAGCACGAATTTACACGAGATACTAGATTAGCAACTAGGTCCCACCCTTTTACAGTTAAACAAATAAGATGTAACCGTAAATTCTTCTCCAACAGCTTCTTTTCTCGCGCTTCCCGCCTGTGGAACTCCCTTCCACAAGTCTGCTTTCCCGACAGTTACAATCTCCAGGTGTTTAAATGTAGGGTCAATAGACACCTCCTATCACACTAACTCCCAACTATTCTCACAACACTCTCATCTACCCAAACCTCATTCTCGGTATCCTCACCCGCCTATCACCCACCCTCTGTTATTTCCTATATTTAACCAGCCTTTCTCCACTCTACGTAGCCCCCTGCACAGTAGTGGCAGTGACATGCCTTGCTCGGGGTGAAACGCTTATAAAAAAAAACCAAAAAAAAAAAAACTACTGTTTACATGTCAGACGTTCGCATGAATTACACCCCTTACTTTTACCTGTCCACACCGATAGAACTGGAACCCGCCCTGCCATGATCACTAATTTTGTCTCGTACTTATTCTCTACAGCTGACAGTTTCATCCCAAGAAAACTTGAATTGTGAAACTGAATCACATTGAGATGCTTCCCTGATCGTTACTATCTTAACCTATTGACATTAAGGTTCGACGATTATATATCATTCATATACTCATAGAATTTTGTCCTCCCCAGCAGATGCTAACAAAAAAAATCTCTCCGTAAAGTGGTAATCCTCTACGTAAAGTGGTCCTTGAGGCTTGCAGAGGAAAAATGTTAATCCCGAATACGTTGCGCAGTCAGCATCATTTATCCATCACACCCAGATGGTGCATAGGGCAGCAACTTTTTGTTGCTGTAAAAAAATGATTTTTATGGGGCAGGGTTGTTAGCCCAAACCTGGAGGACCGGTGGACCATTCTTGTACCTTACGTTTACAGCATCTGGTATTCCCAAATGGTAACCCATTTTAAGTACTGACCAGGCTCGATGTTGCTTAACTTCGGTAATCAGACGGGAACCTGTGTATTCAACACGATATAGCCGTAAACACGTTACGCAGGAGATATATAAAAAAATACAAGTATCCAGAGTCAAAATTTAGCGGGAAGTGCATTTTTTTATGATAGAAACTGGGGACGCTGGTTCGAATTGTATGAGTGCGAAGGAGGTAGACGTAGGTCCGGTTTATATCGGAGTCAAAAAGGAATCCAGACAAAGTCATCGCATAAAAATAAAAGAAAATGTATCTGACTAATTAAGCTGAAATATAAACGAATATTTTCAAAGAATAAAAAAAACATGCTCTACAATATCAAAATAACTGTTTTACTCAACATTAATGACGTGCTAGAAACAGTTTTCGAAAGCTGTTGAAAGACAAAATTAAAATTGTCTACACGAAAAACGTTCTGAAGACAGAAGAAAACTGATGCAAGTGAAAGCTACCGGATACTACTGGTGGGAAAACACAGAGAGTTAGAAGAAGAAAAAATTGTGCAAAAGAATGAAAGAAAAAAAAATCTTTTAGTATTATGAACTTCAAACGAATCATCCAATGCATTTTTGAAAAGAAATAACAACTGGAGAAAATTCTATAGCTTACCTCATAACTAAAAAGTAATTCAAGATGAAGATGACAATAGTATCAATAACAATTCGAGCACTTTCTTTTTATTATTTCATATCAAGTTAGGATATAAAGCCACTAAGACTCAAGGGCTACAGTTTTCAGTCAGACAGTAGACAACGACTGACGTTGCTTTTAATATTTTTGCAAAATGTAGTTAAAAGGAAAACAATAAGTTTGAAGAGAGTACAACAGTCGAGAAATTCGAGAGTAACTATTTGAAGAGAAGTCACGTCAATCTTATACTACATTTAATTTCACGATGTCGAGGTAAGAAAGTGGGAAGTTTATTAGAACAATTTATATGTATAGAAAAGATAGAGAGTAGAAAGCGTAATGGCGTTGGGAAAGTGTTTGAAAGCAATATACCACGTTAGGACCGACTAGCAGTATATCCCGGCGTTGCTCGGGTGTTATGAAAGCCTTAAAACTAATCCATAGTCCTGGAGCTGAAACTCTTTGGACGTTGGCACGAAAGACTAAAAAGCAATAGTTGTTTCCAGTTAAAGCGAAACCGTAGACTGAAAGAAAAATGAATGGATGTAAGTCAAATTTTGATTTCCTGGTATCGATATCAAATAAGTGTTTTCGTCGTAAAATGAATTTAGAAGGCTAAATAAGTCCTCTGAGTAAATGGTATCATGGCTGAGACTAAGAACTACAATTATACTTACTTAGAGCCAAACCCGAAGCAAAAATAAAATAAAAGGGCTGAAAAACTGATTTTGATCAGACCCGGTAGGATATCGGGGTATCGATTTCCATTATCGGAGTCAAATAAGTCATCCAAGGACAGAAATGCAACCTGGAAACTTCTGAATATCGTTTCTTATGTCTTTGTCTATGAGTGTATCAAATTTGATTATAATCGACCTTTAACCCGATTTTGTCAATTATCGATTTTCGATATTTATCCGGGGTACCTCGACACAAAACCTATCTAAGAACACTCGTAGACACTTATAGTACATCTGTGTAAATTTTCAAGAAGATTGGTTCGGAGGCTATAGGTAACGGACCCGCACACACACACACACACACACACACACACACACACACACACACACATACACACACAGACAAAGTTCCATTTATAAATAAGTTTAGATTAGATAACATTTCGTATGGATTTGGTCAAGAGCTTAAATACATATCAGAAGCATCAGACTTGCTTAGGCTTAACAAGTACGTTTCGAGCTGTTTTCCCCTTTCTTACCTTCCATTTATTCGATCTGTGAGTATTACGTTCTCCAGGCGCTTCTTCCTCATTACGTGTTCCAGCAACCTTATTTATCTCGTCCTGATATTTAGTATAAGTTTTCTTCTCGTTTTCCTCTTTTCCAACACCTCATCGTTGCATACATGCACCGTTCATGGTATCCTCAGCATCCTTCGGTAAAACCACATTTCTGCTGCCTTAAGCCTCTCCTTCATCTTTGATGAGATCGACCAGCATTCATTTCTACAGAGAAAGGCAGATATCACATAGCAATCCAGCACTCTTTTCTTTGTTTCTAATGAGATTTTCCTATCTTTCAGTACTCTGGTTAGTATCCGAAATGCGTCTTTGGCCATGACAGTGCGTCTTTAGATGTTCATGTTGCACTTTTTATCCTCTGTCAAAACACTTCCCAGGTATTTGAATTACTTTTACGTGTTTTATTTTAGATTCTCTAACTTGCAAGTGGCATATTGGTCTTCTCTTTTTGCTGATGGCCATATATTCATTTTTTTTTAGATATATGCTCAGTCCTTTCTTTTCACTTTCTTTTGCTAACTTCTTTAGAAGGTCCTACACTTTCCTTTCCGTGTCTACTATCAGCACCATGTCATCCGTGTATCTGATTGAGATTGTGGCCTCCAATGTTGAATCCTGGCAATGCTTTTAATTTCTTGAAAAGTTATTAATCGATCTCTTCTCATCTCCATTCAACTATGAGTCAAATAGCAGAACAGATTGGTTTCTATAGCCTTGGTTGGCAACCAGTATACTGTAGAAAGTAATGGAAACCTACTGTTGGAAAACATTCTTCCCATCACTATTGTCTCTTTCGAAACATGATTGCCCAAACGTGTTTCAGGTATGGCACTTAACTGACTGACTGACTGACTGACTAGTAATTTTACTATAAATAAGTTTTGCTGATAATCTTACTATAAATAGGTTTTGCTGAAAATCGTTTCGGAGTCCAATATTTGCGAGAATGCCGGACCATAACAGGTGCTACCACCAGGGAGTGGGTAGAGCTGGGAACAACAGCAATTAAGAGGTGGTTCTACGCTTCTCAAAATATCCATAATCCAGATCAGGGACTTTGCTGCCGGATGTAGTTTATTGTCATGCCGAGGACTCACAGAGGAATTGTAGACATATAATGATGCAAAACTGATTCGGGTTATAATGAAGCGGTTCCGGAGAGATTTGCAAAAACATGAAAATAATTGGGCAACTGGGGAAGAGTTAAAAACGCGTGAAGACAGTTTCGGACGTACTGACGAGATGTGATGTATCCTTTTCAACAGCTAGCAGGCAAATATTCGATTGCCAAAAAATATTATTAACAACAACTTGAGATTTCACCTCGATTATAGAAATCTTTGATCACAGATCAACGAACCGCCAAGTGGAATAAGTTAAGAGAAATACGGAGATCCGAAGGCGAATTGGCATGGCAAAGGACGCGTTCCAGAAGATGAGCAAAATACTAACACACAGGAAAATCTCAATAGAAACGAAGAAAAGAGTGCTAGACTGCGACGTGATGTCAGTTCTTCAATACGGCTGTGAATGCTGGACAATATCATCGAAAATGAGGACAAAACTGGAAGCGGCCGAAATGTGGTTCTACAGAAGGATGCTACGGATATCGTGGACTGAGCATACAAGCAACGACGAGGTGTTAGAAAGAATGGCAACAAAAAGGAAATTGATGCTGAGCATCAGGAAGAGACAATTGAGGTTCCTGGGACATGCAATGAGGAAGGAGAGCCTGGAGAACCTGATACTGACTGGAGAGATAGAAGGAAGGAGAGACAGAGGAAGGCAGCGAATAACATATTTGCAGGGCCTGATCAGGTGGATGACGGAACGGGGGTTGCCAGGAGCAACAGGAGCAAACATACTAAGAGCCACAAGGGATAGGGAGACGTGGAGAGCCATGATCAACTACGTCCTGAAGGGACAGGCACATAGAAGAAGAAGAAGAAGAAGAAGAAGAATCACTTGATTCCTGCGACCTGTTTCTTTTTTTTTATATATATATATACACTATCCCTAGTCATTTGGAGTAAATTACTTATCTACTCGCAAAGCAGATGTCGGCAACCTACGGCGTGCGTGCCACATGTGCTACGCAAAGCAATTTTCAATCGTACGATGTGTTGAAGTCTCTGGAAGACGAAAATTTAGAAAAGTCTTCTATAATTCTCAACTGTTGAACATCCCTCCCGAGATCTTTCATTTCTTTAAAGAAAATTTGCTTTTGCTCTTCTTTCGGCTTTTAGTTCAACTTATTCCTGTAAGCAATTTTTTTCTCACGTAAAACCAGCGTTAAGTCCACAACAAAGTTGCTTAACACCTGAACATTTCGAAAATTCTGTAAAACTCAAAGTAACAATGTATGTTACCGATGTTGGACAAAATATCGTACGATCACCAAAGTTAAGCAACATCAAATTTGGCCGATAACTTGCTGAGCAAGTACAGCATTGGTGGGAAAGGATTCGTAAGTGATAAAACTGGGAACCGCGATGTGAACGTTCTTTCAATCTATGAAAAACATAATTTCTGCTCAGCGTTTGTCCTTGTGTTACAACCATGTTAAGATCATGTACCACAGTCTCATCCTCTCTCTTTTCTTTTCTGTCTTTCTCAGTTGTTCGTCATATTGCAATGTGACGCATTTGTACTAGAATAAAAAGCTTAGAATATTATGAACTTCAAAGGAATCACCAAATCCTTTTTTGTAAAGAAAGAACAACTGGAGAAAACTAAACTCTATAGCTTACCACATAACTAAACCGTGTGAAGACAGAAACGTACAAACACACACACTCTCTCTCTCTCTCTCTCTCTCTCTCTCTCTCTCTCTCTCTCTCTCTCATTCTGAAAACTAAAGAATCACCCTTCTGTTCCGTGTCACTAGGGTGCATTCTCCAGTTTGCTCTAGTCTTGAATATAAATGCACACTTAACTGGAGGAGTGTAGTGTAGTGACTTCATCAGAAGAAAAGCCTTATTACTCAATTTTTGATATGGTTGAATGTCAAATGTATTGAGTCATGAATAATTAACATTTTTGTTCAACTTTATTTTTCGAAAAATAAAGTACAATTATATTTCATTCAAATATATATTCGTCATTATTTGCAATGAATTGTTGCCACTAATCGGGCAGTTCTTTAATACATTCTGAGTGAAATGAGGTACTGAATGGGTATAATGTAGCGACTCGATAATGATAATACTACGTAGATGGGTTACCGCCTGGAAATATCAGCTTGTATTTGTGGGTCTTATAATAGATTAAAGATCGAAACGAGTAACTGGAGAGCCAAATTCCAATTTCAATTGGGTTCGTTATATTCACTTTAAGCAGAACTACACTACAGGCCATAATTATTAGGCAACCCCAGGTTTCTCAAAAAAGATGTATTTCATACAATTTTTAGTATTTATTGCCAAGTGGGTGGTTCTTTTGTTATTAATACCTTGCAAAATTTTACAAGGCAGCCAGGAAGCCTTTGTTTCGGCCAGTCAATAAGAAGAAGAGACTAGCATGGGGAAGAGATCACAAAAAACTGGACACCAGAACAGTTCCTTTGATGCGCATGTTAATGTACAGTATTAGAAATATTCAATATTATTATTATGGCAATAAATATTATTTAATATTATTATTATACCAATAAATACTAAAAATAGTATGAAATACATCATTTTGTTAAAAACTGGGGTGGCCTAAAAATTATGGCCGGTAGTGTAAACTTGGAGAAGATATGGATTCATCTTTTCTCCTGCAACTATGGGTTAATTAGTAAGACTTGTATCACTAAACACTGTCTCCAAAACAAAAATATTCTTACAAACTTATAATATTTTCTGGCTTAAGATAACATGCAAAACGTTGATAGAAAGAATCAATAAAATAAACAAAAAGAACCAAATCTCTAACTACGAGTTCAATACTCTATCCGTAATCGCTGCCAAAACTTTCAAAGAAATATCGACGATTTTATCGTATTCGAAAAGCATGTCATTTAGAATTGCATTGGGTTGAAATGTCATATTGTTTTCAAGCTCACGTGTTTGGTAATTGGCGTTTAGCAGATCACTGTGTTTACTGAATGCTTTTAGTCGTTGCAGAAGCAATCAATACATCAACTGCATAGGTTTCTCGGCATCAAATATTACCGAATAAAATGCATTACACTATGTTATTAAGCCAGTAAACACTCCAAGTCGATGGAGTATAAATCTACAGCCTCACAACACGAGGCGATGATGCTGTAGTTTCGGTAACAAAGTAAGTTTGTACAGAGTACATTTCTGAGAACAAATGCGTCACATGGCACGATAACCAAGAACTGAGAAGGACAGAAAAGAAAAGTAAAAATAGAAGGTAAATGAGTGTAATCCTTTTTAGCTTAATTTATTTATATCGACTTTTTATCCATTCCACTATAATGAAGGCCGTTGTGCATATACACAACTGGCCATAATTATTAGGCCACCCCAGTTTTTTTTAAATGATGTATTTCATACTATTTACAGTATTTATTGCCTAATGAAGATAGAATGGTTCTTTTGTTATGAATAATTTGCAAAATTTTACAAGACAATGAAGTAAAAATGAACTCCTCCGAATCACCCTAATTTTTTTTCATTCTTTCATTGATGAAGCTGCAATATAGGTAATCATTAAATATTCATAAATTCATTTGATGCACATGTCATTGTGTAATATTAACAAAAGAACCATTCTATTATCATTTACAATTATTCACTTAGGAATAAATACGAAAAATAGTGTGAAATATATCATTTTTTTAAACACCAGGGCGGCCTAATAATTATGGCCGGTAGGGTATATATCGTGTTTTATTGTGATAATGTTTAGCGCCAAGGTTGTTGAGCGAGTTCCTGTGCATTTGGCTAACCTAACTTTGAATGGGTGGGACCCAGTTGCCATTCTGGTTGCATGAGTAAACACCTGTTGAGGAGGCACCAGTGACTTAAGTTCGACTTAGCAGAAGCCATGAAAGTACTTATAGAACAGACAAAGGGAGGCCACATTTCGTCGGTGGGGAAGTAGCTGTAGTCGAGCCGCCAAGTCAGCACCTATCACGTTACTACCTCTCTTTTGGAGCCTGTCGAGAACACTGAGGTGAGCGACAGAGGCGCCTGACCATAAATGGCAGCAGTACTCCATGCAAGGCCGAATGGGATACTTGTATATATGCAGGATGGATTCAGGCGGAAAGAACATCCTGGATCGACACAGTGATCCAACCTTCTTGGCAGTGGATTTAGCTATGGATTCGATGTAGCGGTTTCATTTGAGATCAGAAGAGAGGGTAAGGCCGAGGAGGCGCAGTGTATTGCACTCAGGGAGAATCGCTTGGTCCATGCTTATGGGAGGCAGGAGAGGTTGCCTGTAACCGAGACAAATTGTTTAGCACGACACTGTGAACTAATTTTTCTCGCAGCAGCCCTAGAAATTGATTCAATATAATCTTTCCATTTCATGTTAGAGGAAAATGTTGGTCCATGAAGGCTCAATGAGCCAATCTTCTGGGGAGAGATACAGACGAGAAACATTGTCTAGTACGATACAGTGAACCAACTTTCCTGGCAGCAACCCTTGAAATTGATTTAATGTAAACGATTCATTTCATGTCTGCGAAAAATGTTTGTCCGAGAAGTCCCAAGGACTCACGACCATGGTGGTTAGCTTCAGCAATGATCAACCAGACATCAGGAGATGTCTTT
Source organism: Ascarosepion bandense (assembly GCA_037127315.1). Classification (NCBI taxonomy): domain Eukaryota; kingdom Metazoa; phylum Mollusca; class Cephalopoda; order Sepiida; family Sepiidae; genus Ascarosepion; species Ascarosepion bandense. The sequence continues at coordinate 1,121,821 of JBBBDQ010002124.1, read as the reverse complement.
TGGTTTATTTGACACAAAGTCTCTAGTAAAGGTTAGACAGTAAAGGTCCAACATACTATTTATTTAAATCGTTAACTATCAACCCACACAGGTGACTGGAAATGAACATTACACAAAACAACACAAAGCAAATTCATGGACTATTAAGTTTTAAAAAATACGCAGGCACTAACATCAATCCTTAACGGTGGCCAAATGTATTCGACTACCTTAGCTATTAAGTAATCCTAGCAATTATTGTCATTATAGTCGCAAAGTTACTTACTACTCTTTTTTACTTTCTCCTTTTTCTATTTTCTCCTTAAGGTCGATAAACCGTGAAAACAAATCAATCGATCAATTTTTCCTTCGCTTGTTTCCAGGAAGTCATTTCCTGGATAGAACAATAAACTGCATCTGGCAGCAAAACCTCTGATTGAGGGTTTGTGAAGAGCATGGAACCAACTCTTAATTGCTGTTGTTCCCAGGTCTACCCTGACCCGGAGTGGTAGCACCCTTTAGGGTGCCAACTATGGGCAAATTGTTAACCCCCAAACTGGGGCCAAAACACTATGAAATTATAAAAATAAACTTTTATAAAAATTTATACATAAAATAGACTTTTACAGAAAAATATACATTTTTGAATGAAAAATATTTCCAACAATACATTTTTAAGGAAAAATATATTACCATAACACATTTTCGAAGGAAAAAAATATTGAAATATATACTTTTGAATTAAAAACATTATTACCGGCAATACATTTTTAATACAAAACTAGAAGATATCTTCAATTTTCTAAAATAAAAAAAAACGAATTAGAACGAAAACATTTTCATTAAAATCTTACGAAATCAACTTTCTCACTATAACCGAACATTAAAAAAGTACCTCAAAATCCCACTTTTTGGCATTAAATAACCCACAACGGTTAATATTCCGTTATAAAAAACTCAAACTCAAACTCCAGGAAATCTATTGATCATGTGGGTGAGAATTCACTAAACAGTTGTTAAAATTTGTCAAACCTGTTTCACGGTGACGCTATTTAGTCTTCCCATTATCAAGAAGTTATATCTGCTCATAACATCGGGAGATTCTCAACAGATGTAAATATAACAGCAACATAATTTCAAGTGATTAGATACTTAAACACAAAGTGTCCTCATTCGGGTTTGACTTCAGCCAACGAGTTAATCCAAGCCGAATTGTCTGGAGAACATCTCGTGAAATATTCCTATTATTTCAGGGACATAAATAAACTGTCTTGGGCGTCGTTTCAATCAAATAGATTTGACGGCACTGGAGATTGGCCAAGATTGTCTCCCTTACCCTACCGACTCGCATTTGAACGGAAGTGACCCATTAGGAATGGGTCGACTGAAGTTTAATGGGGCTTGAAGATTTGGTGATTACGCACGACTATTCCAAAAGCTTGAACATTTAACTGGCACCGAATAGGCCTTATCCTTACATCTCAAAATTTATGACAGAATTTTTCAATCGGAAGTACTTCGCAGATATTTATGCTCTGGTTTAATTGCGAACATTGAAAGTAAAGATTTGGACGCCGTATGCATTTGAAATCAGTCTGTACATTTCTAGATATGTATATGCAAATACAAGGAAAGATTTATTTAAGGGAATGTTTTTGGAAAAATGGTTAATTTTGATTTTTACTGGATCAGTCTGTCATTTAATTACCATACGGAATTAACGTTTGGGTGATCACGTCTCTTTCGATCCATGACTGAACAAGCAGAAAATTTTCCCGCAGTAGGTTGCCATTTCATTTTTATGTAGACTGGTTGCCAACCAAGGCTATAGAACCCAATCTGTCATGCTATTCAACACACAGCTGGAGTGGGAAGAGATGGATTAATACCTTTCCCAAGAGTATTTCGCGTAAGTGAAGAAATTCAACTGGAATTCGAACCTGGTTCTCCGATTTCTCTTTCCAAACCACTGCAACGTACAACACTTACGGGATGCACACTGAGTTTTCCAAACCTTTTCTACCATAATAATGCGTGCCATCGAGTGACCAGGTCTAAGAACATTGCTTCAAGCTCGACGCATTGCGAACATTCCCTAACGAAGGAACCATTTGCATCGTTTATATCTCATTTAAGCTGCAGTTAGACAAGCGGTCTTGTATCATAGAAAGAGCGATATTTAAGCACCTACATGCAAGAGCATGGTGTGAGACATTTATGTTTTTAATTTCGGCATGTTTAGAGTGTTCATGTTCAATGATAAATTTGAGTGAAGTGTATCACGATTCAGAGAAAATATTTCTAGTAGTAACTGTTGAAAGAGTTAAGGAGAAAGAGAAAGGTGACAATGTCCGTGTTGCTTGAAGTTGAAGCTACATTTTAGATGTTTGTCTCACGGCTTCATCTGACACTCTGACTCACTGACGCTGATGAAGTCCTTTTCTTGTGATCTAGATTTTTTTCACACTTACTCGCGAAGTCCCTTTTGATCTTGCAAGTCGCTCTCAAAATCATTTTAATACCTACTTGTGAAATATGGTTTCGACTTTTTCTTTAAGCACATAGTCAATCCTTTTTCTATTTGAGAAAACCAGGATTTTACACGTAATTGTGAATTCTTGTTTAAGTGAAGAAGAAGGTTGATTTAATTAATTTCTTATCCGCTACAGTATATCAATTACTACTGAGTAATGTGTTCAATCCTCATTGGGTACTTCATACTTGCGGTCTTGTACTAAATATAAGCTAGACTTAATTTCTTAATTATGTTTCTAATTACACATTAATTTCTACAATTCATGTTATTCATTCTACTATTTCAACATAAAAAAGAAAACTTAACCAATTCTTACCCTACAATGGTGACTGCAACGTCCAAATTACACCTGCCCCACTTTACAATACCAGGGTAAGCTTTATAGCAATTACACCACGTCGAAATGAAGCTCACTAAGCGTAGGTTAGATATGGTACAAAAATGTAGAAATAGGGAACACAGTGAGGTTCGAGCTCACTATTTAGTGCTGTATAATCTATACCAAGACGATGAATATTAAACTGCAACGAAAACGACGTATATGTTGTATACCCTTCAAAAAATTACCATTAATATTTCGACTATGGGGTCCCAACGCTTGTTAACACACCACTTAATAGATCCCGACCCTGTCATATATATGACGCAACAAAAAAATCCATATAATTTTTATAAAGCACTAAACTTCAAATAGCACGTGACAAAATTTCGGCCCAATCTGATTATTAGTTTACTAATTACAGTTAATCAAGTGAAGTTACTGTTGAAAATTTTCAAAACAATGGAAAGATCTGAATTTTGAGTGTTGATAAATACTATTCTAGCAACGCAATGGCTTGATAGGTGTTATTCGGACTGATCCGTCGGAAACAACGGTTAATAGGTGGTATGCTGACTTTAAATACGGTCGTCTAAACACAAATAAAGCTGAACGCTCAGGTCGTCCAAAATGTGCAGTTGCCCCGAAAAACACACACACACAAAAATCAACAAACTTGTTTTCACTGATCGTAAGTTGAAGTTGCGTGAGATAACAGAGAAGTTGAACATATCAGAAGGCCGTGTATTCACCATATTGCATGAACATTTGTTAATGAGAAACCTGTGTTCAATGTGGGTGCCGCACTTGCTCACAGCCGATCAAAAACAACAACGCGTCAACAATTCAGCAACTGTTTCAATGCAGCAAGAAGTTTTTGCGTAAATATGTGACAGTGGTCGAAAAATGGATCCACCACTTCACTTCTAAGTTAAATTGGCAGTCAGCTAAGCGAACAGCAGCAGGTAAAAGCCGCCTAAAGCGACCAAAGACGCAAACCTCAGCAGGCAAAGTTTTGGCCTCTGTATTTTGGGATGCGCAAGATATTTTGTTCATCGATTACCTTGAGAAAGGAAGAATCGTCAATAGCAAATATTATATAGCATTATTGGTACATTTGAAGGAGGAAATCGCCAAAAAATGGCCACAAATGAAGACGAAAAATAATCTTTCACCAAGACAACACACTGTGTCACAAAGTCGATAGCAACGATGGCAAAACTACATGAATTGCACTTCAAATTGCTTCGGCATTCACTCTATTTTCTAGACCTGGCTCTTACCGACTGCTGGATGTTTGTCGACCTCAAAAGAATGTTTCAGGGAAAGAGATTTAGCTCCAATGATGAAGTGATATCGGAAACTTAGGCATATTTTGAGGCCAAAGACAAATCATTCTACAAAAAAGGCATTGAATTGTTAGAGAAGCCTTGGCATCAATGTATCACCCAAGAAGAATATGTTGATGTATAAAGTTGCATTTTGCCTAAAAGTTGTTATTTTATTAGTTAGGCCCAGGATTTATTGAGTGATGTGTTATCTTCTTTCTTATGAAATAAAATAAAATCGCTTGCCTTCTTCACACTGGTAAAATGACGATATTCTCATTTAATAAAATGACGACCGTAACACATATATATAAATAAAGGCATGTAAAATTTTCTATATTCCTTTTCAGGTGACGTTGCGTAAAGTAGCAGGTGGAGTCGGAGGTGTCATTCAGAGGTTTCCCTGTGTCATTCTAGGTCTGGGTTTCGATATAAAATTCTCCTACTAACCCGTCTCTTATATAAGAGACTACGTCATCTTTTGAGACATTGTTGATTAACGATTTCAAGGCCCTCATTATCTGACATTAGCTGTGCTGGTTTCAAAACAACCAAATATTTTTCTAACGTAGGGAAGTTTGCCCGCATTTTTAATTTTGACAACAATTAAATATTTATCTAAACAAGGTCTATTTTTCTTTTGCTAGCCAGTTTGCATATTTTTCCTGTTTTTTTTTAAATAAACTTCTTTGCGAAATTACGCACCAATTCAGATAATATACAACATTAATAGTAACTGATTTACCGAGACAAGCTTGCTGACCTTTACAACACAACCAATTTTTTAATATCGCATGGCTTAGATGTGGCAAAAAGTTCTGAAATACAGAGCCCTAAGTGAAGAGAGAACTCGCTATTCAATAGTAATAGGATGTATCGTGACAATGCGCCACGCTGAAAGGCCCCTAACTAAACGTACTTTAGATAAACTAAAAGGCCGCAAGCATTTAATATAAATATGGGACGCCAGGTTGGGCCAGAACTCACTCTTCGATCGTAACTGATATATCGAGACAAACTTGCTAGCTATGATACCGCGTTGAAGTATCATGAACTAAGCATAAGTTAGATATGGCGCAAGGTCATAATTATATAGCACCCAGTTACGATGAAACCTAATAAACAATAGTAATTTATATAGTTAAACAAGCTTGCTAACCAATACACCAGATCAAAGTACCCCTAAACGTAGATATGGCACAAGGGCGTAATTATGGGGTATGCAGTGAAAATCGAACTGAACAGTAATTAGTTTTTGTCTATAATTCTGAGACAAGTTAGTATTTACATTATACACTAAACTATCGCCCGGTTCACACTCCATCCACGTCTATTGAACAGGTGAAGAGGTTCATCCCTTGTTTCCTGTTTAGGGTGCGGTTTCCGGTTTTCTCTTTTCCAATCTTCTCACTCGTTTTTTTTCAATTGGAGTAGATAGACTAAACTATCGCCCGGTTCACACTCTACCCACATCTATTGAACAGGTGAAGAGGCTCATCCCTTGTTTCCTTTTTAGGATGCGGTTTCCGATTTTCTCTTTTCCAATCTTCTTACTCGTTTTTTTCAATTGGAGTAGATAGACTAAACTATCGCCCGGTTCACACTCTACCCACATCTATTGAACAGGTGAAGAGGCTCATCCCTTGTTTCCTTTTTAGGATGCGGTTTCCGATTTTCTCTTTTCCAATCTTCTCACTCTTTTTTTTTTCAATTTGAGTAGATAGACTAAACTATCGCCCGGTTCACACTCCACCCACATCTATTGAACAGGTGAAGAGGCTCATCCCTTGTTTCCTGTTTAGGATGCGATTTCCGGTTTTCTCTTTTCCAATCTTTTCAATCTTATGTAGCCCCGTGCACATCAGTGGCGTTACAGCCTTGCTCGGGGTGATATGATTAAAAAAAAAAAACATAGCCCAGTGGATATAGACGTTGGTTAGTTTCTGTGACTTGACCCAAGGATTTATGAGTTCAATACCAGGTGACAGCAGTGGTGAACAAGTAACTTACAGGGTTAGAGAGAGATAACTCATGACTTCCTGATAAGGCATTAGGCAAGGAATGGTGTTCATATACCCCAGTGGTTGTATTCGGTTCAAAATTCCTAGCACCTGAAGAAGGCCGGAGCGTACAACGGCCAAAACGTCATACAAATGGAAACAAAGATGAGGACAGTAGTCCGAATGATGTAAAAACTGTCAGTAGTAATTAATCTACCAAGACAAACTGGCTAACCAATACACTACATGAAAGTACACCTAACTAAGCGTAGGCTTAGATATGTCACAATGTTGTAGGTATGGAACACCCAATGAGAATAGAACTCATTACTCATTAGTAATTGATATAGCAAGACAAGTTAGCTAAACAGTACTCCAGGTCTAAGTATCACTAAGTTTAGATTTTTTGTTTTATAAAATTGAAAATGTCTTCTAGTTTTGGATTCAAAAATGTGTTATGGTAATAATTTTTCCTCAAAAATGTATTGTAGATAATATTTTCCTTCAAAAATGAATATTTTTATATAAAAATCTATTTTCATGTATATATTTCTATAAAAGTGTATTTTTATACTTTCATAGTGTTTTGACCCCATTTTAAGGGTTAACTATTTACCCATAACTGAGACCCTAACAGGTGCTACCACTCCGGGTGAGAGTGGACCTGAGAACGACAGTAATTAACAGGTGGTTCCATGCTCCTCACAACCTCCCAATCAGAGGCCTTGAAATTTACAGCATTTAAGTGTATTATTCGAAAATTGGATGTGCGTTGTGGTGCAGTGGATATCGGAACGAGAAATCGGGGAGCCGAGTTCGAAATTCAGTTGAATTCCTGAAATTCACTTACGTGCAAATACTTTTGGGAAAGGTGTTAATCCGTCTCTTACCTACAGTTATGGGTTAAATAACAGGACAGATTGGGTTCTATAGCCTTGGCTGGCAACCAGTCTACTGCAGAAAGTAATAGCAACCTACTGCGGAATAATCTTCAGCTCAGTCAGTCATGCCTCTTTCGAGACATAATCGCCAAAGTGTGTATGACGTATGGCACTTAACTGACTGAATTGAAAGTTATTTCATCACAGGTAATAAAATAGCTATAATTCTTCTTTTGTGTGCTGTGTCTTTTCAGGACGTAGGCGATACTGACCCTCCACATTTTTCTCTTCTTCTTAGCGCTAAATAAGTTTGGTTTTTATTATTTCTCCCAAAACAATTTTTATCATCCATTTACTCAAGCTCATCAAGTATGTTTCGCGTTTCAGTTTCCCTCAGTCCGTCCTGTGAGTATCAAGTTTTCGAAGACCTTCTTCTTCATTACGTAGCCTAGAAATTTCAACTGCCTTTTCCTGGTGTTAAGTATAAGTTTCTTTTTTGTTTCCATTTTCTTCAAAACCTCATCGTTGCTCACATGTTCGTCTATGACATCCTCAGCATCATCCTGCAAAACCAAATTTCTGTTCCTTCGAGTCTTTTCTTCGTCATAAAGTCCAGCAATCTGAACACATGGCCGGAAATTGGAGGTGGAATATATCAAATTATATCTATATGCAGAGTCAGTTGAGTGCCATACATGATACATGCTTAGGCGATCTATGCCTCGAAAGAGACAAGAATGACTGGGCAGAAGTTTTATCCCGCAGTAGGTTGCCATTGCTCTAAGCGGTAGACTGGTTGCCGACCAAGGCTATAGAACCCAATCTGTCTTATTATTTAACGCGTAGCTGGAGTGAATAGACAGATTAAAACCTTTCCAAAGGGTATTTGTGCGTAAGTGAATGCAAGGAATTCAACTGGAATTCGAGACGGATGTACGTTGTGGTGCAGTGGATATCGGCTCGGAACGAGAAATCGCGGAGCCGAGTTCGAACAGGTTGGAATGTCTGAATAAGTGTGAAAGAATGAAATATACATTTTGCATTGTAAAAAGGAAATTCATTAAAAGAATAGAATAACAAGAATAGGTAGTAATTAATGTTCAATGAGAAGGTTAAGGGTATCAAATGTTCGTAGCAGTAATTTGTTAGAAAGGGTGTATGCGTACGTATGTATGTATTAGCCTTTGTCCGGTAGGAGTGTCTTTCAAAGAAAAGAAGAATTAAAAGGAATCAGCACATGAGAAAGAAGGAGAAAGAAAATGTTGTGAGACGCGACCTTATGTCCGGGTCGACTTTATGTTTCTGCCTTGTTACATTTTAGCTTGTAATTTCTTCTGCATCTATATCTGACTGACTGACGCTGTTCGAAGCCATTTATATAGTACTTTACATTTTTCGTCTTTATGGTCTTGCAATTCTTTCCTATTGGTCAGAAAAGGAATTTAACATCTACTCGCGAAATCCGGTTTCGACTTTTTGTATAAGCATGAGATAAATTCTTTTTTTATGCAGCTTAACTAGGATTTCACTCGTCATTGAGAATTTTTGTACAAGTGAAGAAGTAAGTTCATTTTAATTCTTAATTTCCTATCCCACAACCCATTATCTGCAGTATAAAAGTTTCAGATATTTTAGGTTGCAACGAATAGAAAAAAAAATTATGCTATATTCTTCGGTGTATGTAAATTAAATATCCTCAACAAAGCAGCAAAAGTAAGCAAAAAGAAAATCGAAAATAAGTAAAAAGTAAAGAGATTTTGGTCCTTACGTATTATCGGGAGGACCTTTGATTTTTACTTTTTCTTTTTTTTCCCCGCTTATAACACCAAGGAACTGGAAAAATCAGGCTTTCATCACCTCAACGTCAACCACAAGTACAACTTTGTGGATTCGAACACCGGGGCTCATACGCAGACAGTGGAACGCCTATGGGGATCGACAAAGTGGCGAAACAAGAAGCACTGTGGCACTGCACGTCACCATTTGGAGTCGTATTTGGCCGAATTCATGTGGCGGAAGCATGTTGCCTGTACTGATGTCTTTGAGTCACTTTTGGAAGCAATTGCGACGTTCTGGCCTCCGGAATTACAAATGTAATTCCATTTTATTGTTTTAACCGTTTCAATAAATAATTTACTTTAATTTTTGAGTCGTTTTTTTAAAGGTCCTCCCGATAATACGTAAGCACCGAGATTTTGATAACATAAGCAAAGAATGAATGAAACAAAATAATTTATCCTGTTCGGAAGAAAACGAAGACATGCGGTGTCAAACGGAAATCCAACGATAAGTAAAACAACATATTTCAAAATAACATTTTTCAAAATATTTTTTGCAGTTGTTGTTTAACACTGAAAAACAGAAATCATAAACACTTTAATTAACATTATAAACATCGTTTACGCAGTTAAACGTAAGGCAGCGAAATAAGAGACATTCGTAAATTTAAAAAAAAAAGCACAAACAATTATGTCGCTTTATCAGAGTGGAAACGTTTTAATTTCCAAAACATACTTAGAAGGAAAAGAACTTCGTAAAGCATTAAATGAATAAAACATTTCCTCGTGATTGAAGAAATATTTTTTAGAAAGGATATTTAAAATTACACAAAATGACAGTGTTTTCGAGAGCAATCAAACAATGACATTTAGAATATGAAATATACGGGGATGGAAATAAACAAAGAAACAGCAAAAACACTAAAATATGAGTGTTCGCCTTTGCAAATAAACCTGTCCTATTATCTCAAAGGAAAGTAACTAAGCAACAACAATGGAAAATTTTGAATGGAATAAAAAATTGAATTAAAATGTAAAAAACATAGTGGTCTGAAAGGACTTCGGTGGAATAAGGAGTTCAAATTAGTTTTGAATGTGTTTGCATTCCACAATGCTAACAACGGTTTTCTATTATCTCGATGTTAACAGAGAAGACCTCAAGAGATCATTTGTGGACAGCAAGCAGGCCAGAATGAAAAAAAGTGTATCGAAATATAAGTAATACAAAAAATGAAATCAACAAAAATGTATAATTGGTAATTAAATAGAAAGACACATGGGAAGTCTGAGACCAATACAAGGCCAAGGAATCTCTCAATATAAAAAGATTACTAAATGAGGTTTCTGTAAGGGCGTACAAAAATGATGTAAGGTCAGCATATTATGAGGATTTGAAGGATAGATAACTGTTGACCCTAGACTTTTTTTTATAATAATTTCTATATGTGTGCAGAGGGTTGCAGTGAGAGGAAAAAAAAACAATGTACATGGGATGTCGAAAAAATGATAAGGGTTAGATGGGAATCAATCAGATAGAAGATTGTTGCATTGAACCTTTTAAAATTTCACTAGAAGCAAAGAAAAGAGTGCTAGATGTGATGTGATGTCAGTTCTTCAATACGGCAGTGAATGCTGGACAATATCCTCAAAAATGAGGACAAAACTTGAAGCAGCGGAAATGTGGTTCTACAAAAGGATGCTGCGGTTATCATGGACTGAGCATGTGAGCAATGATGAGGTGTTGGAAAAAATGGAAATGAAAAGGAAATTATTACTGAGCATCAGGAAGAGACAACTGAAGTTCATGGGACATGCAATGAGAGAGGAGGGCTTGGAGAACCTGATACTAACAGACCAGGTAGTAAATAACTAACAACTGAAGATCCAATTTGGTGAAACCTTGGTAGGTTCCTTGGCTCTCTAGGTTAGTTATTTACTTTGTTTGCTCTACTTGCGTATTGAGCGCTTTTTGTTTTAGGTTACTCTTCTCGAGTTTTTTTCTTTGGGCAGCGTACTTTGACTGATGCTCAAGTGCTTAGCTCGTTCCTTTTTATCACCATATTTTCTTCCGTGTATGTGCTCGGGGGCTTTTCGAAACGAGTATAACAATAAGTATACATATATATATATATATATATATATATATATATATATATATATATATAAGGAGCGAGAATATTAAAAGGATAGGAATCAAGTAGTATTAAAATTTTTATAGTTCACAGTTGGATGGAAAACAAAATTCCAGAAGATAGTTTCACATTTTCAACAAGCTGGGCACAAGGTGAAAATGCCTTAGAATATCGAAATCGACTTAAAGAGTATAATCATGAAAGAAACGAATATAATCGTAAAATAATACCATTTAAGTGAATATGAAACCTGCAATTTTAAGTCAAGAAACATGTTCTCTCTCGCAAATCTGCATCGTTGTTACTGTTCACATTCGCTGCTATTTTGGCTAAGGTATCAGTGGAGAGTGACAAAAAAGCACTAAAAAATCACTTAAGAAAACTGAATGCATGGTCATCAGCAAAAGGTGCAACCCAAAATGCCAAATACAGGTAGGGAGATACGAAAATCAAGCAAGTATAAACATTTAAATACCTAGGAAGTGTTCTAACAGGAGATGGACATTGCGACAAAGACATCCGAAGGCGAATTGGCATAGCAAAGGACGTGTTCAAGAAGCTGAGTAAAGTACTAACACACAGGCAAATTTCCCTAAAAACAAAGAAAAGAGTGCTGGATTGCTATGTGATGTCAGTTCTTCAATACGGCAGTTAATGTGGGCAATATCCTCAAAAATGAGGACAAAACTTGAAGCAGCGGAAATGTGGTTCTACAAAAGGATGCTGCGGTTATCGTGGACTGAGCATGCAAGCAACGATGAGGTGTTGAAAAGAATGGCAACAAAAAGAAAATTAATAGTGAGCATCAGAAAGAGACAACTGAAGTTTCTGGGACATGCAATGAGGAAGGAGGGCTTGAATAATCTAATACTGACAGGCCAGATAGAAGGAAAAAGAGACAGAGGGAGGCTGCGGATAACATTTGCAGGGACTGAGCAGGTGGATGTTGGAACGGGGGTTACAAAGTGTAACAGGACAAAACATACTAAGAGCCACAAGGGATAGGGATACATAGAGAACCATGATCGCCTACGTCCTAAAGGGACAGGGCACATAGAAGAAGTAAAAGCTATCAGGGAAGCAAGTAAAGAGAATTACAAGTTTTACGGTCATTTCGAGTTGAAACATCGGTTGCAGAAGTTAAGCAACATCGAGTCTGGTCAGTACCTAGATCAACGAATGTGGGAATACCAGCCGCTATAAGTTTTATGTATGACTGGTGTAATGGATAACAGATTTAAGTTATAAATCGGAGAGTTGCGTTTCAATTTCTGTTTTGTCTGTTATATTCAGTTATTCGCAATAATGTTAATTGTTTTTCTTCTCAGGTCCAACCTGACCCGCGATGGTTGTGAGCGTTTGTTTATTTGAAGTACAAAAGAGCATTTGCCTATCAGCATCATCCTAACTTACACTGAACACATTTTCATAAATTCATTTAAGAATTTCACGAAAAAAAAGACGATAAATAAAATAAAAAACCCGACTAAATGTCAGTACTCAAATGGATGACAAATCAAGATATTTCAGAAGCTAAAAATAAAATATGACGAAAGATTATTTATTTTCAGTTAATACTCAGTTATTTCGTTGCATTGAAAGCAGCATCTTACCTGCGGATTTCTCGCGGCGATAACGATTTTCTTGATTCCATTTCGTTACTGTTTTCCTCATGCCACCTTCCTCTGCATTGCTTCAACAAGCTTCCAGACAGTGAGAAAAAAAAAGCAAAAATAATAAAACCATTTAGGTCGGCGGGAACTTTCGTTTTATTATCTCCTGATAGTTTAGATAGGAACTGGGATAGATAGATAGATAGATAGATAGATAGATAGATAGATAGATAGATAGATAGATAGATAGATAAAAAACATACAATTCATAGATAGATAGATAGATAGATAGATAGATAGATAGATAGATAGATACATACAATTCATAGATAGATAGATAGATAGATAGATAGATAGATAGATAGATAGATAAAAAAGATAAAAAACATACAATTCATAGATAGATAGATAGATAGATAGATAGATAGATAGATAGATAAAAAACATACAATTCATACAGACATAGATAGATAGATAGATAGATAGATAGATAGATAGATAAAAAAAACATGCAATTCATAGATAGATACATAGATAAAAAACATACAATTCATAGATAGATAGATAGATAGATAGATAAAAAACATACAATTCATAGATAGATAGATAGATAGATAGATAGATAGATAGATAAAAAACATTCAATTCATAGATAGATAGGTAAAAAACCTACAATTCATAGATAGATAGATAGATAAAAAACATACAATTCATAGATAGATAGATAGATGGATGGATTTGAAAAGCTTTCGAATGATAGATTGGGAAGAGACAGAGATAGCTTTACTGTTTTCGTTTAGAAATATATCAACACCCCTATGGGTTATTTAATGCCGAAAGCTAACTTTTTTTTGAGACAATCTTTTTTTTTTTTTTTTTTGAGATAATGGTTGACTGACAAAAGTCTTAATAATTAACACATAGCTGTTGTGAGAACACGTAGATTCATATATTCCCAAAGAGTATTTACGCGTAAATAGATACCTGACAGGAATTGGAATTCGGCTTTCCGATTCATAATTTCGTTACAGAACCCACACACCCAACCTTCTTAATATTCCCAAGCGGTCTTCCATCTGAGTACTGACCAGGTTCGAGGTTGCTTAACTTCTGTGATCGTACGGGAACCAGCGTTTCAACGTGATGTGGCCATAAGATGTCTGAGATAGATAGATAGATAGATAGATAGATAGATAGATAGATAGATAGATAGATAGATAGATAGATAGATAGATTAGTTTTCTATGGCTTAACAGTTTGCAGGTTATTAAAATCTAGAAAGTTATTTTGATTGTATTAAATTTTTGGAAGATAATAAATATTTAGTGATACAAATTTTACTATGTAGCCCATAGCTGGGGAAAAGAGGTATATTCGGTATATTCATACTTTCCAAACAATGTTTGTTGGTCAGTGAATATAACGAACCCAAATGAAATTTCAACTCGTCACTCCGAAAAACAATTCCGAGCCATTGTCTAATGCATCGGCCGCACCCCTAAGCGGTTGCCTATCTACATACTGACCAGTTTCAACGTTTCTTAACTTTGATAATCATACGTGAACCAATGTTTTAACGCTATATGGTCGAAAGCCATAGATATATGTGCAGGTGATGTAATAGTGGCTTAGAATAAGAAAGTAGGAGTGCCAGGTTTTAAGTCCATTCACTTGGGAAATGTATAATTCCACCTCTTCTCCACCTATAGGTTACTTATTCGATTAGACTGAGCTCTATGCCAATTATTTTAGTAGAACAACAACTCTGAATTCAAATACCGTTTTTGAGAATTTGTGGTACACCATGTGCATTGGTTCTGTTTATTCATTTCTGCCGAAAAGTGTTGCTAGTTTTACACATGATTCTCCAGCGTTACAAAATCCTATGTGCAGTTCAAAGAGCAGAGTTGTTGTCTCCGCATGAGAATGTTGAATATCAAGCCTCTTATAAATGCGGCACTGTGCAGTTGCACATGGGTGTGTGTATGTATGCGTGTATGTATACATATGTGTGTGATAAGAAGACAGCAAGGTAAAAAAAACCGTAGTTTTACTTAGTAAATAAATATGATTCCAGTACCAAAGCTCACCAAGTTTAAGTTACATGTATCAGATTCAAAGGTTTTATGACTATTGTTAGAACAGGGGTTGACACGGATCAGTTTACGAGTGTCTTTAATATAAATATATCTTCATTTTAAGTGAGTCAGAACACAGTTGAGTAAGATCGGACTCTCCCTGATGGCGGGACTAGCTTTGAAGTGAGATTAGCTTTGACGAGAGACTATCGTTGACGCAGTAGACTAGCCCAGAGAGAGAGCCCTGCCTGGTTGTCAACGGCGATGCATGTTGTTGTGTTGGACAATTATACTGCGGAATGCCACGTCATCTCTCCAGCTTGACTGTCTTAAATCCATTTTCGGATTTGTTTGTTCTTTTTAAAAATGCTCCATTTTGTCCATTTTGTTGTTGTTTTTTTTTGGAGGGGGTGAAAAACGATAACAACACATACAGCGTGGTGTCCTAACCGACGAGCAGCCATCGACAGATAAACTAATAATGAATTACCATTGTTAATACCAATTTTCAACGTTTATTGGGTGTTACATAAAGCAGTGAATGCTGTATATTTTCTAGAAAGACAAATAAGGGATTTCAGGCCACAGATTTATGGTCATACAGAAGAATTTTGAGACTATCATGTACTGAACATGTGAACAACCAATACATTTTAAAGGAAATGTAAGCAAAAATAACAGAATCAAAATGTGACACTTAAAATTCCGGGGAATCATACTAAAGAAATAACGCTTTGAGAACTTGACACGCCAAGGAAATACTGAAGGTGAGTTCAGATGCCCGAGGTAGATACGTCACAAAACCATTCAAATGGGAACACCGAGCCCTTAAGCTCAGACAAAAATTCATGTCTACTTTTCTTGAGATGAGACTCTACCCTTTGGCGAATCGTCGTCTGAGTTCTTCTCCGCCCGAAGGAAGAGAGTGCGACAAAGTGAACGATCGATGAACATAGTCGTCCTCCTCAAACTTTCAATGGCATTCCGAATTATTTACGGCCTCCCTAGGTGGGCAGAAGCCCAAGGTGGATGCGGCACAAGGTCATTTAACGTGGATAACGGATAAAAACATTCTCAGACTGTGAATGACATTTCGAATTCCAGACTGCTTTTAATCTTTATTTTTATAGCTTCTCCGGTCCTCAGATCATTCCATTTTTGAGAGTGCTAGGGAGATGGTAGCTGCTTTACAACACTAACAATTTGGTATAATTAAATGACAGAAGAGGGAGCGGAATGGGTCGTAAAGAAGTAAACATTGCTAAAAGCTTCGAATGATAAAATGTTGTGAAAGACCATGAACAACAACGCCTCGAAGAAATTACATTTCTGTATTTGGTTTTCTTATTTTCAATTCATATCTCGTATCTTGTTTTTTTTTCTTTCTCATTAACATACATTTAGTCTTTTATAAATTAATTCTCTCTTCTCGTTATCCTTTACTCTCATGTCTAGGACTTTTTATATTTATTTAGTAGAATGACAACAGTGCAGTGCCAAATTGAGCACCTCCAGTCCCGCACACCTTTGTCACTAGTTCTAAAAGTTATTACCTATCGTTTAACTGTAGTCAAATTCACTTTTTGATTTCAATAAAGCTTCGATGAAGGTGAACGAAAGCATTTTTTCTGCATAGAGAAATTCAGTTAATCGCAACTGCTTCATCCAAACACTCATGTCAAACTATTTTATCAGCCGCTCGACTACTATCTGCAACAAGGCAATAAAGTATATGCATTCTTTGCTTAGATTGATTTTCTGGTTCAAAATATAGTTGAAGGTAGCGTCTTAGCAGTGACATTTATCGATAGATTGATATACATGTGTTATAGTATATAAATAACAGAAAACATTTGATGCTATAAATTGACATTGCCTTTGCACCTAGTCATGAGTATTTATTTCACCATATGCAGGCTAGAAATTGAAATGCAAGACATGATACAGCCTTTATAGCTGATCATACAACCAATCACTCCATTTGAAACATTCAACGGAATATATTCTGACGAGAACAAAAAAAAAATGATTGACTCTTAATATTTTTACATTTTGACTAGTTTAGATTCATGGCAGCTAAGGAAGACAATCGGATGCTTTAATTGCTCAAAAAAGAATAAACAAAATGATACACGCTTGGGCGATTATGTCTCGAAAGAGACATGACTGACTGGACAGATTATCTCGCATTAGGTTGCCATTACTTCCTGTGGTATATTGGTTGCCAGCCAAGGCTATAGAACCCAATCTGTCCTGTTATTTAACCCATAACTGGAGGGAAGAGACGGATTAATACCTTTCCCAAGGGTATTTGCGCGTAAGTGAATGCATGGAATTCAGCTGGAATTCGAACTCGGCTCCCCGATTCCTCGTTCCGAATTGATATCCACTACACCACAACCCACAGCCAAGATAGTAGCACGTTTAAATTCATGTGGGCAGGACACCATGGAAAAAGTTTGTCAGAACTGGAGATGAATAGAGGGAAAACTTGACCAGATATGGCCACAGTATTCAATGCACAGATGAATGGTAGATATATAAATGTGCAAGACAGATTCTGACCAACATAGGTGCCCAACCTTCCTAGCAGTAGATGCACCTATAGATTCAATGTAGTCGTTCCACTTCAGATAGGTTGAAAAAGTGAGGCCAAGCTGCGTCATTCATTCTGAAGGCTGACAGAAAGTTTCTCTATGCTGGTTAAACGAGAACTGTTTTGTTTTAGAGGTATCAAAAAGACAAATAATAAACATGTATATATATTTATTTTTAATCATATCACCCCGAGCAAGGCGGTAGCGCCACTGATGTGCAGGAGGCAACATAAGAGTGAAAAGATTAGAAAAAAGAAAGCCGGAAACTACATTCTAAACAGGGAACAAGGGATGAGCCTCTACACCTGTTCAATAGACATGGGTGGAGTGCGAACCGGGCGATAGTTTAGTCTATCTACTCCAATAAATTGTAATAATGCTTAGTGACATTGTAATGGTGTTTAGTTTTTTCAGTCGTTTACTGGTAGAAAAGCATTTTAGGCAAGCAGTTTATTTTTCATAAAGTCCTTGATATCGAGATAGAGATAGAGCGTTAACAGAATTAGTATAGAGAATTGTTTTCACTTAACTGATCAGGGTTGTTTTAATAAATACAACTTCCAAAGCAAAGAGAACTACCCACTTAACAATAAATATCTAGACAACTTCATAATATAAAAAGCCATGCTAATAAATAGGGTTAAAACAGAGAAAAACATTACATAGAAGCCACAGAAACAACTTTCACGGAAAGATGTAACATTTAAAAACATGTTTCAAACCGCAAGATACAAAAACAACACATATCAAGACATAAAGAAAATTACATCAACACCAAAATTATAAAATCATAGACGATCACCACTACACAAATATAAGAGCAGAAACTGCAAACTATGTTTGAAGAAAAATAGCACAATTACGTTAAAAACTAAAGTAAACTTTATTTAACAAAAAAAAAAAACGAGATAATGGGGAAATGTAGGCATCCGAACAAATATTTACTTTGCTCCCAGAATATGAATAAAAGCAAATGAATACAACTCAAAACGCCAAACACGAAACGCAACCCCAAATCACCACATATAAATATAAATATATAAACATACAATCATGATAAAAAAGGAACAACCACATAATACAGCAATCACCAAACGAAAAAGATCACACATCAAGACCACAAATAATACAAAAACAACCAACACGCATATAAACATGAACACAGAAACTTAATCATGGCCTAAAAATTTAAACAGAAACATATACTAACATGTTAAAAAGGTCGACTATAAATAAAAAGAACCAACCCAAAATTTAAACAAGTGGTTAATTTAATATAAAGCAATTAAGCACTCTAAAATAAAAGCAATAAAAAGGAATTAACCACTTGCAAATCCTACACTCAATAAGAAATATATCCTACACCATTTAAGAACGCTAAAAAGGGGTCCAGCACAATAACAAGCAATTAAAAAACAATTAACACCTACACCACTTAAAAACAAAATTTTGTCCCTATGTTTTATCAAAGAAATTTCACCAATATACCATGTATAAATCTCCGGTATATCGGTTGTTTTAAACATTTGGCTTTCGATGTAGGGCATGTAAAAATATTGAGAAGACGCCTTACATGGCACCTATCTAGTAATAATAGTGCAATAAAAATCATTTATTAACCTTATTAAATTTATAAAAACATTTACGATTCTTTATTAAGATCCCAAGTTTGCATATACGCTGACGACACTAAGGTTTACTTTCGCATCGATCAAAAATCTGCCGAGGCTGACAAAACAAACCTCGCAGTCGAGCTTGAAAAGGACCTCCAATCCATGGCGGACTGTGGTTAGAAATGGGTTGTGAATTTTAATGCTTCCAAAACGAAGCTGATATCTATTAAACATCACAGAGAATCGCACCTACCCCCTCCCACTAGCATGGATCAGGCTAGTCTTCGTGAAAGCAAAACACTGCAGACCTCAAATAGAATGACTATATAGAATCTATAGATAAATACGTTGCTATAAAAGTCGGTTCTCTGTGAAGCGTCAGGAAGTTTTTTCCGCCTGAAACAATCTTGTACATATATAGATCTACCATCCGCCCGTGCATTGAATTCTGCTACCATATCTGATCGGGTGTTCCTGCTATCTACCTAGTGTCATTGACAAAATCCATCGGAGAATTTGTATTGTGATAGATCCCGACTTGGCAGCTCAGATACAGTCACTTACTCACCAGCACAATGTGGTTTTTCTGAGTCTCTTCTAAAAATACTTTCACAGCTTCTGCTCCGATGAACTTAGCTCACTGGTGCCTCCTACATATGAATTTACACGAGCAACAAGATTAACAACTACGTCCCACCCTTCTACCGTGAAACCAATAAAATATAAACGCAAATTCTACTCCACAGCTTCTTTTCTCGCACTTCCCTCATGTGGTATTCATTTCAATTTACTTGCTTTCCCGACAGCTATAATCTCCAAGAATTTAAATGTAAAGTCAATAGTTATCTCCTATTTCACTAACCTGCATCCTCTCTCTCTCTCTCTCTCTCTCTCTCTCTCATGCTCCGTTCTCCGTCCACTCCACTCTCATCAGTATTCCCACCCTTCTCTTACTCACTTCCTGACACCCCCTATAACCTGTCACTCTTTCTCATAACTTACCTCCTATGTAACCCCCCCTGCAAAATAGTGGCAGTAAAATGCCTTGCTTGGAGCGATATGATTATAAAAAATAAACCTGTAATTGACGAGAACCATTAAAAAATATTTGGTTGAAGATACGAAAATTATATTTAAATCAAGATATCAAAATCATCTGGCTATAAAAGAGGTACTATATAACAAACAATTTTCATTTACCATTATTTTTTCATCATTTAGCAGAGGAAATAGAGGTTTTAAATGTTTTTTTTAATATAGACAGATGCTCAAGCTATGTCCAGTCACGCGCCTCACGTGATAGATTTTAAAGAACGCTTCTTCTCGAAAACACAATATTAATTTCGTTTCGTCAAAGCATCAGGATAAAATAACAATATCAGAAACATAACATTCTTGAGAATGTCCTGAGAAGTGGCTGAAGGTGCTTGGAAAGTTAATAACTATGGGCCATCTTTACATTCGGTAACTCCACCAAATAGAAACATATAAGAATACTGGAAAATGTTTTTAAAAAATTAATAAAATCTTCCTTGTCTGTCGTTTTAACGAAACATGTTCATTAATATATATATATATATATATATATATATATATATGTGTGTGTGTGTGAAAGTGATTTACATATACACACCCGCGTGCCCTATTATATATATATATATATATATATATATATATATATATATAATAGAAATGTGTGTGTGTATGCAAATTAATTTAAGATAAAATGTATCTGTAAAAGAACAAAATGATTAAAAAGACAAAAAACATCTATTCTCGCCCAACGCGTTTCGTCCTCTGTGAGACTTTTATAAGGCAAATACAAATATTTTACTTGATTTAGGAAAATGCAAATTTTGGAAAGGAAAGAAGGAAAACTTTTTGTAGTTGAGAAAGTGGGTCAGTTTTACAATGTAAATTTTTGTCATGATTACAATACAGCCGTTACGAAAAAAATAAAAGAGACGATACGATGATTATGGATTGAAATTTTCTTAGTGTTGAACATTGTCAAAGATAGAACAGTAAATTTAGAGACCGTATTTTAAATAGATTGTGATACACACATATATATATATAGTACTGTGCAAAAGTATTAGGACAAGAACTATTTTATCCTTTTTTATTTACTGAACAAATGCTTGTAAAAAAATAATTGTTACAAAATAAATTTAATATTTAGTATAATAGCCTTTTGCTTTGATCAGAGCCTTCATTTTGTCGGGCACTGACATCACAAACTTCTTCAATGTATCTAATGGTACCTCCTGCCAAGCAGCTTAGATTTATTCCCAAAGTGTGTCTTGCAAAGTCACATTAAATTTATCAATTTTTTTATCCAAAATATCCCATAGACGTTAAATAGGAAAGAGATAAGGTCTTTGTGGGGGCCAATTCAAATTCCGAAGTCTTCCTTCCTCTTCATTTTTAGTTAAATATTTCTTACAATAGTTTGGCTTTTCACCCTGTTTTTGAATTTCCGTGTGGTTTTTATGAAAAATCACCCCTGTCTTAATACTTTCGCACCCTACCGGTAGTGGGAAATAGTGTTAGCACAGGGGTGATTTTAAACGTTATTTTGATTTCTCATAAAAGATAAAATAGTTCTTGTCCAAATACTTTTGCACAATACTGTATATATATTTATATATAAAGAGAAAGAGAGCGAGAGAAAGAGTGAGTGTGTGTGTGTGTGCGCGCGCATGTGTGTGTGTGTGTTTGTGGGTGGGGGGGGTGTTTTAGCCAACAAATTCAATGCTTGAAATTTTAGTGTTGACCCCTGACCCTGAAATATTTCTTTTCAGATGTAATTCTGTTAATTATTCTTTTTTTTATTCAAGATTATCAATCTATTTTCCTATTATTATTTTTTCAGATACTTGCGTCACTTGTTTAAAAATTCTAGTAAAATAGTTCGTTCAAATTTAAAGAATTCCGATGTCTGTGAGAATTGAATTCTTTGGACGTCAATCGGATTCACTGTTTCGCTTTGCAAACCGTTTTCAAAAATTTTCGTGATTAGTCTCATCTTCAGCTTAAAACACGCGTCTCAATAAAGCCTCGCAACCAGCAATAGCCCGAGGTAAAGCCAATGACTAAACGAGCTTGATTCTGCCTTTTGCTAGACTTCGTGACGTTTTATTCCAGCTTCATATCTCCTTCAGCAATGTTTCCCAGTCTTATATATACTGCTTGCCTGGGGGTTATGAATGAATTATAGCCGATTAACGTTGTTCTTAATAATAATTTTATATGCAGTATGAACACTTAAATTGAAGTATAAAGTGATATCTTTACATACCTTCAGAAATCTCAGCCATTTTTCCCAGATGAGGCAACGGCTTTGTCTTGTTACCTGTACAATATATATATATATATATATATACCATTCATCTACATAGAAGCCTGTTTCGCTGTATCATAGGTCAACAGTGTGGCTAGAAATTCACTTGCTTCCATCCGAGATCGAAACTCGACTGATCTGGTGTCAGTCGGAGTCACCTACTCCCTAAGGCATAGGCGCATGGAATAAGAGAAGGGAAATTTCAGCGTGTAATTATACGTGGTGTTTACACACGCAAGTCACCAGGAAAACTCAATTCATTATAAAAGAGTAACGCGTAAATTGCAGAGGTGCTAATTGTTTTTAAAATTTTCTTCTCCAGAGAGCTCAATCGTAATGAGAGCATAATATATATATATATATAACTATTGGCGTATGTATATATGGTATATCGCATGCTAAAAGTCTACCTTCTTCTACCGAGCGACCATAGCTTAAAGGTAGAATCGCAGAGATATTCGGTCAGGTTTCTATCCTGGGTGAAAGCAATCGGACGTCTAACCGTACTGACGAGATGTGATATAGCGAAACAGATCTGTCTGCGGATGACTCCATCTATCTATCTATCTATCTATCTATCTATCTATCTATCTATCTATCGTTTCACTCCAAGTAAGGCAGTAATGCCACTTGTATGCAGGGGGCTACATTAGAAGAGAGCGAAATGTTATGCCAATATAGAATGGGTAAGAGAAGAAAGAGAATACTGGTGTGAAGAGAGTTAGGTGAGAGTAAAGTGACAAAAGCAAGATTCAGGGAATGAATGAAAGTGAAGGAAATAAGAAGAAGGAAAGTGAAGAAATGATGAAAGTGAAGGAAATAAGAAGAAGGAAAGTGAAGAAATGATGAAAGTGAAGGAAATAAGAAGAAGGAAAGTGAAGAAATGATGAAAGTGAAGGAAATAAGAAGAAGGAAAGTGAAGAAATGATGAAAGTGAAGGAAATAAGAGATGGCGATTGACGTTGCTTTTAAATCTTTGGAGATAATAGCCATCAAGAAACCAAATATACGGAAGAGAGTTCCACAAACGGGAAGTGCGAGAATAGAAACCGTTATGGTAGAAGAGGCTGTTACATTTAAAGAGTAAAAGAGTTGGACCTTGTTGCCAGTCTAGTTGCTCCTGTACATTCGTGTAAAGAAGGCACCAGAGAGCTAAGCTCGTCGCAGCAGAAGCCGGATATACTTTGCCCATCATAACAACATAATGTATAAAGAATAAATTTTTTTTCTGAATAGCATAGGCAAATCGGATGTGCGTTTTGGTGCAGTGGATATCGACTCAGAACGACAAATCGGGGTGCCGAGTTCGAATTTCAGTTGAATTCCTTGCATTCATTTACGCACAAATACCCTTGAGAAAGGTATTAATCCGTCTCTTCCCTCCAGTTATGGGTTAAATAACAGATTCGGTTCTATAGCCTTGGCTGGCAACCAGTCTACCGCAGAAAGCAATGGCAACCTACTGCGGGATAATCTTCTGCCTAGTCAGTTTCGAAACATGATCACCCAAAGCGTGTATCACGTATGGTACTTAACCTGACTGATAGGTATAATCAATAATATATAAAATCAGAATAGTCAATATTTCGTTGTTTATTTATATCTTCAGCAGAACGTTATGGAATAAAATTAATTTCTTTGCCAACATTCGATTTTTCTGTACAATGCCCAAATAGTAAGTCGAATAAATATAGAAATAGTAACAAAATTAGCTACTTTTCTTGTCCGTTAATGAAATATTGATTACGCACAAGCAATTTGTTCAGTGTCTACTTCCTCCGATAAATCTAGTCTGAAACGGGTGCATATTTGGACACGATCACTCAAGAATCAACCGTGACTTAATCATGAATTCAAACAGAAATGATGTCTTGTCATTGGATGCGTATTTCAACTCAATGCTGATGGGATAAACTATATTTCTGAAATTCCGCTATACGACTAACGCGAATAAGGAGGTTAATATATTCGTAAGTGTAAGACCGAAATCAGTTTCATGTTCGTCAAAAATGGGCAAATTGAAAAAAAAGAAACTGATGGTAACAATGGACAGACCGTTCTCGTGATGTATTTTTCCAGTTTTTATAATTCTTTTAATCATTGGAACGGAATAAAAGCTACTAAATATTACGGATGTGCGTTGTGGTGCAGTGGATATCGGCTCGGAACGAAAAATCAGAAATCCGAGTTCGAATTCCAGTTAAATTCTTTGCCTTCACTTACGCGCAAATACCCCTGGAAAAGGTATTAAGAATCTTCTCCTTCCACCTATAGGTTAAATAGCAGAACAAATTGGGTTCTATATCCTTGTTTGGTCACCAGTTTACAGCAGGAAAATCCTCTGCCAACTTAGTCATGTCTCTGTAAAGACATGATCGCCCAAGCATGTATCACGTATGGCTCTTAACTGGCTGGAACATCATGGAGAGTGAAAATAAAGAGAGGGGACAATAAGAAAACCAGCGAGAACGATAAAGAAATTAAAACAAAGAACAAAGACAGTAGGTAACGATTGACGTTCCATTTTAAATTTTGAAAATCCGAGTTGACAAAAAAGCAAAAAAAGAAAGAGATTTCTACAAACAAGAAGTACAAGAGAAGAAACTTATTTTAGAAAATACAATGTCACATAGCAACAGCGATACTTAAATTATGAGATCTAACCGCCAATCTAGCGCTGTGTTTAAATAGCTAAGTCATTCATCAGGGTTATTATACCAAATATGAAATAGGCCAACTTATAATTAATTATAAGCTGACAGTCGTGCTACCTGTTTGGTCAATTCTGAATATTTCATGTAGGGAAAGGCGAATTTTGCGATTACCATTAATATAGCCATTTACTAAGGGTAGCTTAGATGTGGCACAAGGCCAAAGTATTGTGCACTTAGTGAGAATCTGACGTAAATGATCAAGCTGGGACAAGTTTGTTAACCATTCAGCCACGTTGACGCGACCAACCATTTTAAATAATACACTTTTGTGCAAAATATTTGAAATAAAATGAACAATTTCTTCCTGGGATCTTTCACACTTTTCCTGATCACGTATACGTCGTCTCGTGGCGTTGTTTTTCTCTTCCGACGGCATTTTTCTTTTTGTGTTTTGGATTGATAGATATAATTTGTTTCTTTGCTTTGATGCCACGACTAACACCAACAATGTTTGCAATCTCTCTGTAAGGTTTGCCAGTATGTTTGTGAAGCGTTACAATTTTCGTACTCTTCCTTGGAGTAAGTCCATCACAGACAATTGCTAACTCATCGACAGTGAAAACAATAGTGTCTGGGTGTGATAAAAATCTGATGCAATCACAGATGACACAATATTTTACAAGGCCAAACAAATTTCATCATACACCCCGAAAATAGACTCATATTACTGCACACCGCTGCAAATGACCTAATCTGAGAAACAATAGAAATCGATGACACGTTTTCATTTAAATGAGTTCAAAACTGACTGTATTTTAAAAGAAAGGAAAATAGTGTTAACTATTTGCCCATAGCTGGGACCATACACTGGGTAGTAGCAACTGCTATGGTCCCAGCTGATAACAACTAGAACAACACCAATTAAGAGGCGGTTGCACGCTCCTCAAAACCTCCCGACCAGATGCCTTAGTGCCGGATGTAGGTTTATGTTAAGCGTATTAGTCTTGTTCATACGGATGATCAGATAACGCTCTCTCCCTCCCACGCAAACACTGTAACTAACGTGAGCTTAGCACAGTTGCAATATAAAAAACAGGTAATTCAAGACAGGCGTCTGCAACAGAGATTGATTAGCTACCTTAGTAGACGAGCATTCTAGAATACAAGGAGCTAGGCATCTATCTTATTTCTATTTTGAGTCAAACATCATTGTCTATTTTGTTCCCATTTTTCTCAGTCCCCAGGATCGTCATTAGTTCTTCACTTCTAAAAACACTATCATTATATGGTCCTGAGTATGACGGTGAAATGCATCCCGCAGCAAGGCCTCTGATCAGGAGGTTGTGAAGAGTATAGAACCTCCTCTTAATTGCTGTTGTCCCCAGGTTTATCATGACCCGGAGTGGTAGCACCTGTTAGGGTCCCAGCTATTGGTTATCAGTTTATCCTCAAACTGGGGTCAAAAATCTATGAAAATATAAAAATACTTTTATAGAAATATATAAATATATTAAAGAAAAAATATTATCAAAAAATCATTATTGCCATAATACGTTTATAAAGGAAAAATTATTGTTGCCATAACACGTTTTCAAACAGGTTAAGAGGTTCATCCCTTGTTTCCTGTTTAGGATGTGGTTTCTGGCTTTCTCTTTTCCAATCTTCTCACTTTGTTTTTTTTTTTCAATTGAAGTAGATAGATCTATCTATCGCCCGGTTCACACTCCACCCACGTCTATTAAACAGGTTAAGAGGCTCATCCCTTGTTCCTTGTTTAGGATGTGGTTTCCAACTTTATCTTTTCCAATCTTCTCACTATTACGTAGCCCCCTGCACATCAGTGGCGTTACCGCCTTGCTCGGGGTGATACGATTAAAAAAAAATATTATTGCCATAATACGTTTTTGTAGGGAAAAAATAATATTGCACATACGTTTTTAAAGAAAAAAAATTATTGCCATAATACGTTTTTGAAGGAAAAAAAAACAGCAATATCTATTTTAATACAAAACTAGAAGACATCTTCAGTTTTCTAAAATAAATAACAATAAATCAATTTTTCATCAAACTCTAAATCAACCTTCTCACTAAACGTTAAAAAATACCTTAAAACCCCACCTTTTTGGCATTAAATAATCCACAGAGGTTGATATGCCGTTAACTCAAATTCAAACTAAAAATATCATTATAATGCATGTATATTCATTGATAATCTCTTCGGCAGATCGTTAATCTAGTGCAGAAGGAGGGTATGAGTACCAACTGTCTAATCAGAATGTCTTCGCACCATCGTTTAGTCGCCCGATTCTCTCAAACACCTCGAGACTCCTCACGAAACACTGAGCACTAATCTCTGCCTTATTTCAAATATTCACTACTCAGGAGTCATATGGGAACACGATTGCCACATAAATTCTATTTGAGATCCGGTGTGGAGTTCAAAACAAGATGCCACACTGAGATTACAACCGTTCATCATAACAGGAAAAAATCTGATAGACGATCATCACATGATACAAGCTTGTTTTTTTTAGGATTTCAAAAGTACAAGACAGTTTCCCTCCCAATTAAGCTATGACATCATTTGCATGTATCGCTATTAATAATAATAATAATAATAATAATAATAATAAATTTGAATAAATGTGCTAAAGCTACAGTTTTACGTGGATCAATACAAGAAACATCCTCAATTAGCTTAGACCCTCCTGTAACAATAAAAGAATTGAAACCAGAAGAAGCTTATAAATACCTAGGTGTAAATGAGAGCGAAAACATTCACCATAAAAAAATTAAGGAAATAGTGCGTAAAGAGTACTATAGAAGGCTACGAATGATATTAAAAACTGAATTAAATTCACAGAACAGAGTTATGGCCATTAATAGCCTTGCAATCCCAGTTGTCCAATATAGCTTTAACATCTTAAACTGGACTCTAAACGACATCAGGCGAATGGATGCTAAAACAAGAAAGCTTCTTTCTAAGCATAAGATGCATCATCCAAAGGCTGATGTAGACCGTCTATACATACCCCGTAAAGAAGGTGGGAGAGGTCTTATTCAGCTGGAATTGTCATACAAGACAACAACTATTGGCCTACTAACATACGTAGAAACAACAAAGGATTGGATGATACAATTAATAAGGCAACATGAAGAAAGAAAGAAAAAATATACAATAATAAAAGAAGGCAGTAAATACAAACAAGATTTACAGTTAGTAGATTCTGTAGAAAAGTAAAACAGAAGCCAAGAACCAACTATTGCGGCAAAAAATATGAAAATGAAAGCCAAAGATAAAGCTCTTGAACAGATGAAACAGCGCTGGCAAGACAAACCTCTGCATGGCCAATATCCAGAACGTGCCAATAAATCCAATGTTGACAAAGTTAATACTCATCGATGGTTACGTGCATCTGGATTAAAGTCTGAAACTGAAGGCTTTATTTTTGCAGCACAAGACCAAAGTCTTTTCACTAGAAACTTCCAGGCAAATATTATGCATAATAATATGGATCCAAAATGCAGGTTTTGTGATAAACACTAAGAAACAATAGACCACCTAATCTCAGGCTGTTCTGTGCTTGCCCCAAATGAATATAAAAATCTCCACGATAGAGTTGGGCAATATTTACATTGGGCAATGTGCAAACATTATGGAAAAGCTGTAAACAAACACTGGTATGAACATCACCCAGCACCGGTTACAGAGATAGAAGATGTAACCATTCTATGGGATTACACCATCTACACAGACAGAAAAATTGAAGCAAACAGGCCAGACATTATTGTTAAAAACCAGAAGGAGAAAACTTGTCTATTAATTGATATGGCTTGTCCAGCGGATTGTAACATAGCAATCAAGGAATTTGAAAAACTGTCAAAATATAAAGACCTGGAAATTGAAATAGAAAAAATGTGGAAATGGAAAACAAGAATTGTGCCAGTGATAGTACGTGCACTTGGAATGATAAAAAATGGAACAAAACAACACATTGAAAGAATCCCTGGAAACCCCAGCTTAAGAGATATACAAAAAATTGTCTTATTAAGTACAGCTCACACACTAAGGAAAACTTTATCTATGTAATGCTTGGGATGATAGGGAAGATAGAAAAACATGAAATGGAGCCATAACAACACGCCACTACCTGCCTTAGGTCTCCCCGCAGACTTGGTTGGTAGTGTGATCAAAGCAGAAATCGAAATATGATGAAAAATGACATAATAATAATAATAGAATGACCTCAACATAACTACCACTTTGTCGAACTTTCCAAGTCAACAAGTGTAAAAATTACTCAAAATCATTATCAACTTTTTCATTATTGTACGTTTTAAATTAATATACTAGAAATAGAAATAGATCTTTTGTTATAGTTCCTAATTTTGAGAAAAATAAAAACTAAAATCACATAATTTATTTTAAGATATTGTGATAGCAATAACTGATTGATTTCTTACGGCTTATCAACCCTTTGCAGCTTATTAAAGCCGGAACATTTGTGGTGAAAGTGATTTCGCTGTTTCAAGTCCTACTATTTAACCCTTACCTGAAAAGAGTAAGTGGATTCATACCTTTTTCGGTGGAAGTGATTATAACAAAACCAACTGGAATTCGAAATCGGCTTTCCTGTTTCCAATTCCAAGATGTTATTCATTGCACCACCCGCACATCTAAGCAAGCTTACGGCACCTGGTATTCCTAAGCTATTAGCAATCTAAGTACTGACAAGGCTCGATGGTGATTAACTTTAGTAAACAGACCAAAAACGGTGTTTCAATGCAATATGGATGTAAACTGATGGTAACAATGAAGAAAGGCAGATCATTAAGAGTAAGGAAAAAATAAAAAAAGATGCAGTCAATGTTAGTTATGAGATGAGATAAAAAATGATTTTACAAATCCCAATAAAAAATATTACAACAAATTGATATAGATTTTTATATACGATATTATTATTTTATTAAATCACGATTAAAATTTGAATTAAGGTTAACATTAAAATTTGAATTGAAATTAATTGTATTCCTCTTTTGTGTGTTGTGTCCGATTAGGACGTGGGCGATGATAGCTCTCCAACAATTATCGGCCCTTTGTAGCTTTCCGCAAATTGTATCTGCTATTTATCCTAATCTCTGTTCTACATGACATTACATAATCTCGTTAGGTAGATTATTCGCTGCTTCCCTCACTATTTTTAGCTTTCTATATTTCCTGTGAGGGTCAAATTAAATCAGAGTAAATCAAAATAAATGCACAATTTTTATCGTGGCATAAGTTTCCTGAGACCATTAACATTAGCATGGATCAGGCTAGTCTTCCTGAAAGCAAAATACTATGTCTTCGCGGGTTATCTCTTACAACAGACCTCAAGTGGAATGACTATATAGAATCCATAGCTAAATCTGCTGCTAAGAAGGTCGGTTCTCTGTGTAGGGCCAGAAAGTTTTTCCCGTCTGAAACAGTTATGCACATATATAAATCAAATATAAACAATCCTGCACATATATAAAGCTACTATCCGCCCATGCATTGAATACTGTTGCCATATCTGGTCGGGTGCTCCTGCTATCCATCCAAAGGTTCTTGACAAAATCCAACGAAAAATCTGTAATGTGATAGATCCCGACATGGCAGCTCAGATACTGTCACTTTCTCACCGGCGCAATGCGGCTTCCCGCGTCTCTTCTAAAAATACATTTACGGCTTCTACTCCGATGAACTTAGCTCACTGGTTCCTCCTATAGATGAATATACTCGAGGCACAAGATTGACAACTTGGTCCCACCCTTTTACTGTGAAACCAATAAAATGTAAATGCAAATTCTACTCCTCAGCTTCTTTTCTCAACTTCCTGCCTATGAAATTGCTTTCCGTTTACTTGCTTCTCCGTGAGCTACAATCTCGAAGAATTTAAATGTAAAATCATCTCCTATCTCACTAAACAGCATCCTTTCTACGTCCACCCCACTCTCATCAGTATTCTCATCCCTCTCTTGTCCACTTCCTGACACCCATTATAACCTGTTCCCCCTGCACAACAGTGGCAGTAAATTTAACATTACAGGGTTTTTTAGTTGTTTCTTTATGATGTAGATAAATGATAATAATTTGAATAGCCACAACCGCAGGAACTCCAACACATATACAAAATCATTAGTTACAGTTCCTTGAAGACTGATAGTCCAATTCCTTTTTTGCATCCATTCCAGTTTCAGATATTTAGTATATATGTTGTCCCAGAATAATAACATTACTTGACTGGAAAAACGTTTTATCCAAATTCATGACCTTCACTAATTACGTTTTTAATGAACCGAATATATTTTCTTTTGAAGAAACAGCCTGTCTGATGTAGAACATCTTTTCTGTTTTGTTATAGGAAAGAATCGAAATCTGGCTGAATCGTGTCTGGTTTTTCAAACCCGGGAAATAAAGAATTATCTTCTAGGTTTTCCGTTATCTTTTTCAGTCTAAAGAATACAGGTGCTTTAAAATTACTTCTGCCTTTATGCATTCAGATGGGTTGCAGAAAAAAACGAAAATTCACTTGTTATCTTCTCGGACATAGCAAAATTTTCTCTAACAGGTAGAAGGAAAAGTCCAAATTTATGTTTACCGATTCTTAAATATAAACACATTCATCATCTACAAATGAGGTGGCGCCAACCCTACACCAAAACAAACCTGGTTCCCTCTTTTGGGTTTACAGTAGAAAGTAAAATTCACGTTTATTTATTTATTTCTTTTCTCCTTTCTTTTCCTTTCCTTTTTCTTTTCTTCCACATCCCAAAACTGCAAAAAGAAGACGTTATTATTTTTACATTAAGGACATCTGCAGATTAATTTTCTCGTCATTTCATTTTGTTTTCAAAGATAAAAAATATCTTTGTAGCTAAACTAATTTACTTATTTAATTTAATAATAATGTAACCTAATAACAAAATCGATTTCACGACTTCTTTCGTATTTTCCTTTTTAATTTCTTCACAGCAAGATTCTTGTGGTGCTAAGTCCATACAAGTCTTACAATTAACCTATGACTCCATTCTAAACCTCGAGACATATCAACCATGTAAGTATCGTACCAATTTCTACAATGTGATAATAAGTACGATTTCAACAAAGTTCTAACTTAGATTCTACCTTCATAACGCCAACAATGTTTACAATTTCTACATCTCTCTCTATTTGTGGTCGGGTGTGCGTGCGCATGTGTAGAATCACGGCTCGGTCAGGGCAAAAGACATAGGTTAAATTTAGTTGAGTCTGGAAAATTTAAAAGAGACGTGCCATAAGATCTCTAAATGTGAGGAAAATACGGATCCGGAGTCGTGGGTTTTCTGTTGGAATTCCCTCTTGCTAAGCCGTATCAAGTGAAGGTATTTACTACCCATGTGTGTGCAAATAATAACCTGATCTGCTTAAATTGAGGATCAGGCTCACGATGCATTTTGTTTCGTTTAATACATTACGTTTAAACTTAGTCTATGTGTCCAACTTCTCTTCGTGTTCTTATATATCATTTCAACTATTCCCTGACGATACTAAAGAAAAGTAGATTATTTTTCTGCCTTGTGAAGAAAGAATAGATTTGTCGATAATGTACACTACTCGAATAATTGTAACAATAAGAACAAACAAAACAATTAGGTGAATACTTTGAGTGCTTCAAGCTGTCTGAAAATGACGATCACCAATTAGACAACAAAATGGCAGAATACTACAGTTCAGAAATTTCTTTTTTAAAAAATTCTTTTTAAATGCTTTGTAAATTAGTGTTACCAGTAATTCGGACATCAGATTTTTTTCCATAGCAAACATATAAAAACCATGAATCTGTATTTTTATTCATGTTGTGAAGTAAGTTAATTAAACAAAATAAACAAAATAATGGCGCCGGTTCGGTTAAATCTTGAAACAGACAATAAACTGCATCCGGCAAAATTTGTCTAATCGGGATATTGGAGGTTTCAATGAACGTGAAATCACCTCTTAATTGATACTGTTCCTAGGTTCACCCTGACCCGGGGTGCTAACCCCTGTTAGCGTCCCAACTATAGACATATAGGCAACCACTAAAAGAAGACTACGAAAGTATAAAAATACATATTTACTGTAAAATTACGAACAATACATATTTATAGCAAAATTACCAAAAATGCTTATTTATAATCAAATAACTAGCTATATAATTTATTTGTAGTTAAAAGCATACAGTTTTGTTCAAAATACTTAGTTTTGGGCATTAAATAACCCACAAAGGTTGATATGCCGCTAAACAATATCACCCAACCAACAACCTTGTGGTTATCCAAAAAGTAAAAGAGAAAAATATGAAAAAGTATTTTTCCTATCAGATTTGAACTGCTTTAATTTTTGTTTATATATAATCTTTATATTAGAACTATATTCCTCATCATTGTTGTTATCACAACGTTTCTATGGTTTCTTCTCCTAGGCTTCATCATTTTTATCCATTGTATTTTTTTAGACTTCTTTTGTTCAATGGGAAAGGATGACTTTTAAAAGTCAAGCAAATGAGTTGGTTCTAAAATAGACGATTCATTTACAATCTGTGTCCAAGTACTTATATATTGACAAACAGCTTGTGCTATTTCAGTTTGAAATTGAGGGTCCAGTTGCAAATTATGAGCCCCTTTTAAATTTATTACACATTTTAGAGCCAAGGCAATTGCTTGTTTAATAAAAGTCTTTCCAAACCAACGGAAGCAAAAATACTAGATTCATTAAAATTAGTTTTTCTTGTAATCATTTCAAACCAAGCAACGAAACAATGCTACACAGAGAACGAAGGGGTTATTCAATATGAAAGTTTAAATAAAACAGGATACTTTGTTTTATAATTTTGACTAAGTATCTTAAAACGGAAATCTTGAGCTAAGTAAAAGATCCTTTCCATTCAATTCATGAAAGTGCTACAATATTATTTCTTTCTGAGATAATATTGACCACTAAAGAGACTGGTAAGCCTGATAAAAATCTTTCGCGGATTTTGACATCATTCGATGTTAAATATGATAAAATTATTCAATTTTTGAAAAGAAATATCTCAAGTTAATGTTAAAAACTACATCAAAGTATTGTTGACTAGTTTAAGATGGAATGATGTCTATGACATTTCTCTGATTTGAACTTAGATACATTTTATTTATTTTCAGATGTTGTAGGTGAATTGTTAATCTATGCCGCGAATAACCCATTATTGTATACTAGCAGTATAGCCCGGCGTTGCTCGGGTGTAATGAAAGCTTTAAAACTAATCCATGGTCCTGGAGCTCAGACTTTTGGGACGTTGGCACAAAAGACTAAAACAAAGTTAAAGTTAAAGCGAAACCGTAGACTGAAAGAAAAATGAATGGATGTAAGTCAAATTTTGATTTCCTGGTATCGATATCAAATAAGTTTTTTCGTCGTAAGCTGAATTTTGAAGACTAAATAAGTCCTCTGAGTCAATGGTATCATGGCTGAGACTAAGAACTACATTTATACCTACTTAGAGCCAAACCCGAAGCAAAACCTAAAATAAAAGGGCTGAAAAAATACAGACATACAGGCAGATAAACAGACACACACACAAACATCTTGCCTTTTATATATATATATTATCGATTTTTTGCACTATTGTAAGAAGTGCAACCTTGAAACTTCTGAATATCGTTTCTTATCTCATTGTCTATGAGTGTATCAAATTTGATTAAAATCTGACCACTCCTTCTTTAACCCGATTTTTTCGATTATAGATTTTCGATATTTATCAGGGGTACTTCGACACAAAACCTAGCTATGAACACTCGCAGACGCTTATAGTACAACTGTGTAAATTTTCAAGAAATTCGGTTCAGCCGTTTCGGAGTCTATAGGTAACGGACACACACACACACACACAGACGCACACACAAACACATACACACAGACAAAGTTGCATTTATAAATAAGTTTAGATTAGACAATTAGGTTTCAATATTTTTTTTATTTTATATGCGTATTACCTCATGAATATTGAGATGTGTTAGAGTGGGCAATGTAACATAGATTTGAGGTGACATAAGACACTTGCGCCAACCCTGGATGCTTAGTTTAAATAATACCATTTTCATAACGATTTTACTCTTTTCTGGCTGCTTCAAATCAATATGCGTAACTTAACTTACTTCAAGAAAATCAGTAATGGTATTTCAGTATTGCTTTCCCTCTTATATTTAGTTAATCATTCTCGGTTTAATTATCTAAATCAATAAGATTTCTTTTCTTTTTTCTTTAATATTTTGTTTTCTTCGAGCGAATATTCTTCTCGATTCTCGAAGGAAAAGAAAACAGCAGATCAATAGTAAATAGAAACGGTGGCTGAATCATAGGATTCTTTTTTTTTTTTTGTTTCGATTTTCTTGATTAATTTAATTCTTTTTTTTTTTCATCAAGACGCCATCTTGTAGACAATTTTATTCCTCATACGTAAAAAGGCTTAAATGAATCAAAATTTGAAAAGGCATGAAAGACTTTTAAGAAAAAAAGAATCGCGTCAAAAATCATGCAAAGAAAAGATAAAAACCTAGTGCGCTATGTTTTTTCTTCGATGTGGCGTCTCAGTTCAGAAAATTAGCGATTATGGCTCTCCACAATATCCTGTCTATTGTAGCTCTTAATAAATTTCGTATTTTAGTTATCTCTCCTTAAGCTTGTTCTACCATCCATTTAATCAAACTTCTTCTTTTTCCGCCTTGTCCCTTCGAGGTGTTGTCGATTATAGGTCTCCACAATATCCTGCCCGTTGTCACTCTTAATAAATGTTGTGTTTTGGTTATCTCTCTTTAATCGTGTTCTGGCATCTATTTATTCAACCTCATTATTCTTCTTCTTCTTTATGGCTTCGGAGCGTTAGTGACTATGGATCTCCACAATATCCTATCATTTGTAGCTCTTA
Source organism: Ascarosepion bandense (assembly GCA_037127315.1). Lineage (NCBI taxonomy): Eukaryota > Metazoa > Mollusca > Cephalopoda > Sepiida > Sepiidae > Ascarosepion > Ascarosepion bandense. Next base: position 1,086,021 of record JBBBDQ010002124.1, on the reverse strand, counting down.
GTAAATGTTATCTTTTTGTTAATTCTCCTAAAACTTCTTCTGCCATCAATTTACTCAAAACAATTCTTATTTTTCCTTTACTTCTCTTTCTTCTTTTTCGCATCTTCGGAACATTAGTGATTATGGATCTCCACAATATTTTGTCATTTGTAAGCTTCTAACAAATTTCCATTTATAAATAAGTTTAGATCTATCTATCTATCTATCTATTTGAGATGTTCCTCTTGCTAATATACATGAATTCTGACTTCTTACAATTAATATTTAATATTTAGTCCTTTCTTCTTGCATTTTAATTTCTTTTCTGTATTTGTTAATCTAAACAATATTCTTATCTCTAATTTACGAATTAATTACATTGCTATCTTAGCATATATACTTTTCTTTTCACTCAGGAATTTCCTTATATCAGACCGAGAAGATATATTTCAATGCTTTTTTGTGATATTTTTGGTTGAACTTTAATATTTTTTTATTTCATTATGATCAAATTTATACATACAATCTGCATATTCATTACAATTTCTATTTATTCATCATCACTGGCATTCTTTTTTTTTTTCAATTCTTTTCAATATCATTTCAATTCCGGCATATATTTTATTGTAAAATTGTTTGCAGTATTTCACAAGAGCAAAACCAGTAATACTATATTAAAAAGCTAGTGGTCCTCTTCTGTCAATAATTTTCTGTCCACTAATATTTATTTTATTTCTGATTGTTGGTGAATTTTTGTGATGAAATTATTTACAATGCATTGCTCCTGGAAAATTCCTGCAGTGTTTCAAAAATCATTCACTATCATTTCATTATATATATATATATATATATATATATATATATATATATATATATTAGAGAAAAGTGAAAGATCACGTAGATTAAAAACCCATTGTTCAAGCATTTACTTTCATAAAGAGTGCTCGATACAGAGTAGAGCCTAATATTGAAGAGGAACAGTTTTATTCTGAAACATGAACATTTTTGTGTAGTCATATTATGCTTATATAAACCATTGTAATAACAAAATTACAATATATATATATATATATATGTGCGTGTGTGTATGTGTGTGCGTGTGTGTGTGCGTGTGTGTGCGTGTGTCAGAAAATCGTGGCGGGGCTGTACACTTGCCCATATATATATATATATATATATATATATATATATATATTAGAAGTAGTACAAACTAATGTGCATATATATATATATATATATATATATATATATATATAAATAATTTGGAAATGTGTTATTTCCGTAACCTAGGTTTCAAAATTTTGGTATCTTCAGGTGATTTATAATAACTGATTGCTAACGTTTTTCATACGAACTAACAGAGATTTTTACGAACGCGCGATTGGAATTTTTAACCAACCGAAAATTTGAAACTTTAGGGTGGGGTTACTTAGGGACCTAAAAACACTTTCATCCAGGTTTGCATGATCGTAATATGTATTTATATGTGAAATTAAATCTGGACATTACTTCTGATCTTTCAATCAGTATTTTTTTGTCTGGAAACAACATAATGGCGAACGTTTCTTCTTGGCAAAATCTGAAGACATCACAATCGTTATAAGGTTTGGCTTTTAATTTTTACTATACCCCATGTTCTATCAGGGTTTTTTTTCCATTTTTCATTTTAAATTTCCACATGTGGCTAATCAGTGTGATACAATTTTTAAGGTTTTTCAGCTTAAATGTAGATTTGTTATTATTCCATCTATTTTTTAAAATTCCTTTTGTAGGCACCAAATAGGATTTTCTTTGTTCATCTGTATCATGTATTTCTGCTTTGTAAATAACTCTTTCTGTTTTACAAAGTCATTTAAGTGGGCATTTTTATTGTCCGTACAGTTAGATTCTTTATTCTTGGTGGTATGATGTACGTTATATATATATATATATATATATATATATATATATATATGCACATTAGTTTGTTTAGGTTTCTGGTGTTTTAAGTTTTATGTATATTTTAATTACTAGTACAGCTACAACTTACTTTGATTGAATTCCTATTGAAAGTTTTATTTAATTCTGAGATTTTGCAAACTTCTTCTTCTTCTTCTTCTTCTTCGTCTTCTTCTTCTTCTTCTTCTTCTTCTTCTTCTTCTTCTTCTTCTTCTTCTTCTTCTTTTATGTGTCATGTTCTTTCAGGACGTAAGCGATCATGGCCTTCCGTCGTTTCATTACCCTGGTAGCTCTTAGCGTGCTTTCTTCTTTTAACCCACCAAAACCCAGCCCTGCCATCCACTTGCTCAGGCCCGTCAAGTATGTTACACGCTGCTTTCCCCTATCTCTCTTTTCCTCTATCTGACCTGAGAGTATCAGATTATAGACCCCACTTCCTCATCACATGTCTCAGAATTTTTAGCTGTCTTTTCCTGATGCTCAGTATTGATTTCCTTTTCGTTGTCATCCTTTCTAAAAAGCTCATCATTGCTCACATACTCAATCCATGATAACCGCAGCATCCTTCTGTAGAACTACATTTCAGTGTTTCAAGTGTTTAATAATTAATTTTAAAAATATATTTTTTATTTTTTATTTTACTACGAAGTTAAACGGTAGGTTGAACCAAAGAATGTTTCGATTTCTAGTATTACTTTTCGTTTGTTTGTTTGTCTTACGTTTGTATTCTAATTTGTTTTTATGGCCAGCTACATTTAAGACCCTATAGTATAAATTAACGCATTTCTAAATTAAAAATATCCAAAAGCTCTGCAATATAAATTTATTGGGCACTTTTTAATATAACTGAGTACGGGTCTAATTTAAATTTATATATATATATATATATATATATATATATATATATATAGGATGGTTCAAAAGTAGGTGGACAGTAAATGATAACATATATTATGTTTATAATCAATATAAGCAATTATATTTACTAATACAATTATTACATTAACAACTTCAATAATCATTTCGATGCAATACTATAATAAAGTTATATATGATTTATATCTATTGTAACATGTTTTTATAGTATTAACTATGCACTTAGAGTTTACGTAGAATATTACAGTATTAAAAATATTAAAAGTTTACGATACTTATTGATGATAAAATTTTTAATGTCAAGGTTTTATGATACTTTTCTCGCCAGATCCCAGTTAATAATTTTGCAAAAATTATTACAGGTGTATAAAAAAAACCTTCTTATATAAGCCAATAAAGTTAAAATTTAAACATTTTCTACAATTATTAGGTTATCACGCATGAATGGACGCAGTTTATAATAAATTAATAAAACTCTACTGAAATGTTAAATAATTAATGTATTTAGTAGAAATTGTGTTAAATGAATGATTTTCTACAACGTATCTCTAAATGTTTGATCCCGTCTTTTAAAAAAATCATCATTTGATGCGATAATCATCTCAAATGCTTTGATTACTTCTTCCTTATTGGAGAATGTTTTCTTGCATATAAAAAAGCTCAGAATACTTAAATAATGGATATGGAAAGTGCGACACAGAGATCCGAAAGCAAATTGGTATGGCGAAGGAAGCATTCCAGAAGTTGAGTATTAAGAAACCGGACAATTTCGCTAGAAACAAAGAAGAGAGTACTGGATTAGTATGTGATGTCGATTCTTCAATATGACAATGAATGTTGGACAATATTTTCGAAGATGAAGGAAAAACTGGAAGCAGCTAAAATGTGGTTCTACAGAAAGATGCTGCTAATATCATGGACCGAGTATGTGAGCAATGGTGAGGTTTTGGAAAGTATGGAAGCGAAAAGGAAATTAATACTGAGCATCAAGAAAAGACAGCTAAAGTTCCTGGGACATGCAATGAGGAAAAAGGACTTGGATAACCTGATACTAACAGGCCAGGTAGAGAGAAAAAGAGACAGGAGAAAGTAGCGGATAGCATATTTAAAGGACCTGATCAGGTGGATGACGGAACGTGGGTTGCGTGGTTTAACAGAAGAAATCGTACTGAGCCACCATGAATAGGGAGATGTGAAAAGCCATAATCGCCTACATCCTGAAAGTACAGTACACATAGAAGAAGAAGAAGAAGAAGAAGAAGAAGAAGAAGAAGAAGAAGAAGAATCAGTAGGAGAGATATCATGTCATCCTAGAAGAATGAGTTAAAATTTCATAATTCAGGCTATGTAACTTTAGGATAGTTGATTTAGGAGTGTACGGCTGTGCGTTGTTGTGCATCAAAATGTGGCCATTCCTATTCACAAGTCTCGGATGATTTTTTCATAATGCAGACACTCATTTTCTGCACAATACCTGGTTGTGGTTATTTTCCTCACTTGAGGCAAGAATGAATAATGAATAGCTAATTTGAATGACCACTATGCAGTCATCATTAATTCCTTAATGTGTAGTGCAGATTTTGTGTATTATTTTGGCGATTCACTTGCATCTAACTTTTGCCCTACTCTCTTAAAAGAGTATCCAGTTCTCATTGGATGTAATGATTTGATGCAAAAATGGTTCTTTTTTCCAAGCTTGTACTCATACAATAAGATTACTCGACATTTTTATTGTAATCATTTTCATTGAGCGTAAGGTAACAATATATTGAAAAAAATATATGTAAAGAAAAAGAGTCAAGAATAAGTCAATATATATTTTTATATACAAAGGAGGTTAATTCGTTAGACGAACGGATCAACAACTAACAAAAATGCCAGTTCATGTGTTACAATCTAATATAACTGTTAATCTTGTGGCTTTGTTATCATAACGAATATAAGACATATTAATAACTCTACTATCAATTCCTGTCCGCTAAAATTCATTCCTTTTTTCAATTTTCACGTTATATCTATAATAAAATTATGTATAACTGATTCAGATGTAAAATTGTTTGAAATATATTACGAGTTTAAAATCATTTGCTGTCCAAATACATTATGCACATAACAATCCTACTCTTTTAATAAATCTTTTATTAATTTCATTTAAATGACAAGCTTTTCCAGTAACTTTTCTATAATAAAATTTATAGTGCATTTCTAGTACCAAACTGTCTACAGTGATTGAGAATGTATCTACTAAATTATAAGTTTTCTATCACAGGATTCGTGAATCGCGAGTGTTATAAAAAAAGTGGTATTCTTCTTTTATTTGTCAAGTTCTCATGATCATGGCTCTTTTCAACTTTCAGATGTTCTTGCTTTTGGTAATATTTGATCATTTACAAACCATCGTTGTCTTCCCTGTTAAACTATTTCTTCAGGGAAACTCATTAACCAAGTTGCTCACCCATTCCACTATGTTTCGCCTGCTTAGATAATGGTATTAAATAACCCATAGTGGTTGATATGTTACTAAACGCAGTCAACCAAACCAAACTCCTATACCCTGTGATTGGTTTGCCTTTCCAGAGGCTCTTTACCCCTGATGTCTCCTGGGAAATTCCTGTCGCTTTCTGATTGTAAGTATACACTTCTTTGTTGTTCCTATTTTCCGTAAGACGTTCTCTTTTATCATCATCATTTATCCATCATACCCAGATGGTGAATAGAGTAGCAACATTTTGTTGCTGTTTCTGTAACAAACTGTTTTTTACGGGTCAGGGTTGTTAGCCCTGAACCCAACCCCCAAACGTGGAGGACCGGTGGACCATTCTTGGCCCGTACGTTTACAGCACCTGGTATTCCCAAATGGTCACCCATTTTAAGTACTGACCAGGCTCGATGTTGCTTAACTTGCGTGATCGGACGGGAACCGGTGTGTTCAACACAATATAGCCGTAGACAAGACGTTCTCTTTAATCACATGATTTTCCTGTGTTGTTCTTCTATTTGTCGGTAGAACTACGTTTGACCCCAGACTCCTGGATAGCAACACACTGCACCTTCATAGACTTACGCTTTCAACCGGGTTGAAATGAAATGGCGACATCGAATCATTAGCTGCATCTACTGTAAGGAAAGCTGGGTCACTATGTCGTGTCAGAAAATCTCTCTTGTCAGACTCCATATTGCACAATTAAAAATCTACTATTCGTTTGTGGATTGAATACTGATGACATATCTGGCCTTGTGTTCCTGCCATTCATATCAGAGTTCTTGCCAAAACCTAAAGAAGGGTCAGTAATGTAATCGACCCTGACATCAGTCATCTTCTCACTGACGTCACGTGGCTTTCCCCTATCTTTTCTAGAAATATTTTCATGACTACTGCTGCGACGACTTTTTTCCCTGGTAGTCCATTTATATTGATTTAAACATGCTACTAGATTGACATCTAGTTAGCACTCGTTTACTTTTTAAATAGCTAAATGCAACAACCACTTCTACTATAACAGACTCCTTCCATTCATTTGCCTCTCTGGTTAATACGATCTTCCAAATTTAACATCACTTGCCATCTTCTGTCTTCGTTCATTTTTTTCTTTACTAAATCGTCCCTATTTTCAGTTTTCTCTCACTTTCACTCCCTGCAACCACATGACTACTAGTGGCATTCCCGCTAAAAAAATATCTTCTTTATATGCGAGGACATTTTATAGCCGCAGTTTTATTAATTAAGCTATATCTATTATAATTTTGCTTAAGTTGTACACAAATCATAAAATAGGACAAATCGATGGATAAACCTTATACTTGGGATGTTTCGCTATTGGCAAATAAATCTCTTTTTTTGTGTGTTTTTAATTAACCTGGTGTTTATTTTGACGTCATAATTTCAAGAAAATAAAACTTTTAAAATTTTACTTTATTTGAGTACTTCTATCCTTCCCTGTACTGATTCTCCCACATTGGGACAACCAGTGTCTACTTCCCTATAAACTGTAATGACAGCTGATCAATATTTCAAGCGACTAAAGTTTGTTTAATGAGAGTGAATCAATATTCCCAGAAATTAAAGTTTGCAAAATCAATATTAAATAGCAGACACATTTGCTTTCAAAATAAGAAAAACTGAAAAAGTAGATAAATATCCTATTGCCTTAACATCTTTTCGCTGACGTATGCCGGTTAATATTAGAACCATATGGATTTCTCAGAGAGTAAATGGCATCCATTGAAAACATGTTTTAATGACATCAGTATGGAGAACCAAGCTAAATTTTTTTTTCTAAAAAAAAATCTAGATAACTTTTGAATAGACTAATCTTTAACCACTACAAAGTCCAGGAGTCATACTAGGTCAATGGCCAATATAAGGTGTTGTGTGAGAGTAAGGAAAAGGAAGGCTGGAAGTTCCGGGATTATTCAGTTTAACCCAAAACTTGACGAGGTCACGGTTGTAGTGATTATGAGAACATATTGTTCTACAAGGGAGCAGTTCTTGGGAAGAAGCTATCCGAATGGAACTTCCTTTTTATTATTGAAACTAGCATTATAGCCTGGCGTTGCTCGGATGTAATGAAAGCTTATATATATATATATATATATATATATATATATATATATATATATTATCGATTTTCTGCGCTATTGTAAGAACTGCAACCTTGAAACTTCTGAATATAGTTTCTTATCTCATTGTCTATGAGTGTATCAAATTTGATTAAAATCTGACCACTCCTTCTATAACCCTATTTTTTCGATTATCCATTTCCGATATTTATCGGGGGTACCTCGACACAAAACCTAGCTAAGAACACTCGCAGACGCTTAGAGTAGAACTGTATAAATTTTCAAGAAAATCGGTTCAGCCGTTTCGGAGTCTATAGGTAACGGACACACACACACAGAGTCTCACACACACACACACACACACACACACACACACACACACTAAGTTCTATTTATAAATAAGTTTAGATATAAATAAAATGACGATGATTCACCCACGTGTTTGAGGCTTGTAAGATCCCCGTTGCAAATGTTACCTCTAATGGGACTAAGGAAGGCCGCTCAAACAGAAAGCATGTCATGGAAATAGTGGCAGGAAAGCGAGATGTTCACAAAGTCTTGTCTGTAGGAAAGGAGTCGTAAGATGAAAAATAATTAATCAGTCACAAGTTTTTTTTTATTTTCTATTTATACATTTTCTTTTATTTTTCTTTTATTTATTTATTTCATTATTATTTTAAACTTATTTATTTTTTGCTTATTTCAGCTGATAAAATAGCATCATTTACAAATTCCTTAAAAAGCAGCGACTGGGCCACTCTGGATTGTCCTCTTCTGAATTCAAGATGGAGCAGGAATTTTCTGTGGTAAAGGAGCTGTAAGATGAAAAATAATTAATCAGTCACAAGGCTGCCAAAACGCTTATGAACTCTATAATTACAGGAAATGGAAACCTAGGCAACTCTAACCGATATTATTCATATATTTATTTCCTTTTTATTTTATTTTTTCTATTTATTTTATTTTATTTTTATTTATTTATTTATTTAATTGTTATTTTAAACTTACTTATTTTATGATTATTTCAGCTGATAAAATAGCATCATTTAAAAAATCCTTAAAAAGCATCTGGATTGTCCTTTTCTGGATGCAGGATTGAGCAGTGATTTGTTTTTTACTTTTTTTCTTTTAATTTAAAATTATAAATGCAGCACGTTCATTGACGTTTGCCTAGAGAAGGGTTGACACTGATATTGCTTCGCACCGGTTTCATCGCTGGATTTTCCAGAAACTAGTGCTGGACAACGTCGAACTACCACCAGATTTTATCCTCAAAGTTTATCCCCGAAGCCTTTCGCATAGCGATTTAATATGTTCATATTTGGTATCAGATCTTTTTCCTTCTCTGAGATGGAAATTATCTCCCAGGCTAATGAGTCTCATCTGTCCGATTTAAGCATATTTAGAATATGCATTTTGAGCATATGCATTAAAACAGATTCTTCTTTTTACTGTTAATCCCAATCCTTTGTGTTTTAGTTTTCGAAACGTATTTTAAGTCTACCCGCTTAACAATAATGATTCTTTATTGCTTACAGATAAACGTTTCAACACTGTGTAGGTCATGAACGGAACAAATACTAATACGATTGTGTGTCTTCAATAGCGATTGGCTAGCCAACCTAAAAAATAGGTGTGCTTTAAAGCAAGTAGCAGGTCTCTCTCTCTCTCTCTCTCTCTCTCTCTCTCTCTCTCTCTGTATATATATATATATATATATATATATATGAAATTATTTGTTTGAACATTATTTTTAATGAATACTTGTATTTAAAATATTTTGTTTTTAATCAAACTGTATACCGGCCTGATTATTTACATTTGTTACAAAAATGTGTATTATTCGAACCTGCGACCCCAACATAAGGGAAGCCAATTGATATGGCACGTCTTAGATCACTCGACCACGAATGATACCATAGTCTAAATAAAGTCAAATCAAGTCTATATAATACAATTTTAAATTCTATGCAAATAACCATCTCTGCTCTGAAATTTATCGTAATGTCAACAAATGTAAGCAGAAAATCCAGAATATTAACGAAATGGTTTAACAACTGGCATATTGAAATTATTTCAGAAAGTTGTTCACGTGTTCATAATTGCTATTATGGAGAATTGATTTCTTCTTTTTTATTATTAACACTTCCATTAAGTTTTAACAGTTTTTTTTATTTCGGCATTTAGATGAGTTCGGTATGTTCGGGTTTTCTACAAGTATGTTTCAGATAGTGTGTATGTAAATGAATTCTAAGGGAGCAGTGATCTGACAGATACACAGTATGACTTCTCAATAATCATGTAGCTGTATGCCTAATGTAATTATTATTTATTAATATGTTTACGTCCGGAACGGAGTTCCGTAAGGGGCATGTAAATTCATATATAATATTAGTCTCATGTAGTTCTAAGAAAAATAAATTATTGATATATATCTATACCAAGATAGATAGATAGATAGATAGATAGATAGATAGATAGATAGATAGATAGATATGCCTGCCATTTGCTTGTGATTATCATTTGTGTCAATAAATACATAGTAAAAACAACTAACAAAAAGAACAGATTATCATAAATTCTAGTCTAGTTTTGCATAAGCACTCGTATTTTTCGTTGGTCATATCAGCGAATCATGACGTAGGTTGGTATAGAGCAAAATCGTGTCTCTTTTTTTAATGCTTTCACGTTTAAAATACTTGTCGAAGACGAAACTATTTGCACCAGAAAAAGTTGAGTGTACAAGTGTTGATAAATGATAATTACAAAATTACAAACATGACTCCATTAACAAAAACGGCTGCCTTTTACATAGTCTGTCCAATATGTCTCCCACTTTGTCTAATCGCCATCTTACAACTGTCATGATATTGAATTGGCTATTGTCCGGTAGCGTGTACTCGTTAAATGTCATTAATCTGTTAAGAGGGCTCATTAATGAAAAGCTAGCACCACCTTCGCCGCTTTTTCGACCGGTTGGCTGTATCTGGCAGCGTGATATTATCGACCTCTCGACGTGTTTTCTCGCGCTTCGTAAAATCACCGACATGATACCTTTGCCACTTCCGTTCCTGATACGCACCGAGCGAACGCGGAGAAAACCAATCTTGATTTCTGGAAAACGATTATCGTTGTTTGCAAATGTGTCTCATGGTGACTCGCTCCCTCACTTTCTTTTTTTTCTTCTTTTTCCTTTTTTTTTTTTTGGTGGTGGGGGAACAAAATTGGTATATAATATTCAGAATCAAATCGATCTGATAACGTACTACATCAGTGGTTGACTGAAAGCTGAAACAATGGCTTGATTTTTATCTTCTCTTTTCTAGTCGTTTATTCTCGAGATTGATGATATAGAATAACACCACAAATCAAAGGCTTAAAACGAATATAAAAGCAAAAGTATCAGATTATTATTATTATTAATATTATTATTATTATTAATAATAATAATAATCTAACCATAAAAGATTTAGAACAAGAAGAAGCTTATAAGTACCTATGTGAAAATGAGACTGAAAGAATTCAGCATAAAAAATAAAAGAAATAGTGTGTAAAGAGTACTATAGAAAGCTACGACTGATATTAAAAACTGTATTGAATTCTCAGAACATAATTATAGCCATTAATAACCTTGCCATCCCAGTGATCCAACACAGTTTCAACATCTTGAACTGAATTCTAAACGACATTAGACTAATCGATTATATGACAACAAAGCTTCTTTATAAACAGAAGATGCATCATCCAAATTTTGATGTAAACCGTCTATACATACCCCGTAAAGAAGGTGGAAGAGGTCTTATTCAATTAAAATTGTCATACAAGACACCAATTAGCTTACTAACATACATATAAACAAGGAACTGAATAATACAATTAGTCAAACACCATAAAAACAGAAAGAAAAAATATTCAATAATGAAAAAAGACAGTAAAAACAAACAAAATGTACATTCAGTAGATCCTGTAGAAAAGCAAAAGAGAAACCAAGAACCAATTATTGCGGCAAAAATATATGAAAATGAAAGCCAAGGATAAAGCATTTGAACAGATGAAACAACGCTGGCAAGACAAACCTCTTAATGGCCAATATCCAGAACGTGCTAATAAACCCAATGTTGATAAAGTTAATACTCATCGATGGTTACGTGCATCTGGATTAAAGAAAAAAAAGAGTTATACAGTTCTGAGAATAAATATAGGCTTGCCCTAAAGAACATAACAAAGAAGCAGATTTGACTGCTCAAGCCATACAACAGATGAAAAATAAACCAGAACAAGCATGGAATGGAATCACAGAAGAGGATGGCAAATGTGTACTGAAAAAAACCATACTAATAAAAATCCCAAGGAATGGATAAAATTCCTAACATTTAACCATAGTATTTCAATACAGCACACAAAAAAATAACCAAAAAGCTTCAAGAAATGGTTAACGATTCTACTAAAATTACGGCATGGATAACCAAAGGAATTACTTTTCTTCTACTCAAGAATGGTAGCTCAAATAACCTAAAAAAACTACAGACCAATTACATGACATTCCACAATATATAAACTATTGACATCTATTTTAACAAAACAGACAAATTTCTTCTTGGAGAGAAATGACATACTATCATTTCAACAACAAAAAAAGTGAAACTGTGGCTGTTACGGATGTAAAGACCAATATTTATTAATAGGATGGTCTTGAAAAACTGCTTCAATGTAAAGAAAAATCTTAGTGCTGCATAGATGGATTATCGTAAAACATTCGATAGTGTACGATATTCCTGAATTTTAAAATCTTTAAATATATACAAGATATCACGCGTTATCATCATTTTCAGCAAACAATGTATGCAGATATGGAAAACAACAATTTACCTCAATTATATAAATGGTGAAATAAACATCAACAGAAAAATATTTCAAGGTGACTCTTTGCCTTTCTTACTATTTTGTATATCACTCATAGCATTAACAAGCCAAGGACTAAATGTGGTTATAAAATAGCATACAAAGGCCATTTATTGTACATGGATGAATTAAAGTGGTATGTTAGGAGCACACAGTAAGCTGGAAGGTCTTTTGCAAACTGTAAAATGTTTGTGATGGCATTGGAATACAATTCAATTCCGATAAATGTGCAAAAATCATCCAAGTAAACTTGTTTTATACATTATATTATCCAATATATATCCCAAGAGCCACTCAAGGTTTAGAAAGATAGTGTAGTAAGTACGTCCAAGTAGTGGAACAGAGCTACATATGATATGCAGGCATGATAACGGTTGACGCTAAACATGCAAAAAAATTAAGATTCAATTGATCAGAGCACCAAATACTCGGGACTTGTTTCACAATTTTAGGCAATAAACTGCCGAAGTCGAACTTCCTCCTTACTAAGGGAATATGAAGAGAATGAGGATGAGTCGACTCAGTGGACGTGATATGGCGGATCCTACCTCTGAAGGCTTGTATCTGTGAAACTAATGTATATACTTCGCTCGAAAACCTGGAATGAAAGTAGTGACAGACTAGCGAGAGGGTAGAAAACATATTGTGGATGCTTTATGATCGCTTGCAGAAGATCGTCGAGGGTGATAGACTTTACGACTTATGGCCAACTCAATATATATATATATATATATATATATATATATATATATTATTATTATTATTATTATTATTATTATAGTATACTGCAAGTCAATAGCTATAAAGTTTTGGTGTTTAATACACCATAACCGAATGCATGGTCATCAGTAAAAAGGGCAGCCGAAAATGCCAAATATAGGTCGGGGATACTAGAATCAAGCAGGTACAAAAATTTAAATACCTGGGAAGCGTTATAACAGAAGACGGAAAGTGCGACACAGAGATCCGAAGGCGAATTGGTATGGCGAAGGAAGCATTCCAGAAGTTGAGTAAAGTATTAAGAAACAGGACAATTTCGCTAGTAACAAAGAAGAGAGTACTGGATTGCTACGTGCAGTTCGTCCTTCAATATGGCAGTGAATCCTGGACAATAGCATCAAAGATGAAGGAAAAACTTGAAGCAACTGAAATATGGTTCTACAGGAGGAGGATGCGAATATCATGGATCGAGCATGTGAGCAATGATGAGGTCATTGAAAGGAAATTAATAATAAGCATTAGCAAAAGACAGCTGAAGTTCGTGGGACACGCAATAGGGAAGGAGGGCTTGGAGAATCTGATACTAACAGGCCAGATAGAGGAAAAAAGAGACAGGGGAAAGCAACGGATAACATATTTGAAGGACCTAATCAGGCGGATGACGGAACGAGGATTGCGTGGTGTAACAGGAGAAGGCGTGCTAAGTGCCACCAGGGATAGGGAAAAGTGGAAAGCTATGATCGCCTACGTCCTGAAGGGACAAGGCACATAGAAGAAGAATGATGGTGTATTATACACCGAAACTTTATAGTTATTGAGTTGCAGTTTGATAATAATAATAATAATAATAATAATAATAATAATAATAACTGAAGGCTTTATTCTTGCAGCACAAGACCAAAGTCTTTTCACGAGAAACTTTCAGGCAAATATTATGCATAATAATATGGATCCAAAATGCAGGTTTTGTGATAAACACCAAGAAACAATAGACCACCTAATCTCAGGCTGTTCTGTGCTTGCCCCAAATGAATATAAAAATCGCCACGATAGAGTTGGGCAATATTTACATTGGGCAATATGCAAACATTATGGAAAAGCTGTAGGCAAACACTGGTATGAACATCACCCAGCACCGGTTACAGAAATAGATGATTACACCATCTACACAGACAGAAAAATTGAAGCAAACAGGCGAGACATTATTGTTAAAAACCAGAAGGAGAAAACTTGTCTATTAATTGATATGGCTTGTCCAGCGGATTGTAACATAGCAATCAAAGAATTTGAAAAACTGTCAAAATATAAAGACCTGGAAATTGAAATAGGAAATATGTGGAAATTGAAAACAAGAGTTGTGCCAGTGATAGTAGGTGCACTTGGAATGATAAAAAATGGAACAAAACAACACATTGAAAGAATCCCTGGAAACCCCAGCTTAAGAGATATACAAAAAATTGTCTTATTAAGTACAGCCCACACACTAAGGAAAACTTTATCTATGTAATGCTGGAGATGATAGGGAGGATAGAAAAACATGAAATGGAGCCATAACAACACGCCACTACCTGCCTTAGGTCTCCCCGCAGACTTGGTTGGTAGTGAGACCAAAACAGAAATCGAAATATGATGAAAAATGACATAATTATAATAATAATAAATATATATCTATGTTCTACTTTTGTCTTGAGCACTTTTTAAAAGTAAATATCTAACTGTGGAACATACTTCTATTAGTATTAACAACTTAAATTAGTATATATTTATATATAATATTAGTTTCATCTTTTAGTTTTTCAATAAACATGTAGATGAACAACAGAATCTTCAGAGTTTTATGACCGTAAGGTACCTGAGTATACGAGGTATACACGCAAACGCGTTGAGGCAACAAAACATTTGATAACTGAGTGTAGCAAGAAAATAGACACGACAGAGAAGGAACTATCTCGCTCTTGTAGTATTTTTAATTTAATTGGCACTCAATGTCACACCGATTCATCAAGGGTAGTCAAGAGCCGTGATAAAAACCTACAAGATGTGTAGGTTCCCAGACATCGCAGACGCGAATGTAAGGTTCACGTTTCGGAGTAAGAGCGACTACGAAGCTCAAGCATACGCTGGCCAGAATCATTGGCATGAAATATAATGCAATGCTACATACGAATGATTCAAGCCATGTGTTATTCATTAATCCGCATACTTCATTAAATACTGGGAACACTGCCAAAGTCTTGTAAATAAATAGTGTCTTCAGAAGACAAAGTTTTATAAAAAGTGATTCTGGCACTTTGTCATTTAGAACCAAAAAACCTATCCCAGTAGGAAATGATAGTCGTAAAAAGAAGAAAAGAAAACCTTTCATATCACAGATGTTTTTTTACAGACGACCACAGAATAAAATGAAAAGAAAACTAAAATTGGGAAAGCAATAAAACCTCAACTGAATATTTTTTTATAAAAAACATTCGTACTAAAAAATTGTATTAACCCAAAATGCAGATTCTTTGATAAATATCCAGAAACAATTGATCGTCTTGTATGAGGTTTGCACTGTGTTATCAGCGACTGAATATAAATCTTGGCATGATATAGTAAGCTAATATCGGCACTGGAAAATCTGCTAATCTTAGGAAAAAGAAACTGCAAAAACGTGTATGAACACTACCTAGACCCGGTTCCAGAGATAGGACCTTTACCAATTTTATGGGCCTTCACAAGACACACAGACAAAACAATCACTGCAATCGCCCAAACATCGTGATCAAAACGACAAAATCAGAATGCACTTTTTGTCATTGACATTCTGCAGGTCGTAAATTATCTTCGAAGAACATAAAAGAAAACTATCAAAATACATGGATCTTGAAGTGAAAATCTAAAAAATATGTTACATGAAGACATAAATAGTTCCAGTTGTAGTTGGAACCCTCAGAGTGATTGAAAAAGGTTCCTATATATTTATTAAAGGGATTCCTTGTAGACCATGCCTTAAAGAAATACAGTAATTGTTCTCACAAAGACAGATCCCACATCACGTATAGATCTATCTCTGTAAAATATGTGTGATCCTATGATCTTGTTTTTTTTATAAAAATGATTTGGAGAAAATGTCATGAAGACATTTTTGACTTTAGATTTTTGGTTAGAACCCAGAAAAATTTGTATGCAACAGAAATCCAGGGAAATAATAATAATAAAAACAACAGGGGCCGTGTAAATTAACAAGTCACTCAATAAATCTGGGGCCTGACATATAGATGGCACCACTAAAAAAAAATCCATGTAATTTTTATGAAGTACTAATCTTCAAATGACACGTGACAAATTTGGTCCCAATTAGATTATTAGGTTAAAATTGCAGTTATTTAAGGGAAGCTACTGTTAAAAATTTACATGACAATAAAAAAGTCTGCATTTCGTGTTAATAAAGCATTGCTTTCTGATGAGAAAAATACTGTTCAAACAAAGCAATGGCTTGATAAGTGTTATTTAGACTGCACTGTTGGAAAGGTGATATAAAACGCGGTAGCACAGACACAAATGATGCTGAAAGCCGAGGTCGCCTAAAATTGGCAGTTGTCCTGGAAAACACCAAAGAATTCACAAACTAGTTTTGGCTGATCGTAAATTAAAGTTGCGTGCGATAGTATTGGAATTGAACATATCAGAAGGCAGTGTATTCATCATTTTGCAATGAACATTTATCAATGAGAAAGCTGTGTTCAAAGTTGATGACGTATTTGCTCACAGTTGATCAAAAACAGCAACGTATCTCGATTCAGAGTTTTTCTTGTAACTTTTTCAAAGTAACAAGAAGTTTTTATGTACATATGGGACAGTAGATGAAACATGGAACAACCACTTCACTCTGAAGTCAAATCAGCAGTCAGCTGAGTGAACATCACCAGGTGAAAGCCGTCCAAAGCGACCAAAAACGCAAGCATCAGCAGGCAAAGTATTTTGATATGCAAAGTATTTTATTCATCGATTACCTTGAGAAAGAAAGAATCATCAATAGTAAATATTATATAGCATTACTGTGCGTATTAATATAGAAATCACCATAAAACGGCCACAAAAGAAGAATACAATTAGGTTTCACCAAGAAAACGCAACGTGCCACAAGTCAATCGCAATTCTGGTAAACCTACCTGAATTGCACTTCAAATTGCTTCTGCATCCACGCTATTTTCCAGATCCGGTACCCAGCGACTACTGGTTGTTTGCAGACCTCAAAAGAATGTTCTAAAGAAAAAGATTTGGCTTCAATGAAGGCGAATTCAACAAAAAGCATCGAATTTTTAGAGAAGTGTTGGAATCAGTGTATGACTCTAGAAGGAGACTATGTTGACAAATAAAGTTGAATTATGCCTAAGCATTGTTGTTGTATTAACTAGGCCTGGGCCTTATTAAGTGATGTGTTAATAATATTTTTTCAATGCTGCATTCTTATAAGATAACCAGACTTTTGTTATAACTCTAGACAGTTATAAGAAAAAACTGGTTTCTTCAACTTGTGTAGCATGGTGCAGAGTCCTGTTGCCAGACATTTTCTTTCTTAAGAAATATTAAAATGCCCTCAACAGCTCGTTGGACCACGGAAACATGAATTATCATTTTCACAACAAACTGCTCCTTTTATAAATAATGAGAAGTTTTCTAATTCATCAAAAATATTTACTCTCTCTCTCTCACTCTGTGTGTGTGTGTGTGTGTGTGTGTGTGTGTGTGTGTGTGTGTGTGTGTGTGTTTCCCACTTTGATGCACAACCCAAATTGGGTTTAATAGGATTTTTAATTGGAAGAGCATCATCTGTTTCTATAAAAGGATTATACTCATTAAAGGAAGATTTTAATTTTAAAAGATGAGTAACAATTCAGGAACTAATTTTTCCTCAACAAATCGTTAGGGCATATAACCGAATTTAACGCTTCATTGCAAACAACTGCCTTTATCTTAGATGAATCTCCACTCAACACACTCTCAGTATATCATTCTCTCTCTGTCTCTCATAATCTGTATTAACAAGCATGACACACACTATGCATAGGCACAATCGTATATATATATATATATATATATATATATATATATATATATACGATTGTGCCTATGCATATATATATATATTTCGATCCCGGCCAGAAGCAAGTGGATATGTCTAGCCACACTGATGAGCTGTGTGTGATACAGCGAAACGGGATTGTATGTGGATGACTAATATATTATGCTCTCATTATGATTGAGCTCTCTGGAGAAGAAAATTTTAAAAACAGTTTCCACTTCGGCTATAATGCGTGACTCTTCAGAAATGAATTGAGTTCTCTCGGTGACTGGCGTCTGTATACACTGCTTACATATAATACGTTAAAATTTCCCTTCTCTGATTCCATGCGTCGATGGCTTAGGGAGTAGAGACTCCGACTGATACCAAATCGGTCGAGTTTTGAACCCGGCCAGAAGCAAGTGGATATGCCTAGCCACACTGATGAGCTGTGATACAGCGAAACGGGCTTGTATGTGAATGACTAATAATATATATATATATATATATATATATATATATATATATATATTCAGAAATTATAACGTGAATATGTTATAATATCACTAAAAAGTAGGTATTTTGTTTCGACACTTCCTGTGTGTGTGTATATATATATTGTCATTGGCGTAAGATTAATTGTATATTAATGGTATTTTGTTTCGACACTTCCTGCGTATATATATATATATATATATATATATATATATATATATATATATATATATGTCATTGGCGTAAGATATGTAATTATTAATATATATATATATATATATATATATATATATATATATATATATATTAATAATTACATATTCTCTTACGCCTATGGCATAACTCGGAGTTTCTTGCCTTATGCAATGATCAGATGCATATTTAAAACTGACAGTTTAATAGATTTGAATGTTCGTGGGAATTAAATCTTATAAAGTTAATTTACTGCTTTTCTTTAAAAATGAGATTAAAACTTTAAATATTCTAAGGTCACATATAGGCAAAAAATTTAAATTTGAAATTAAAATTAAAATTAAAAATATGAAAAATAATGAAATGCAGTGAGAAGAAATCTAAGGGGTATAAATCATAAATCGTAAATATTTAAGTATTCAAGTTTTACATGCAGATAGAAAAAATAAAATTTTAAATAAAATACGAGAAAAATTTTAAAAAAAGGAAAATTTAGAATTAAAATTTAAAATTTAAAATTTAACAATGCAGGGAGCAAAAGTAAAAGGAGTTTAATTCATAATTATTAAGAGTAATATTGCCTGAGAAAGAAAGAAAGAAAGAAAGAAAGAAAGAAAGAAAGAAAGAAAGAAAGAAAGAAAGAGCAAACGTAAAAGAGGAATCTATTTTAATCTGGGTCTAAAAATTTAAGTATTTTTCTTTGACAGCATGTGGTTATTAAGTCACCTTTTTATTAAGCAAATTTGGATTCTTGATATGGTTTAAGATGGCAAGTTGTTTAAGATGAATTTTTTTTTCTAAAAGGCAAACATTACACTCATCTTCTTTTCTATTGTAATGTTTGGATTTAACTACATTATTCCAGGTAATAATTGGTTTATTGTTGTTGTTTTTTTTAATTTCCAATAATGTATGAATAAAGCAGAACTTTTGTTGTATTTACTGTTGCTTTAAGACAAAATGTGGTTATTAAATTTTATATGCCACCTGTTAGAAATACTTCAAAAGTAATATTTTTACATGGGCATTCAATGAGCAGGTTTTATTTTTACGGCAGTTGCAATTATTTTTAGAAAGGTCATTTTTGCTATTAGTTAGTTGACATATGTATTTTTTGTGGGCCAAATATTTATTTGATATCATAATATTATGTTGTGAAATATATTTATCTATGTTTTTAACGCAACCATAAGTGACTTTAACATTGTTTTTGTTGAAGATTCTTTACTGCGGGTGAATAGTAGAAAAGTTTGTGAATATGCACCGTCATATGTATAGTAATTAATTTATGTCACCACACACACACACACACACACACACACACAAATATATACATATATATATATATATATATATATATATATATATATATATATAATTATTTAGTTACTTAGTTTTTGATGATAATTAATTTAGACTGTTACACAGCTGTATTTATGTTGTTAAACTTTTGAATATTTTTCATTTGTAGATATCTTATTAAGCAGCCCAGGTTTCTACCATCTGATGTATTCAAGCCATTTACAATAACTGAATTTACTTTTTTTTAAGAACGTTCACGTAATGGAGATTTTTTATGAACGAGCAATTTTCAAAATTAGAAGTTATATCGTTTTCATTCATAGTTGTATGATCATATTTGTTGATTTTGGTATAAATTAGTCATAATTACTGTTCTTTCGTTCAGTCATTCATTTTTGTTTAGAAATAATATAATAGTTAACTTTTCTTCCTAGCACAGTCTACATATTTTGCCACCATTGTAAGCCCTGGCTGTTTTTACTATACTCTACCTTATGTCCAGGTCTCTTCCATATTTTAATTTCAATTTAATTTCCAATTTTTCACATTTCTTTAAAGTTTTCTAGTTTAAATATAGACTTATAGTTATTCCATCTAGTCTTAAAAGTATGTTTGGTTGATCCCAAATATGTTTTGTTTTTACCATTAAGTCATCTAATTTTGCTTTGTAAATAACTCCTTTTGCCTTACAAAGTCCGTGAAGTAGTCATTTATTTTTGTCCCTGCAGTTACATTCTTTATTAATGCACTTTTATCACCAGTGTATTTTAACCATAAACGATAAATGATACAGAATTTACCGAACACACAGAAAAAAAGAACAACAACGGAAAATACAACAACGCAACAACCAACAATTCAAATTATCACACTCACTAAAAATTATACCAGTACCAAACCGAAAAGAATATATACTGCATAAATTTAAAAAAATGAGGATCAGATGTAAGCATTATTCTTCCGATAAAAAAGTCCGCTGGGGGAAAAAGACATGAGTAATTTAAATTTTAAAACCAGGAGTTTTCTCCCGGTAATCAAAGAATTAATTAAATTTAAAAATATTTGATTTCCATATTAGACCAAATAAATTTTTTAAAAACCAACAAAAACTTCCAAAAATTATTAAACACTGAAGGAAACAAATCTAACAACATTTATGAAATAAAGCCAAAGGAATACAAAAAAAGTTAATGAGGAAGTCACCAAACCTTACGAAAGAAAATCACGGATTCCAATATTGAAAGTATTAATAAGGAATAAACTGGATTTAAGCCAAATTTTAACCGGTAAACAAGCTTTCCTAACAAAGACCACAAAGAAGATTTTCCCAATAACTCCTCAAACCGGTTTACCTCCAACAAAAACATAAGCGGGCAAAGCTATCAAATATTAAAAATATTTGTAACTCACTAAGAATTACTACTCAAGCTAACAAGTGGAAGAACACAAATGATTTCATTTCCTGGTTCCAAAAACTCCGAAACAAGAATAAATATACGTTCATTAAATATGGCATAAAATCTTTTACCCATCAATTTCAGAAAAAGGCTTGATGGAAGCGTTTAATTTCGCTGAAAGGTACATAAACATACAATCTGGATATATAGATATAACCCTACATTGCCGCACATCCATACTTTTCCACATTGCTAAAGCATTAATTAAAAAATCAAGTAACGGCACGTTTGATGTATCACAAAGATTGTATGACAGAGCCGAAATTTCAGAATTGATGGAGATATATATTTTAAATAAAATCAACGAAATAATTCACATAGACAACCACGGATTATAGAGATGACGGATTAATGATAGTACCGGACAATAAAAGAGAAAATGATAAAATAAGGAAAACACTTTAAAAACTCTTCAAACAACTACATTTTGAGATAATAGTCAAAACAAAGTCTAATATTGAGATATCGAATTAAACTTACAAATTGGCAATATTTCTCCATATATGAAAGCAAACACAAATTTAAAGGACATAAACACAAGATCTAACCATCCCAAAAGCATAATCAAACACATTCACAAAAAATAGAGCATAGGTTATCAAAGCATTCGTCAAATGAAACAATATTTGATGAAAAGAAAAGAAAATCTCGCCATAATAACATTTTAGAATGCAATCCTCAACCAAAGACACAAATAAAAAGCAATGATAGAAATCGAGACAATATCTGGTTCAACCCACCATTTAACTTAAAAGTTAAATCCAAAATGGGACAAATACTTTTTAGACTGATCGATAAACACAATAAAAAAAGCTCAGAACTAAAGAAAATTTTCAATACGATACAATCAAACAGAGTTATAGCTATACTAGAAATCTAGAAAATTTTATCAAGAAACAAAAATGCCAGAAACTTAAATAGCATTGTACAAAACAAGGTCATTAATAAGGAATGTAACTACAGGGACAAAAATAAATGTCCACTTCAAGGACTTCGTAATACAAAAAGAAGCCATTTACAAAACAAAAGTCAGTTAAGTGCCATACGTGGTACACGAAAGAGACATGACTGACTGGGCAGAAGATTATCCCGCAGTGGGTAGCCAATACTTTCTGCGATAGACTGGTTTCCAGTCACGGTTATAGAACCAGATTTGTCTAATATTTAACCCATATATGGAGTAAAGAGACGAATTAATACTTTTACCCAAGGTTATTTGGAAGGAATTCAACTGGAATTCGAACTCGGTTCTGCGATTTCTCGTTCCGAGCCGATACCCACTGCACCACAAATGACATAAACAAAACATATTTGGGATCAATCAAAGGTACTTTTAAGACCAGGTCTACATTTAAGTATAATTTTTTTTTAATTGTACAAAATTTGCTAGCCACGTGTGGGAATTGAAATTATAATATCGAAAAGACCCAGACATAATGTAGAGTATAGTGAAAACAGCCAAGCCTTACAACGGTGGCAAAATATACAGACTTAGCAAGGAAAGTAATGTTAGCTTTTATTCCCAAACAAAAATGAATCATTGAATGACAGAGCAGAAATTATGACTAAGTGTAACTATGTCAAAAAACATCTATTAGGATCATACATCTTCTAATTTTGTAAATCGTGTGTTCATAAAAAATCCCCGTTACGTGAGCGTTCTTGAAAAAAAAGCGGCAAAATCAGTTATTGTAAATCGCTTGAAGACACCAGATGGTAGAAACCTGGGTTGCGTAATAACTCGTTTACAAATAAATATATATATATATAGATACAACTGTCGGTTGTTTATAACCAGATTCGTTAATCTTCGTTAATTTCCGTAACATGTTTTTGTATATATATATATATATATATATATATATATATATATATATTTGAACATTATTTTTCATCGAAATAACGAGTGGTATATAGGCTTGATTTAACTTCGTTTAGACTGATGGTCATTCGTGTTCGAGATGTCTAAGACGCACCAGATCAATTAGTGGCTTACCCTATGTGGATAGGAAACACAGGTTCGAATTCTACCGAAAGACAAAAACAAAAAATTGTCACAAAAATTTATCGTAAATAATTAGGCCGGTAGAAATAAATATATAATACTATTTGATTATAAACAGAATATCTACTTAAATACGAGTATCGATCAAAAATTTCATATATATATATATATATATATATATATATATATATATATTGAGCACTCTGGAAGAATGGTAGATTTTGAAAAACAGTAGCTACTCTGGCATCTACGCATCGTTCATTAAGCAATGAATTAGAACACTCTTAGCTATTGAGCGTGTATAATGATAATATACACGCTAAAGAATTTGCTTCCTTCTACCGAGCGCCCGTAGCTCAGAGGTAGAATCGCCGACTGACGCCAATTCAGTCGGGTTTCAATCCTGAGTAAAAAGCAATCGGCTGTCTAACAGCGAAACAGATCTGTCTGAGGATGACTATATATATATACATACAAGTTGACCCGCGTCTTTACACTGCGACGTCGTAAGTGCCATACATCGGAATGAAGAAATGATATTTTATTAATATATTAAAATATTAATGAAATCTGCCGATTGTAACGACGAATCGTCGTAGGTCGAGAATGCCGTAAACTAGAAACTTGTCTATAATAAATGGTCTGATGCAACGCTAGATGTGGCTATCATTACTACTGATCTTAAATAATTGAAGTTGTTAGAATATATATGTTCTTCCATGTAGAATTAAGATGGACTAAAGAAAAACTAAAGAAAATTTCCCGTTTATTATAACAGAATTTCCATACCATTTACACAGAGGTGAACCATTCTCATTCTTTTCGTATGCAAATGATAAAATAATTGAAGTTGTTAAAATATACATGTTCTTCCATGTAGAATTAAGATGGACTAAAGAAAAACTAAAGAAAATTTCCCGTTTATTATCACAGAATTTCCATACCATTTACACAGAGGTGAACCATTCTCATTCTTTTCGTATGCAAATGATAAAATAATTGAAGTTGTTAAAATATACATGTTCTTCCATGTAGAATTAAGATGGACTAAAGAAAAACTAAAGAAAATTTCCCGTTTATTATCACAGAGTTTCCATACCATTTACACAGAGGTGAACCATTCTCATTCTTTTCGTATGCAAATGATAAAATGGAACTTCCATTCAGAGAGTTTCAGGCCAACATCAACTGCTTTGCGAATCAGACTAAAATCTTCCAATCTTACTATCACTACAATCTTAACCTTATCAGGTCTATGTTCAGTTGTAACCGATTCTCACAATCTACAATTCATGCGTCCATAAAACAATCCAATTCAGTAACACTCTAACTTGGGTGGTTCTTGGGTCTTGTATTTGGTGAAGAATGGGATAGAAAAATAAGCAGGGCTGATAAAAATTAACACTCGATTTAAAGAGATTAAGATTCTAGTTTTCAGGAAAGAACTACCGGGTGTCTGTCTCAAAAGTTGGCAGCACTGGCTGGACGGAATTTGGAGTACCGTCAAAATGAGAATTAATTAACTCCGTGGAAATATCATGGCGTGTCCAAGAAGTAGACTCTCATTTGAATATCTGCTTTGAAAATAGCGATTGTCCTGCAAAGTTATATCTGTGTGAAAGACCGCGAAAACGCTTTGATTTTTGTCTTCACAATGCCAAAGGGATCACCCCCTCCTACCAAATCATGCCTACATATATATACTCTATACTAAGCCAACTTGCCGTATTTGTTTGTAATTGACGTTTTTATCTCTATCTCTGCGTCATTATTAATAATTCTGTCATGTTGGTTCTTTTTGCTAGATTCTAGCTTTATTCATCTTATTAATCTAATGATTAGTCAGTGGTGATTTGGTTTTGTTTTTATTTCCATAATATGAAAACGAAAGCAAGTACATTTGTTTCTTCGGTTCAGGGATTTCTGATTAGCTGTTATTACTGTCAAGTATAATTGATCGGGATGACGCTGGACGTGTCAGAGATATTAACTTGCCTACTTAATGTCCGTGTTTAGGCGGTGATTTAGTGACCCGCTTACAGTGGTGTCTGAATTTGTGGTCAGCTCTGACCATTAGTGGCACGAATAATAAACATTGTCATTATGTAATTTATTATCTGCTTTTACTTATATGAACGTTTATTCGCCCAAAGCATAGACAAGATTACGTATATGCTCAAAGTGATATAATCTACCGCAGTCAGAGTAAATAGAATATATATATATATATATATATATATATATATATATATATATATAGAGAGAGAGAGAGAGAGAGATAGATATTATAAATTTGGGTATTTAGGCATAAAATTTTCGTTTAGACATGTCAGATTAAATAAATTGCTAAGATTGTGTCTGCTTATTTTTAATAAAATCCGTTCATACTCAGGAACTCGCGTAATAAAATTGAAAGATGTGAGAAATGAGCTGTAACGTTGACAGATTAAAACAACAAAAGCAAACTACAGATTCTCGAGGCAATATTCATTAAAACACTTAAGCCGTCGATGAATAGAATCAGATGTAAATACTGTAGTAATGTTCTAAAATGTTTATAAAAAAGAACAGTTTTTCATGCTGTAACATATGCATGACTATAATAATACAATATATAAACAAAATTCCATTTTGAATAATTTTCACGTTCTAATGAAATTTGCCAATCGTTATATTTGAAGCACCTCCTCAGTGTTCATAACAAGCTCCAAAGGAGAGTCTGTAATGTGATAGGTACTGATCTGGCGACTCGACTGCAGCCACTTCCCCATCGTCGAAATGTGGCCTCCCTTTGTCTCTTCTATAAATACTTTCATGGCTTCTACTCGGATGAGCTTAAGTCACTGGTGCCTCCTCAACAGGTGTTTACTCGTGCAACCAGACTGGCAACTGGGTCCCACCCATTCACAGTCAGGTTAGCCAAATGCAGACGACAATTCTACTCCTGCAGCTTCCTCTCTCGCACTTTCCGCCTGTGGAACTCACTCCCGTATTCTTGCTTTTCTGACGGCTACAACCTCCAGAAATTTAAATGCAATATCAATACTTATCTACTAACCACTGGCCTCTAGCTCTCTCCCCACCCCTGTATAACCTTCCCTTTCTCTCCACCTATGTATCTGTCATCGCACCTGCTTTCTCAGCTTTCTATTGTTCCTTTCTAACTAGTTTGTACTCCTCACTCTTTTCTAATTAATCTTTTTACATTTATGTAACCCCCTGCACATCAGTGGCGTTTAAGCCTTGCTCGGGGTGAAATGATTATTAAAAAAAAGAAAAAAATTATATTTGAAGTAATTATTAGCCATACAGAAAGAGATTGAAAGTATTTGCGTGCATTGAGAAATGAACGATAATAACATCTGTCAGCGTTACAGCTGATTTCTCACATCTTTCAATTATAATACGCGAAAGATTATTTGTGAAAATGAACGGATTTTATTAAAAATGAGCAGACACAATATTTGCAATTTATTTAATATGACAGCTCTAAAAAGATTTGCTACCTAAATACACAAATATATATATATATATATATATATATATATATATATATATATATATATATATGATGTATAATAATTAATATATAATGGAAATCGTACAACTACTAAAACTACAACTTCCTTTTTAAAAGGCAAATAACGTTTTATTTTACTGTCGAAAAAAAATATTAAAAATAAATATAAGAGGATATTAATATAAATCTCGTTTAAGATAGATAGATAGATAGATAGATAATATTACGAGAATACTCAAAGTGACATAATCTACCGCGCTCAGAGTAAATATATATATATATATATATATATATATATATAAAGTGTACAGAGGGAAATAAAAAGCAAAGAGGAAAACATGAGAGAAAGAAAGAGCTAAGAGGAGAGAGCCGATGATAACGGCTCAGAGAGAAATAGACCCAAATTTAAGTAGAAGGTTAAATATAAATAGATACACATAACTGCTACGCGATGTCTGTGTTTAACAAAAAGGAAGAAGTGAGAAAATGCACGGAGAGAAGAAAGTGTAGAAGAGACGCCAGTAGAAACATAAAAGAAATAGAAATGTCAAACAACTGACCCGAAGTGCATTGCAGATAGATACATTCGTTGTTACACAGTATAAATCTAAAACCTTTGGCATTTTTAAATTAAAAAAAGAAAAGAAATCACGTACACAAACATAGGAATTATTTAAAACACGCAGATCTGAGGATATTTACAAATACCAAACCAAAATATGAATTCATTTGTGTTAATATAATATATTGGTGAAGTAAATTAAAAATTAAAAATTAATTTTCTATAAAAATTTATATATATACATATATATATATATATATATATATATATATATATATATATATATATATATACTTAGTTATCGAAAATTTCGGACGAAAATGTGGCGGTAGGTAATGAAAGAATAAAATAAACGATTGTACGGGAAAAGAAAGAAATATAAAAAACGAAGAAATACGAATCTCTTTTCCAATCTTCTCACTTCGTTTTTTTTTTTCAATTGGAGTAAATAGATTTATCTATCGCCCGGTTCACACTCCACCCACGTCTATTGAACAGGTTAAGAGGTTCATCCCTTGTTCCCTGTTTAGGATGTGGTTTCTGGCTTTATCTTTTCCAATCTTTTCCCTATTACGTAGCCCCCTGCACATCAGTGGCGTTACCGCCTTGCTCGGGGTGATACGATTAAAATATATATATATATATATATATATATATATAATTAAATTTTCTTTTAGTTATTATGTATTGCGACACGGTAATTTCTATGTTCCGAGATTTCTCTCTCGTCATCAGGCAATGTTTGATAATATTTGTGAAAATGATTTTCATTTAAATATAAGAAACAATAAAAACAATACGTTTGTTATTTATAACATAAATATAAATAGATTTCTATATCGTTATCAGGCAATGTTGGATCATAGCTGTGAAAATGATTTTCATTTAAATTTAAGAAACAATACGTTTGTTAGTTATAACATAAATAACAAGCGTATCGTTTTCAAGAATCATTTTCACAACTATGATTTCATATTTCCTGATGATGAGATAGAAATCTTGAAACATAGAAATTTCCGTATCGCAATGTATCTTTAATTAAAAAAACAAATTTAATTATACGATTATATTATGCGCTACAATATTTATTGTATTAAGCACTTAAAAAGAAGCAAACCCGAGAACTCGGAATTATAAATATGTTGGTTCTCTTTACACACACACACACACACACACACACACACACACACACACACACACACATATATATATATATATATATATATATACATATATATATATTATCATAAGTTTATTTGATAATAAAAACATAGTTTACTGCAACACGAGCCGTTTTGTTTGGATACTATCTTATTAGCACCTCGTTAGCCAGTAAAATATTTTTTTTCTGTTAGGAATCATTATATAACGAAACTTAAAAACAAAACAATTTTTACCATAGCAAAAAAACAATAAGGGTGGGGGTTTGGAGGGTTTGTCTCAATTGGAGGGTTTGTCTCAATGAACCAATAAAAGCCAGTTCATGAAGGATAGGGGAATTTTATTGTAAATGTAAGTCGAGGTAGAGAACTGAAACGACTTGAAACCCAAATATCTTTAATGTCAGTGATAAAATAATTGAATGTATGCATATTTATCATTGGGCATATCTAAAAAGTTATCTCCTGTCCTCGTGAACCGTTTACAGAATTTTCGTTAAGTTATTTTCAGTGAAAGTAGTGAAAAGGTGACAAAGACGGGAATTAAAAAATATACAATGCATGTCAAACATATGTAGTTGACCTAGTGAATGATCTATCAGATAACGGAAACAAATTAATTATCAGAAGATGGGACGATCAATAAATTTATGCTGGGGGTAGAAAAATGTTAGTATATATAATGCTCTACTAAGTATCGAGCAGTCTTAATAAAGTAAAACACTACAAACAGTTGAATGTTAAATCAGAAATTTGTACTACTTCTAAGATATCTATCTATCTATCTATCTATCTATCTATCTATCTATATATATATATATATATATATATATATATATATATATATATATATTTTAGAAAGTTTTTCCTGTTTTTGTGTGAATGGGCAGCTTTTAGTGATCTTCTGTATTACCAGAGTTTTTTTATATGTGATGGACTTATTGTGCCGAGAGAGTGGTGTTAAAATTTTACTTAATTTCCCAGCTATTTTATGTGAGACGCTGCCTATTCCTGATATAATAGGCCTCATTGGTACATTTGTTTTGTGTGTTTTTGGGAGACCGTATAGTGTGGGTGTTTTTGGATGGTATGTAATAAGTTTCACCCAGGAGGAGTCTTCCGTTTTTAAAACTTTCTTGATATTATATATAAATTTTTGTGTTTCTTTTGTGATGGTGGTTTTGTTGATTTTCTCATATATGTTATCATCATCGATAAGGTCTTTCATTTTTTTGTTGGTATGTAAGTTCGTCCATGATTGTAATTCCCCCTCCTTTGTCAGAAGAAGATATGTGTATATCTTTGTTGTTTTTTAGTTCCTTCAGTGCTAATAGATATCTGCGTGGAAATGAGAGGTGGTTTGTTTTTTTTGTGTGTTGCTGTGAGTATGCCTTGTATATATCCTTTGGTGAATTCGGAATCGTTATTTTGGTAGTTTTTGATGATAAAATCTGTTAAATCATGTTTTTGTAATCCAGTGGCAAATTTATGACTGAAGCTTAATGCTTCTAGTTGTGTATCCGATGGAATTTGGATAAATTATTAATTAAATCATTTTTGTCGATCCTGGACCATTTGCTATTGTTAATTAGCTTTTGAAATTTAGTTTGAAAGTTTTGTATGTGTTTCTTGTTGTTATAAAAGACATAGTCTTTTATATAATTTTTGTCATATGTAGAGAGAGTTTTTCCCGCAATATATGCCCTGTGGAAAAGTACATATATATATATGTATATATAAACTTATTTATAAATGGAACTTTGTCTGTGTGAGTGTGTCTGTGTGTGTCCGTTAACTATAGACTCCGAAACGACTGAACAGATTTTCTTGAAAATTTACACAGTTGTACTACAAGCGTCTGCGAGTGTTCTTAGCTAGGTTTTGTGTCGAGGTACCCTGATAAATATCGAAAATCGAAAAAATCGGGTTATAAAAGGAGTGTATCGATTTTAATCAAATTTGATACACACATAGACAAAGACATAAGAAACGATATTCAAAAGATTCAAGGTTGCAGTTCTTACAATAGTACAGAAAATAGATAATATATATATATATAAGGCAAGATGTTTGTGTGTGTGTGTTTATCTGCCTGTATGTCTGTATTTTTTCAGCCTTTTTATTTTAGTTTTTGCTTCTGGTTTGGCTTTAAGTAGGTATAATTGTTGTTCTTAGACTCAGCCATGATAGCATTAACTCAGAGGACTTATTTAACCTTCAAAATTCAGTTTACGACGAAAAATACTTATTTGATATCGATATCAGGAAATCAAAATTTGACTTACATCCATTCATGTTTCTTTCAGTCTACGGTTTCGCTTTAACTGGAAACAACTATTGCTTTTAGTGTTTCGTGCCAACGTCCAAAGAGTTTGAGCTCCAGGATCATGGATTAGTTTTAAAGCTCTCATTACACCCGAGCAACGCCGGGTTATACTGCTAGTATATATATATATATATATATATATATATATATATATATATTAAATATATAATAGTGAATATATATAAAATCTGAAGTAAACAACTACTAAAAATAATTTGTTTTTTTATAGAAAAAGAACCTTTTTTGCTGCGTAAACAAAAGGAATATACTGTAAAATTAACAGTTTTTACAGATCTAAATAGCATCAAATTAATATAATTCTCGTTATAGATAGATAGATAGATAGATAGATAGATAGATAGATAGATAGATAGATAGATAGATAGATAGATAGATTGTACCCCTTGGCCCACTCTGAAATGTAAAGCTTTGGAAAATCTATCACGTGTGAGAGATTTTGTTTAACAGCCATGAGAGCATGATACAGGCGCCAGCTATCTTGTCGCCTGAATGAACTTGATTCATCCACTTCAACCCCGTCGTTTGTTTAACCTTTGTGGTGAAAGATTTGGTGTCCCGTGTTCATGCCATGAATGAACACTAAATATTCGACCTGCCCTAACAAGACTAAACACCAGGCGGCAATCTGAAGACAGGTATCTTCTAATCGTCACTAATTAACTAGAACATTAGTCAAATAAATAAAACGGAAACATAAAACAGAATAAATAAATGTCTGTTCCCACAGAACACCTTCAATTAAAAAAAAAACAAAAAAACAAAAAAAAAAGGTACACATTTCCGCCATTCCTGGCTAAGAATCACTGACGGCTTTCTTGTTCCATTTGAGAAACTGGTATGGCTTCCGCTAAGCAACACAAATCACCTTTCATCACAGAAATAGATATCTAAATATAACAGGGAGAAACCAATAAATGTTAATCTAGTGTATGACCCAACAACTGACACGACTGTTTGTTTAATCAGTAGGGCGAATATATATATATATATATATATATATATATATATATATATAGAGAGAGAGAGAGAGAGAGGACACACAGACAGACAGAGGGTAAGACAAACAGAAAGGACGAGAAGAAAGAGATAGAGAGAGGGAAAGAAACAAGCGGAGAGTTGTGTATTTCGGCAACAGTCGTTCTTTAATAAATGCTTCGTTGAACAACACTGACAAGGTGCATTTGTTCAGGTTTTTAGAATGTTCTATGATAGTAAGTTTTTGTATCGCCGAGGTGGATACGATACACAGAGAAAGTGTGCTGCGGTATTATTCAGCAAAATATCCGGTGCTAAACTGATATACACAGAACAGTACAATAGTTATAATGACAGGCTAGACAGAACTTAAAACACAGAGAGAAGGGGTTTAGATCGCAATAGTCACCGAAGTAATCAGTCCGAATATTACTCAAATGACACTCGAATATTACACCTTGAATGCTACTATTCTTTACTTAAATGGACTATTGCAGGCTATTCCATCATTGAGAGCGCTGCACAGGTGTCAGCTATTTTAAAACATAAGTGGTCGATTCTTTATGCAGTTCCTGAAAGTATCTGGTTCCTCCTACCATGCTCTATTTTCGCAAGAGTCAGATCAGACCAAAAATAGAATAGTGCTGCCATATTTGGTTCGGAACTGTCCTCACTTTCTGACATGAAGTTCAAAATTGTCTCGGTAACCTTGTGAGTGATTATTTATTTTCCACCCTACAATCCCTTTCCCACGAACAAAATATCAAAAACTTCTTGCTATTCTATCTCTATGTCTATGTCAAATGTCATAACTACATACATTGATTAGTTCCACCAGTTTATAGGTAAGACCCGCCTTGCCTCGTATACGGGGGACAAATTATCGCCATTCACTTTGTATTACATTAGTAAGAAGGAGATACTATTCAGACAGCTTCTTCTCAAGAACTGCTAATTTGTATAATCTTCTTCTTCTTCTTCTTCTTCTTCTTCTTCTGTGTACCTTGTCATTAAGGGCGTAGGCGATCATGGCCCTCCATGTCTCCATATTCATGGTGGCTCTTAGCACACTCTGTCCTGTAACTCTAAGCAATCCCCGTTCTGTCATCCACCTGCTCAGGCCCTTCACATATATAATCCTCTGCTTTCCGCTATCTCCTTTTCCTTCTAACTGGCCTGTTAGTATCAAGTTCTCCAAGCCCTCTTTCCTCATTGCATGTCCCAGGAAATTAGTTGTCTCTCCCTGATACTCAATATTAATTTCCTTTTTGTTTCAACCTTTCCAAAACCCCGTCATTGCTCACATGCTCGGTCCACGATACCCGCAGCATCCTTCTGTAGAAACACATTTCAGATGCTTCAAGTTTTTCCTTCATCTTTGATGATATTGTTCAGCATTCACTACTGTCTTCTGTTAGCACACTTCCCACCTATTTAATTTTTTTTTTACCTGATTGATTTTAGTACCCCCCACTTATATTTGGCATTTGGAACTGCTCTTTTTCTGATGACCATGCATTCGGTTTTCTTGCATTTTATTTTTAGTCCTTTTTTGTCACTCCCTTCAGCTATCTTCTGTAGGAGGTCTTGTGGTTTTATTTCCATGTCTGCAATCAGCACTGTATCATCTGCGTACCTTATATTGTTCATATTGTGGCCTCCGATGACGAATCCTGGCATAACATCTAGGATCCTCAGAATAATCTCGCTGTACAAGTTGAATAGATCCGGTGAAAAGACACATCATTGTCTTACGCCTCTTTCTATCGTTGTATATCTGCTTAATTTGTTACCTGTCCGTATACAGGCGGTTTGCTACCGGTAGAGATCTTGAGTACTCTTATGTTTTTCTCAAATATGTCGAGGCTGCTGAGTATCTCCATTAATTCTTTGTGGCAAATTCAACCATTTTAGTTCCTTCATATTCTCATAATATTCAGTTCTTGTTTACTTCTCTTGCGTGCATACAAAAACTTCCCCAGTCGAACATATGTTCACAAATTCATTCAATCGTATATGTACATATGTTCACACAGAAATACACTCAGGCTCAAAATTAATAACACCAATAAATCATATATCAAATCATATACCAAATGTTACCTTTCCAAATAAATTTGCTTTTACTGCTAATGCAATGAAACGATTATAAATGATATTAACAATGTAATACGGAAATATTGTAAGAAAAAAAAAGATTGGCCCAAGAACTGGACTGGAATTCTACTGCTACGTTCACTTTTGCTATATTTTATCTTGGGAATGACATGAGACCAACTCTACTCTGCTTGACAAAGGCTTAAAAAATGGGACGATCTAGCCTTAGACAGTAACCAGTCGAAGACAAGAGAACTTCTAAAATAGTGAAGTCAACAACAGTATGCAACTCACGTAGCTGTGCAAAGAATTGAATTTCATATATGGATAATGCGGACATCCTCTAACATTCTAGAGGGTGATTTTCTTAGCGTAGCTTAGATGTGACACTAGGTTGAATGGATGGTGTCTCCAGTAAGAATTAGAACTCACTAAAGAGTCGTAACTCTTCCAGCAAGACAAGCTTGATAACTATTACATTATTACATTTACAGGGATGTGTTACTTTAAGAAAGTAGAAGGAATGAAAGAAAAATACTATTTCTCTAGAACCTCGTTCAGAAACAACCGGAATGCCATATCACAAATTATTTATACACTTTGTTGTGTAGTAGTTTTCGCACTGAAAGTTATAATCCAGTTATGTTAGTTGCTAATCGACTTAACGCACCCAAAATATTAGGAACTTGATAATCTTCCACTGAAAGCTGACTCCTTAGTATTCGGCTAACTGCCGACTAATATCAACTGCCTAATAGTTCAACTGAACTCTAATAGAACTCTAAAGTACTCATATGAACTTCCCAAGAACTTCTCAAAAACTTCCTGTTAACTCTTATTAATATAAAAGGGAGAGTTCATTATCTGAGGAATAGGTGTTTTTTACCATAACACACTTAGAGTTCAATTTTTTTATCTGATTACATTATTTACACTGTTCGGACGGTCATCCTCATATTTATTGCCGTGTTTACGATGTTTCGACCATTGTACGTTCTAGCCGTCTTCCGTTGCTACGAATGTTGAACCAAAACCATTATTTCGATAATTGGAGGATATTATTCTCATTCCATGTGTGATGCTACTTCCTGATACGCATGTAATTATCTCCCTTTAACTCAACTCTCGGAGATATTTGTTTACCATTGCTGTAGCCAGGTATTAAAATCACAACTTTTTGGATCAAGTCCCTGTAACTAACCAACGCCTATATCCAATGGGTAATGTGTATTTCGAGAAACTTCATTAATTCTCGTATGTCTTGAAGCTTTTTGGCTCTTCTCGAAAATTCGAAAGCGTATTTGTAATTTCTGGCTTAAAGCCACATCATGTTGAAAGGTTAACCAACGTAGTGCAGGTGGTGTAATCGATAATGTCTCGGAATTGTTGATTCCATTCCCGTGGTTTCGGTTTATCCACTTACGCTCAAATATCCTTGGGAAAATTATAAATCCACGTCATCTCCTTCCCCCAGCTATTATCAGTAAATCCATTATTATGTGCTCGACCCACAATAAAGTTGCGCACAACATATTTAGATGTAAATAACATGTTGTGGATTCTTGTTAGGAACCACACAATATAATAATTACACAAAACAGATATGAGAGGAAAAATGTAAGTATATTGAACAATATATATACAAGCTGTACACGGTTAGTAGAATTCAGGAATACTTGTTAGTAGGAGTCAAATATATACGATCTTGTAGATAAGAAGTAAATCCGGGTAATAAGTCTATATTCTTGCTGACCAACTAGCGGCGGTTGAACTGCTGTGACTAGCACTGCGTTACAAACCCTGCCTTAC
This sequence comes from Ascarosepion bandense, assembly GCA_037127315.1. Classification (NCBI taxonomy): domain Eukaryota; kingdom Metazoa; phylum Mollusca; class Cephalopoda; order Sepiida; family Sepiidae; genus Ascarosepion; species Ascarosepion bandense. The sequence goes on along the minus strand of JBBBDQ010002124.1, from coordinate 1,050,078 downwards.
ACACTCACTGTTTTACACACTGTCGTTCTCTGTAGGCAGGATCATTTGTGTACCTTAGACGAGTCCATTTATATATGTAAAAAAAGGGGTGACTACCCAACATAACTCATAGCGGCTGATATGCCAAAAAAAAAAAAATAAAATAAAACAACCAAACGAAACACACATTTATAGTGCGGGATAAACACTGCATAGTTAATATCAGTTTCACGTCCAAACAGTTTTCAGATATAGTGTGATCCCCCACCCCCACGAAAGCTACACTCTAATGTGAAGACTTGGATTACTAACCTATTATTATCTCTATTCTTACAATCTAAAAATATTTTCTGACTTTCAGTAACTAAAAAATGTTTGATAAGCCGTAAAAAAAAAAAATTAATCCATCATTTGTAATGTTTAGAGAATTCCAAAATTATATCTATATTTATAAAAAGCAAGATGTTTATGTGTCTGTCTGTCTGTCTGTCTGTCTGTCTGTCTGTCTGTATGTATGTATGTCCTTTATACAAATCCACAATTTTTATTCAATTCTCACCAAACTTCACATAAATATTCTTTATGCTTCCGGTCAGATAATGGGCTACTTATTTTTCCGATTTCCTCCCGATATCAGAAATCGATACCCCGATATCTGATCAGGTTTGATTAAGATCAGGATTTCAACCCTTTCATCGTGGTTCTTACTGCAGAATTTTCTCAAACTTGGTAAAGTTCTAGTTTTTAGTCTCAAACATTAGTAGATCTTCTCAGACGACTTATTTTCTCCGATATCGGAAATCGATACCCCAGATATTCTCTCGAATCTGATCAAAAACCGATATTAAGCCATCAATATGGCTCATTTTCTCCAATTTTACTCCCGAAACGATAAGTTTTCATGGACTTAATTAGGTTAGCTTATCCTTTGTTGACATATTTGACTCCGATATTAAAAATCAATACCCCGATATCCTATCGGGTCTGATCAAAATCAGATTTTGGTTCTTTTTTTTGGGGGGTTTTGCCTCGGGTTTGCCTCTAAGTAGGTATAATTGTAGTTCTTAGTCTCCGTCGTGATACGATTTACTCAGAGGACTTATTTAGCCTTCAAAATTCAGTCTGCGACCGAAAACTTATTTGACATCGATACCAGAAATCAAAATTTGAGTTACATCCATTCATTTTTCTTTCAGTCTACGGTTTCGCTTTAACTGGAAACAACTATTGCTTTTTAGTCTTTCGTGCCAACGTCCAAATAGTCTGATCTCCAGTATTATGAATTTGTTTTAAATCTTTCATTACACCCGGGCAACGCCTGGCTATACTGCTAGCAAATTAATATATTTCAATCATTGTTATCGTACAATCAATAAAATAGTTTAGCATTAATCAAACCAAAGAAGCAAACTAAAATTTAAGGTTTTCCATATGACTTCACAGTTTAGAGGCCAGAAAAACATGCGAAAGAGATTTCTAGCCCTAAACTCTGCCAATACCTCTGGTTAGAGGATTTCTCAAGATATTTTCTCAAGGTTTATAAAACTGAAAACAATACAGATCTCAAAGAACGTTATCGGAATCCAATACTGTTCCATCAGCTGACAATAAATTCAAGGATCACGATCAATGCCATCCATCCATTGTGGCATCACGATACCAAGGTAGACACCTCCACGGGCATTTCACAAAAGCGCCCTCTATTATTGTACAAGTCAGTCCTTTACTTTTCCCACCAAACCTCGAAATTTCCATACGGGTTTATACAAAAACTCAACTACACAAAAACAAAAATTATTCGTAATCAGTTCTCTCTACAAATAAAAAATGATAATCTCGAGATTCCTGGCAAAATTCAAAGTAGCACCTTAATGTTATTTATCCTGATCTCGAATCTCGTCATCGGTTACTTTCTTACTTTGGTGTCTAGGTTACATTGAAAACAAACACGCTACTAAATTAGAGACTAGCCTGATGCAACCATACGTTCTATTTATTAGTCTTGTTCTTTTATTGTCTTTTCTCGACAGAAGAGTTTTCTCATTCTTTTTAACTCTCTGCTTCTAAGTGGGGAAATGATGTTAAAAATTAATCTGCTGAAAACCCTGGCCATTTTCAAGGCCGGACTTTCCATCAAAATCAAAGATCAGAAGCAAAGCGCTCAGGAATTTGTCTAATAATGTTCACAGACACAAGTTATAGGTAGAAACCTACAAATAATACCGTGTTCTGATAAACATATAATTAAACCGGATTTGTACATTTGTTTATTTATAACGAATACTCAATTTATGGCAGGCATTGGGCGATAACATGTCTTGGTTATAGTAGCAAGTAAATAACATGTAAATAACATGTAAATAACATGTAAATAACATGTAACAGGGATAATTACGCACAACACTACATGTTGATAAATAATCAAAACATTAATTTAAAAATTCGTGTCATTTTCTTAAAATGCTTCCTCAGATCGAGACTTTTATATATAATATCTTGTATGGCGCCAAATTAGCTGGGAATAAGCTAAAATATTAGCTTTACACAACCACTTTCTTTGATCGATGTTTAAAAATGACTCCCAGCAAATAAAGCCTGAAGGTTTTAGGGAGGATCATCCTACTTAGAAAACCCTTGACTGACGCTACCTAATCACAACCAAAGAAGATTCGTATTCAATATATATCAGCACTTTCCAGACACCTCTTTTTAAGAGGAAGAGGTATCTGCCTGGTTTAAGAATAAGTAGGTAAAAAAAAAATTAAACACCTTGGAAGTGTTCTAAAAGAAGACAGAAAGGGCGACACAGAGATTCGAAGGTGAATTAGTATGGCGAAGCTGAGTAAAGTATTAAGAGACAGAAAAATTTCACTAGAAAAAAGAAGAGAGTACTGGATTGTTATGTGATGTCAGTTCTTAAATATGGCAGTGAACGCTGGACAATCTCGTTGAAGATGAGGGGAAAACTTGAAGCAACTGAAATGTTATTCTGCAGAAGGATGCTGAGGATATGATGGATCGGGCCTGTGAGCAATGGGGAGGTTTTGGAAAGGATGAAAACGAAAACAAAACTAATACTGAATATCAGGAAATGACAGCTAAAGTTTTTGGGGCATGTAATAAGTAAGGATGTGCGTTGTGGTGCAGTGGATATCGGCTCGGAACGAGAAATCGGGGAGCCGAGTTCGAATTCCAGCCGAAATCATTGCATTCACTTACGCGCAAATACCCTTGGGAAAGGTATTAATCCGTCTATTCCTCCCAGTTATCGGTTAAATAACAGGACAGATTGGGTTCTATAGCCTTGGCAACCAGTCTACCGCAGAAAGCAATAACAACCTACTGTGGGATAATCTTTTGCCCAGTCAGTCATGTCTCTTTTGAGACAAGATCGCCCAAAGCGAGTATCACATATGGCACTTAACTGACTGAATAAGTAAGGAGCGCTTAGAGAACTTGATACTAACAGGCCAGATAGAGGAAAGGAGAGACAGGTAAAAACAACGTGTAACTTACTTAACTGTTCTGAGAAGATAGATCTTAACTGTTCTGAGTAGATAGATGCAGAACGGGAGTTGCTTGATGTAACAGGAGAAAGCGTGCTAAGAGCCACCAGGGATAGGGAGACGTGGAAGGCCATGATGGCCTACGCCCTGAAAAGACAAGGCACATAGGAAGAAAAAGAAGTTTTTGATGTTTATATATTTATTCTATAACCTTCTGTCTCTGTTATCGTTGCTGTTAGTCTCTGTACGCATTTCCTTAACTTAGGAGATTGCATGTCTTATCTGTGGGAGCTTATTCTATCCATGACAACAATTTTATCGTTTCAGTCACGAGAATTACATTGACACGGAACGTTCTGGATAAGTCTCATCAGTCAATGCTCTCGGAGAACACCGAGTTTAAATGCTTCCACGGCCAATAAAAATCATCAACTATCCAACTGCCCTCAGACAACAGTACGAAACGCGAGGAGCGAGCAGGGGGTGGGGGTCTTTTGTATTTGTCAGAAACATAGCTTAATAGATCGAACGAAAAGAAACTTGATTGATAATCAATTTTGCTACTCCGTGATCAGATACGAATCTGATTACTCGACTCTGAGTAAAGAAAAATGAAAAAAAAACGATGTTATGGCAAAAGTTTTCAAGCGAACTGTCACCAGAAATTAACCAAATGAAGATATCTTCGAAACAGAAAGAACGGTATGAAAAAATGGTTGTTTTTTTTTTATCAGAAGCTAAGTGATTAAAGATACTGAAATGTTTTATGACGAGTAGCGTAAAAAATGGAGCGAAAAAATATGAAAAGATTCTTGGACAAAACATTTTTAAGTAATCAATATTTGATTTCTCAAACAGAATTAGGCTGAGTCATAAATAATTTGTTTTTCTTTCTCAATTTTATACTTCAAAAAAGAAAATAAAGTTTTATCCTGTTTTATATTTACCATTTTTTGCAGTTAAATGTTGCCCTTTATATGGCACGCTTTGATAAAATTCCGAGGATTTTCATCCGACAAATTCTTCAGTCTGGTTTTCATTTTTTTTTTTATGATCGTGTTGCCCCAAGTAAGGCATTTTACTGCCGCTGTTGTGCAGAGGGTTACATAGGAGGAATGTCATGAGGCGTGAGAAGTTGCAGGGAGTGTCAGGAAGAGAGTAAGACAGGGAAAAGATTACTGAAGAGAGTAGGGTGCATGTATAAAAGCACGAGAGAGAGCATGCAAGTTAGTGAGACAGGAGATGACTATTGACTTTACATTTAAATTCTTGGGGATTGTAACTGTCAGGAAAGCAAGTATGCGGAAGAGAATTCCACGGGCGTGAAGTGCGAGAAAAGAAGCTGGTAGAGTAGAATTTGCGATTACAGTTTATTGGTTTCACAGTAAATGGCGGGGACCTAGTTGCTAATCTTGTCGCTCGAGGAAATTCGTATATAGGGGGTACCAGGGAGCTAAGTTCATTGGAGCAGAAGCCGTGAAAATATTTGTAGAAGAGACACAGGGAAGCCAGACTGCGTCGATGAGAAAGCGACTGTATCCTAGTCGGGATCGATCCCATTACAGATTCTCCGTTGGATTCGGTCGAGGACACCTAAGTGGATAGCAGGATCACCGGACCAGATATGGAAGCAATACTCAATGCACGGGCGGATGGTAGACTTGTAAATATGCAGGATTGTTTGGGACGTGAAAAACTTCCTGGCCCTACACAGAGAACCGACTTTCCTAGCAGCGGATTTAGCTATGAATTCTATATAGTTATTCCACTTGAGGTCTGGTGTGAGAGTTAACCCGAGGAAGCGCAGTGAATAAGACGGTTGTGGTAGAATAGAACAACATAGCGTCAAAAATGTTTTCTGTGTTTGTCTTGTTATAGGCGGTCTTACGTTGACACGGATGAGAATGGTATTTTTTCATATTAAAAATCACTGCGCTTTTCGGCGAAACCTCTATAGACATGTTGCATCTGCATAAGATATAAACGTGCATTTAACGTTTCACTGTGTGTTTCAGAACTGTAAATTGACGATTCCGCTTTTGGCACAACATTAACTTGCTTCAATGGATTTCGGATTTTTGGAGTCTGTTGTGGGATTTATCCTTGTAAATCCGCGGCATTTGCTTTAAATATTGTTGTATCCAAGTCATGTTTCATCGACATTATAAACATGGGTTACATACAACAATGGTTTTTTCCATTATTTACATTTCTTGGATCTGCTTTGTGATGCAGTGAATATTGACACGGAACGACAAATCGGGGAGCCGAGTTCGAATTCCAGTTGAATTCCTTGCATTCACTTACGCACAAATACCCTTGGGAAAGGTATTAATCACTCTCTTCCCTCCAATTATGGGTTAACTAACAAGACAGATTGGATTCTATAGCCTTGGCTGGCAACCAGTCTAACGAAGAAAGTCATAACAATCTAGCGCGGGATAATCTTCCGCCCAGTCAGTCATGTCTCTTTTGAGACATTATCACCCAAGCGTGTCTCACGTATGGCATTTACCTGAATGACATTTTTTAGCGTGTTGTCTTTAGCATGGTTGCAATTTTCACTACGTTTCGGCCGTTGTACGCCCCAGGTGATTAGAATTTTGAACTGAGCCCTTTATTTCGATAACTAGGATACATAAAAGAGTTGATTGGATCCAGTGACTTGATCCAAGAGTTATAAGTTTTATACCTGGCTACAGCAGTAATAAGCAAAATACATAGAGAGTTGAATAAAAAAAAAGGTAACTAAACATCCGGAAGTAGCATGACTCACGGAATAAGAACAATATTTCATCTCATAAATATAGACAGAAATTACAATGTTAAAGTTATGATGATACATTTGTCATTAGTATCGGTTTACGAAAACTGTAATTACTTATTATTCATATGACTTATATTTCGTTAGAAATGGATACCATTTAGGGAATACGGTTATATATTGATTTTGCTTTGCAGTTAGACCCTTTTAAACATTCTAAGTAAAATTTCGATGTTTTTGGTCTGACATATAATCCGATATATAATCTGACTAATTCTTCAGTCTGGTTTTCGTTGGTTATTTGGTGTACTGACGAAATCAATCGCTAGCTTATGATAGTATAAATTTCTAATTAATAATCAGCAAAAACTGGCTCTTTTATCGCTTGCTTCATAATGATGTTTTCAGTTATATATTTTCTTAGCTTTCTTTATTTTTTAAGGCATGAATATGTGAGTGAAATTTGAGTCAGAACGCGACGTATTTGCAAGTAAGACAATAAACATATGAAAAATAATAGAATACATTAATATAAAAATAAACTCATAAAAACACTAATAGAACACTACACTTATATAAGAAAATAATAGAACAATACACTTATATAAAAAATAAACTTATATAAGAAAGTAAAATTATATAAGAACATAGACGTGTATAAACAATTAACTTCTATTTTGACATGTCTCGTCGATAAATCGGCGTCATTAAAAAAATTAATGAAACAAAGTTTACATTCGCCTGACAAAACATGAATCACGATATGGATTTGAAGTCTTGATTTTCAATTTAACTGCATAATTTTAGAATTAAGAGTTTTAACTCATCTCAATTCATTTTTTATTTATATATTCTTTATTTAAAAGTTCCTCTATCCTGCTGTGCCTACTGCATTTTCTTGAAAAAATAAATGGAATGATATTTTTTCAAAGATATAATAATTTCACAGCAAGGGGTTACAGTAAGATGGAAAACAAAGTACAAGGGATGTTGAAGAAAGGATATTAGAAGAATGGGAATCAAAGACATCGAAGAGGGCAATTGACGTTGCATTTAAGCGTTTGGAGATTGTAGCTATCAGAGAAGCCAAGAAACGGACGAGAGTTTCACGAAGGGGAAGAGCGAGAAAATAAACTCCTGGAGTAAAAGAGGCGGTTATTTTTAACTATTTTAACATTGAAAGTGTGGGATTGGCTGTTATATAATCTGTCTTCTTATATGCCAGCGAATGCTCGTCAATCCTCTCAAAGATGAAGGAAAGACTCATAGCAAAGAAATGTGATTCTACAGAGGTATAATAAGGATGCCATGGACCGAAAACGAGAGCAACGACGAGTTTTTGGAGAGAATGGAAGCGAAAAAGAAATTTATGCTTAAAATCCGGAAGAGGCAGCTGAAGTGTGTGGGACACGTAATGAGGAAGGAGAGCTTAGAGAATCTGATGCACATAGGACGGATAGAAGGAAAGAGCGAGAGGGGAAAGCAACGCGAGACATATTTGATGGGCTTGAACAAATGGATGGAAAAGTAGTGTTTGGCAGAAATACCAAGACTGAAAGTATTAAGAACTATAAAGGATAGTAAGGTGTGGAGAACCCTGTTCGCTAACGTCCTGAAGGGGCACATCACATAAAAGAAGAAGAGTGCCACAAATAAAGGAGATAATTGTAAAGAAACACGAGATCTAACAGGACAACAGACCTGCTTATCAACAGGATTCATGACATTCAAAGACCGTTTCTTTATAGTCAGTCTGTCATGCGTGATACTTGCTTTAGCGATCATGTACATTCCGATTCATGATTAAGACTTTCCTGCAGTTTCTTTCTGCGGTATAAGGTCTTTCCTGTTATTCAACCAATACCTGGGGTGGGGAAGAAAATATTGATTCATATCTTCCTCGGAGGTCAGTCAGTTAAGTGCCAATACGTGATACCCGCTTTAGGCGATCATGTCTCGAAAGGGACATGACTGACTGGGCAGAAGATTATCTCGCAGTAGGTTGCTATTGCTTTCTGCGGTAGACTGGTTGCCAGCTAAGGCCATAAAACCCAATCTGTTATTTAACCCATAACTAGAGGGAAGAGACAGATTAGTACCTTTCCCAAAGGCTATTTGTGAGTAATCTACGCGTAAGGTAATGTAAGGAAACCAAGTGAAATTCAAAATTAACATTCAGTTTTCTCATTCCGAACCTATGCTCAGAATGATAACAGAATAAAAGAATACAAATGATAAAGGATGACTAGCTAATGTTTTATAAACTGCAAAAAAGCGTTTGATAAAATATGTCACAAAGAAGAGCTGGAGCCTAGGTCATCTTGAGATATTTTGAAAGGATATTAATATAACCAAAAACCGCCTGCACATCGATAGAAAATAAATTCAAAAATAGAATGGAGTCTAAATAAAGAATGTAACTGCTCATCGGACATCTTCAATCTATACAGTGAAACGTTTCTGTGAGAATTAGAAATCCCACCTGTTCATTATTGGCAGCCACAATTTTAACGATATGCGGAAGTCAAAGTATTTATACTAGACATAGATATTAAATTATAAGAATTCTTAACTAATGTGGTAAAGGACAGAGAGGGAGAAAACATGTAAATACGTAAAAATTAAAAAAAGAAGATAAGAAAGAAAAAGAAGTACAAAAAGAAAAATATGAAAGAAAAAATAAGAACAAATATTAATGAAAAATATAGAATATATTTGTTTTATTTCAAATTTTCCATTTTTTTAGCTTCTATTTCATTCTTTTTTCTCTTTTTGCTTTTTTCTTATCTTTACTTTTTTTCTCATTTTTCTTTTTCTATCTTTTTTATCATTTTTATTTGCTATTTTTCTTTTCTTTTTTCCATTTTTCTGTCTCTTCTATTTTTTCATTCAGATTTTAACTTTTTCCGTCTTTCTTTTCTTTCTTATTTTTCCTTTTTCGATATAATTTCTTTCTTTTTATATTTTTCTATATTTCTTTAGTTTAATTTTTTCCTTATTCTTTCTTTCATATTTTCCTTTTTGTACTTTTTTATTTCTTATTTTTTATTTTAGCTTTTTTCTTCTTATTTACATTCTTTCTGTCATTCTATTCTTTTTTATTATTTTCTCTTTAACTATCTTTTTTTCTAAATTTTCCTTTTTCTGTCATTCAATTTTATTCTTATTTTTCATTTTCCTAACTTTCATTTTTTGTTATTTTCATTTTACTGTCATTCTTCTTTCTTATTTGCATCATGATTTTCTTTTTTTCTTTTTGAATTTACTTATTTTACTTTTCTTGTTTAAATTTTCCTTCTTTCCTTCTTTCTTCCTTTTCTTTTTTATTTTTCAAATTTCTATCTTTTGTTTCTTACCATTTTCCCTTTTTTTATCTTTTTTATTTTTTATTTACCAATAGCCAACATTTTTCTTTCTTCTCTTCTTTTTATTTCTCTTTAATTATACTATTTCTTATTTAATGTTTCTTACCTTTCTTTCTTCTTTTGCTTTTTTATATATTTCTTTCTTCTCTCTTCTTTCTTGTTTACTTTTTTCTCACTTTCTTTTCTTATTATTTCCCTTTTTCTTTCTTTCTTTTAAATTCCGTCACCTGAAATAAAAGATCATGTTATTTTTATTTTTCATCAACCATAATCTTTAGATGTCAGCTTAAACTGACACCTTCCTTTCTCGTACTTTTGTTTTCAGATACTTTCAAAACGTACTGCTCGCTGAGATCGTCTCGGCCATGCCTATGACGTCCAGAAGTTACTCTCCAGTCCAGTCTCAGAATGTTGACAACCCTTTAGATGTCAGTTTAAAATGACATCTCCTTTCGGTTTTGTTTATTTAGATACTTTAAAAACGTACTGCAGGCTGAGATCGCCTCAGTCACACCGATAACGTCAAGAACTCACCCTCCGGACAAATCTCAGAAGACTGATAACACTTCAGATGTCAGTTTAAACTGACACCTTCCTTTCTCGTGGTTTTGTTTTCAGATACTTTTAAAACGTACTGCATGCTAAGATCGCCTCGGCCATGCCGATAACGTCAAGAAGTTACACCCCGGACAAATCTCAGAAGATTGATAACACTTCAGAGGTCAGTTTAAAACTGACACCTTCCTTTCTCGTGGTTTTGGTTTTTAGATACTTTCCCAAAGTAATGCCCGATGAGATCGCCTCAGCCACGCCGATAACGTCAAGAAGTCACTCTCCGGACAAATCTCTGAAGATTGATAAACCTTCAGATATCAATTTAAACTGACACCTTCCGTTCCCGTGGTTTTGTTTTTAGATACTTTCCAAACGTACTGCATGCTAAGATAGCCTCTGCCATGCCGATAAGGTCAAGAAATCACCCTCCGGACAAATCTCAGAAGATTGATAACACTTCAGATGTCAGTTTAAACTGACACCTTCCGTTCCCGTGGTTTTGTTTTTAGATACTTTCCAAACGTACTGCATGCTAAGATAGCCTCTGCCATGCCGATAAGGTCAAGAAATCACCCTCCGGACAAATCTCAGAAGATTGATAACACTTCAGATGTCAGTTTAAACTGACACCTTCCGTTCCCGTGGTTTTGTTTGTAGATACTTTCCAAACGTACTGCATGCTAAGATAGCCTCTGTCATGCCGATTACGTCAAGAAATCACCCTCCGGACAAATCTCAGAAGATTGATAACACTTCAGATGTCATTTTAAACTGACACCTTCCGTTCCCGTGGTTTTGTTTTTAGATACTTTCCAAACGTACTGCATGCTAAGATAGCCTATGCCATGCCGATTACGTCAAGAAATCACCCTCCGGACAAATCTCAGAAGATTGATAACACTTCAGATGTCAGTTTAAACTGACACCTTCCGTTGCCGTGGTTTTGTTTTTAGATAATTTCCAAACTTACTGCATGCTAAAATAGCCTCTGTCATGCCGATTACGTCAAGAAATCACCCTCCGGACAAATCTCAGAAGATTGATAACACTTCAGATGTCAGTTTAAAATGACACCTTCCGTTCCCGTGGTTTTGGTTTTTAGATACTTTCCCAAAGTAATGCCCGATGAGTTCGCCTCAGCCACGCCGATAACGTCAATAAGTCACTCTCCGGACAAATCTCTGAAGATTGATAAACCTTCAGATATCAATTTAAACTGACAGCTTCCGTTCCCGTGGTTTTGTTTTTAGATACTTTCCAAACGTACTGCATGCTAAGATAGCCTCTGTCATGCCGATTATGTCAAGAAATCACCCTCCGGACAAATCTCAGAAGATTGATAACACTTCAGATGTCAGTTTAAACTGACAGCTTCCGTTCCCGTGGTTTTGTTTTTAGATACTTTCCAAACGTACTGCATGCTAAGATAGCCTATGCCATGCCGAAAACGTCAAGATATCATTCTCCGAGCAAATCTCAGAAGATCGATAACCCTTCAGATGTCAGTTTAAGCTGACACCTTCCTTTCCCGTGGTTTTGTTTTTTAGATACTTTCTAAACGTACTTTGCGCTGAGATCGCCTCGGCCACGCCGATAACGTCAAGAAGTCACCTTCCGGACAAATCTCAGAAGATCGATAACCGCTAACAGTTAAAAGTCAAGGAAGTCATTCTACTGCCACTGTTTTGCAGGGAGTTAGTTAGGAGATACTTTATGGGAAAGAATGACAGGTTATAGAAGGTGTCAGGAATTTAGTAAGAGAAGGACGAGAATACTAATGAAAGTGAAGTGGACGGAGAAAGGAGCATGCGAAAGAGCGTGCAGTTTAGTGAGATAGGAGATGACTATTGACTTTACATTTAAATTCTTGGAGATTGTAGCTATCGGGGAAGCAAGTAAACGGAAGGGCATTCCACAGGCAGGAAGTTCGAGAAAATAAGCTACTAGAGTAGAAATTCGGTTATATTTTATCAGTTTCACAGTTAAAGAGTAGAGCCTAGCTGCTAATCTTGTGGCTCGAGTAAATTCATATATAGAGAGCATTAGTGAGATAAATTCATCGGAGCAAAATCCGTGAAAGTATTTGTAGAAGAGACATAGGGAAGCCACATTGCGCCGGTGCAAAAGTGACTGTATCTGAGCTGCCAAGTCGGCATCGACCACATTACAGATTCTTCGGTGGATTTTGTCAAGGACCCCTAGGTGGATAGCAGAAGCACCCGACCAGATATGACAGTAGTATTCAATGCACGGATGAATGGTAGATTTATATATGTGCAGGATTGTTTCAGACGGGAAAAACTTCCTTAGCAGCGGATTTAGCTTTGGATTCTATATAGTCATTCCACCACTTGAGGTCTGTTGTGAGAGTTAAACCGAGGAGACACAGTGTTTTGCTTTCACGGAGACTAGCCTGATCCATGCTAATAAGGGTAGGAGCGATAGTTTGTGATGGTTAATAGATAGCAGCTTCGTTTAATACTTAGAGATAGCGGTTATCAATCTTCTGATTATCAAAATATATGTAGCTCCAAAAGAAAAAACAGAAACAAGAATATCATATGGTATAATCCTCCATTTAATCAGTTAGTTAATTTTAAACTGGGACATAAATTCCCTAAGTTGATTGATAAACGTTTTCTCAAAAATAACCCTTTAAGCAACATTTTCAATATGAATACACTAAATCTCAGTTATAGTTGCCCCAACAATTTAGAAAAAATAATGAAGCTACATAACAATAAAATATTGAAATTATACAACAAAATCAATTCTACTACTCATTTTAATTTGCCCCATAATAACAACTTTGTAATTGTAGAAACTCAAATCAATGCCCCCTATCTAATAAGTGTTTAACTTAATCTCTGGTCTATATGTGTTCAATTTCATCTGTAGAGAATCCTAAGATTACGTTTATATTGGCAATACAATGAACTTTTTAAAAAAGCGTTTTTACAATCATTTCTCATCTTTTACCAATAAGGGATACAAAATATGACATCACATTCTAAATAATTTTGGAAGTTATAAAAGAAAATAAAACACCTAGAGTTAAATGGAAAATTATCAAATACGCTAGTGGTAAATGAACCACGTTTCCTTTGTCTACAAGAAAACTGAAAAAATATTAAATACACGAAGAGTAACATATTACTGAATCAGAGGCATGAAACTACAGTAAATTGTAAACATATTAAAGAACTAACCTTGCAATCTTGCTAAAATTATAAGACCTAATGTTCGAATCTCCAACAATTATAAACGTAATCATAGTGTCCTGATATTTACTTTTAACAATATGATCCTTCTTCTTATGTTATTTTTATCTCTATCTTTGTCCTTATTTTCTATTACCGATTTGCGATCTAATTAATACTTTTATAATCTAAGTTTTAATTTTACTTTAACATTCATTTTTTCTTCTAATTTTGTTTTTAATTAATTTTTTAAAAATCCCTTTTTATATTAGCACTTATGAATCTATATATCCGTTTTTTATAATTAGATATCATCAAATCTGCACTTTTGAATAATTCCTACGTCTGTGTCTGTGATTTCACCATTTTGTTTTTTTTTAGATATACCAAAGGTTTTAGTTTTATACTAAATAGTTATATTTACAATCCATTCCCGGTCAAAGTTTTAAAATTCCTATTTCTTTATCGCTTATGTTGTCTCCCTTACCTCTTCGTTCCCTCTTTTTCTCGCTTTCTTCCCGCTTTATGCATTTTCTTACTTCTTCCTCTTTGTTAAGCCCAGACACCGTGTCTCCGAAGTTTATATATGCCTATACTTTTTCTTCTTTTCTAAACCTGGCGTCTGTTTCTCCTCGAGACGTTTTCATTGGTTCTTCTCTCTTGACTCTAGTTCTTTCACTCTCGTTTTCCTCTCTTTGTTTTTTATTTCCTCAGTTTCCTTTCCCTTTTTTGATTTCCCCTTCTGGTTTATCTTCTCTATCCCTTTACCTCTTACAATTTTTTTTCCCCAATAAAAGGAAGTGAAGTTTCAAAAATAACGTTTACTGCATGATGAGAAATTGTTCTTTCAATGCCGAAACAAAATGTACACTTTTGTAGTAGATTGTCGTTTGGACATGTTCTAAAGTATATTTTATAATAAATATTCATTGCTCTATTTCTATATGTTTTAAATTAATGTTTTGAATGTTGTAAATATTTTCTTCGTTCCTTATTCATTTGTATTGATATATATATATATATATATATATATATATATATATATATATATATATATATCAATCCAAATGAATAAGGAACGAAGAAAATATTTACAACATTCAAATATATATCCGAGTAAATACAGAACGAAGAAAGAACTCTTACAACGTCCAAAACATTAATTTAAAACAGTGCTTGATATATAATATATAGAGCTGTGAATATTTATTAAAAATTATATTTTAGAACATGTACATAATTTTAAAAATTAAGTACATGTTCTAAAATATAATTTATCATATATATATATATTTGTGTATGTATGTGTGTGTGTCTGTGTGAGTTAATATTTCTGTGCTTAATATAGTTTAAAAACAAAGATTCGTTCCTCGTCAAATAGATTCCATACTAAACGCAATCGTGAAATATTCACATTTTTCTAAACTTCTCGACAGTAATACTTTACTGCATTGTTTTAAAAGCCGCGTCCATCAAGGTACTGGTAAGTAAGTGGAGTTACTCGCCCTAACGTTAGCCTTGCAATTGACAGACAGGTACCAAAGCTTTCCCCTCGGGATGGGATATTGATGATAAGGTAAATTGAAAAGAGAAGAAAAGCGATTTCGCTATCAATCATTTCCAGCCGAGACAGGAGCACTTAAAGGTAATGGTTACCTGTCCAGCATATTTGTAAGCTAAATAGACAGTCGGCATGTCAGGCTAGAATGAAACATGGTCTACGATAGACGTCTTGGCATATATACTTAATCGGTATTTAACCTTATATGTTCACGGAACAGTAAGTTTTAACTTCATGCCAAAGGTGGGCTTTGCGAATTTCACTCGGCCACATCATTTCTAGTCTATAGATTTTTTTTTGTTTTTTAAGGGTTTCTCTGGTCCAACAACGCTGAAAAAATAAACAGTTCACGTTCGATCACCTGAATTAATCAACGATGAATCCGATCAGTACTTACAAAAGGGAAGCACATAGCAACATCGCGGTACTATAAGCACATTCTACAATCCGAAATATACTTCGCTTCTAAATAATTCATAAAGTGTTGTCAAACCGTCAAAAATAGAAATAAAAAAAAACTAATGATAAAGCAAATAAATAAACTTTAAACCAGAAAATGTTTTTATATTTACATTATTTGGGCTTTTGTCTTCATCTTTATTGCCTTAAGCACGATGTTTCGTTTTTGTTTATTTATTTATTTATTTTTTTGGTTTTTTTTTTGTTTGCGATCCGGTTTTCGTCAGATGATAAACGTTCAAACTTCGGCTCGAAAACTGAGGACAACTGTCCGAACGATTTCAAATCGTGTAAATGATTGCAGTATCTCATTTCAAAAATATAGATAGGTGAATAAAACGTTTCTCAAAAGATCACTGACATTAAAACATATTTGTGCACTATGAAGGCGTTATAGATATAGTGTTAACACCAGAACATCAAAAAAACTTGTGTCCGCTGAACGGAGGACCACATAACATTGGATTTGCATCGGGTTTTCTAAATGAGGATAATTTACAGTACACGTGGTTATTTCTGTCCGGAAATACTTTACAATACACGCAGTTATTTCGGTTCGAAATTCCAATGTATATCGCATGAAGATGGCCAGAACCTGTATATCACATGAAGATGGCCAGAACGTATAACAGTTAAAACATAGTGCACTTTTTTTCTTTAAAAACATCGCTATTAAAAACAGAATGTGCACTATGAAGGCGGAATAAGTAAGTTCGTCGACCGAAGTCTCTCTTTTATTTCGCTGCTATCTTGCGGTAGGGGTGGGTGTGACTCCTATCCCTGGATTTCTCCACTTACCATTGATCTTTTTTTTTGTTGTTGTTGCTGGGTGATCAGCAGAGAGGCGTTGAGTACCATTTTTGAAGTTTTTGATATAATCCGACTGGGAACTGAACCCGCAACCTCCGCGTCTTAGGCAAGCACTCTAACATTGCGCTACAAGGCGGAATAGACATAATGTTAACACCAGATCATTAAAAGGCTGGTTGGTCAAGGATGTTATCCTGGGGTCTTGTAGCCTGTTATGGCCAGGAAGAAAGATACGAAAAGAAGAAGGTAAGTTGAACCAATGTATTGGAATAAAAGAGCATATTTACAAAATTTGTCAGCAAATAGACGTGTCTGATCGAAGAGCGTCTCGGCTGTCTCACCGGAAGTTCCGCAGGTTATAATATGAGGGAGAAAGAGTTCATTCTAATGTAGATAGTGCATCATAATATGGGGTGACTAACGTCCGCTAAAAGGGGGACTATTTGTCATTAGACCTCCATCTAGTTTTCTGACAGTGAGAATAATTTACAATATACGCGGTTATATAAAAACCTCCGTAATCTGTATTTAGACAGTCTCATAGATCACCCACAGAATTTAAGGAGGACGTTGTCGCCGAGACACGCGAATAAAAGCCGAATGTAACTGACGAATAAAATGTTATTCTAAATATAAAAAGTTCAAGTACGGCCTTTTTTCGGATAAAAATGTTTTCCGTTTTTCTAGGTGAACCGCTGATGTATTAACGGCTATTGCTGAGTTTGTCTATAACAACCGCGAGCTTCGGGCTGTGGCTTTAGATCTCCCGAAGGCGTTTGATAGGGTTTGATATGCTGGTTTTCTTCACAGGGTCAAGGGCTATGGTATCTCTGACTAAACATTTGGCATTCCAGTTAATCTTGCACCGGGTAATAAAGGTTGTATTAAACAGCTACGCTTCTAGAACATTTCACTGTAATACGGAAGTTATCGAGGGCTCTATTCTTCGAACCCGGTGTTGTTTCTTATCTTCGTCAACAACCTTCAGACCTTCGTCAAATGTTCCCGACTCCCTAAACTTGCTGATGACACAACTAATTGCACCTGTCTTAAGAGTAAGCCCGATAGATCAGAGAAAGTAAAAATGACAGCTTCTGCCGAAAGTGGACTTTAACCATTTGTTAACTGCGGCAAGAAATGGCTTATTAAAAGTAAACTACATTCTTTTCATAATTATAGAAAACTACTTTATCTTCTATCAGCATGACTGATGATAAACTCCAGAAGATCCTCTTGGGATTACGTTTTTGACTGACATGAAATTAGAATTATTAGATGACATCAATTACTAGGTCTTCTGCTAGGAAAGTTACTTCACCGTTTCGTGCTGAACAACTGTTTTCATCAGAATCCACCTTGCACATTTAATAATCTATCCTTTGTCCGTGTAGTGAATATTGCAGCCTTATCTGAAATGGTTATTCTGCTATATATCTTTAGATTCTTAATAAAATTCAAAGAATGATGTGCAATATTATCAGTTCAAACCCACAGGAGATTTGATTGGGATTTTTTTTCACTGACATGAAATTGGAATTTTTTTTTTTTTTTTTAATCATATCACCCCAAGCAAGGCTGTAACGCCACTGATGTGCAGGGGGCTACATAAGAGTGAGAAGATTAGAAAAGAGAAAACAGGAAACCGCATCCTAAACAAGAAACAAGGGATGAGCCTCTTCACCTGTTCAATAGACGTGGGTGGAGTGTGAACCGGGCGATAGTTTAGTCTATCTACTCCAATTGAAAAAAACAGTGAGAAGATTAGAAAAGAAAAACCGGAAACCGCATCCTAAACAGGAAACAAGGGATGAGCCTCTTCACCTGTTCAATAGACGTGGGTGGAGTGTGAACCGGGCGATAGTTTAGATTAAATCCACTACTAAGTCTTCTATCAGGAAATTTGCTTCACCGTTTCCTGCTGACCAATTGTTCTCATCAAAACCCATCTTGCACATTTAAAAATCTATCAATTGTCCGTGTTGTGAATATTGCATCCTTATCTGAAATGGTTCTTTTGCTATATATCGTTAGATTCTTGACAAAATTCAAAGAATGATATGTAATATTATCAGATCCATCCTGTCATCTTGACATTAGTCGCTCTCCCACAATTGTAACGTGGTTTGATCTCTTTTTCTCTATAAATATTTTCATAGAAGTTGTTTTCTCTTTGATAACTACACCGCATGATTTTCAGAGTACTACTAGATTAGCAACTAGGTCTCATTGTGTTAGTATTTGTTGTGGGCGCGTACCTATTGACACTTATGGACTCTTCCAGTCATTATTTAAACCACAAGATTTATACTCTCAGGGCAGTAGATCCGGAAGCAGCCTGCCAGGTATGGAAATATAACTACAAGAATGGCATTCTTGTAGTTATATTTCCCTTGTTAAATACAATATGTTAAATCTATTATCAGTTGTCCAAGTTATTCTTTCGTAGCCCCACGATCGGATCCACATCAAATTAGCAACGAAAATATTCGTACTCACCAAGGGATACCTCACCTCAATAAACCTTCGTTCGCGGCCCCGTTCAAGGTTACAACATTAACATCAAATTGGCAACGAAGATTTTCGTACTGACTAAGGGATACCCCACCCCAGTAAACCTTCGTTCGCGGGCCCTTTTCAAGATTACAGCATTACCACATCAAATTGGCGTCAAGGATATCCCCATTACATCAAATTTACGTTGAGGATGTCCCCATCACATCAACTAGCGAACGAATATTCGAGTTAACATTGCCACATTAGTCTGTAACTGAGGATTCAAGCTTATAAAAAGGGAAACCTCTCCAAAATTAACTGGCGACTAAAATTTCGAATTACAAAATGGATATCCACTCTCAAGTCTGAAAACTTCATCAAACGAAAATACGGCGTTAAATCTAAAAAGAATCACAGTCGACAACAAATAATTATAAGGAAAGAAGGCAATTTGCATACAATTAAAAAAATGAACAGACGACAACAAAAGAATTGAAGAGTCAACAAACGGATTACCCCCAAGCTAAAAAATACACATTAATTTTCAGCAAGAATTGGAGTCCTCTACATAATACAATAAAAGAACTGGGTGAACCTTTTTACAGGTAAAAAGCTTGGGGAAAGGGTGTTGTGGGCGCGTACTTACTGACACTTATGATCTCTTCCAGTCATTATTTAAACCATAAGGTTTATACTCTCAGGGCAGTTGTTCCGGAAGCAGCCCTCGAGGTAGGCGTGGCTTACTGCCATTTTTGTAGTTATATTTTCCTTGTTAATTACAATATGTTAAATCTATTATCCGTTGTCCGAGTTATTCTTTCGTGGCCCACTATCAGATCCATATCAGTATTGAAATAACTAGATGTAACCATAAGTTCTATTCTAATAGATTCGTTCTTGTCACTGTCACTCTCCTCCATTTGTTTTTCTTGCTTCCATGCCACTAATAATCCTACAAAATCTAAAGGAAATGACAATAACCATCTTCTGACTTTCTGAAACTGTTCTTTTATGGTCCTTTCTTTTCCCTAAAGTCTTCTCATTCTTTATAAATTCCAGTAATCATTTTTGTTGTCATTTTGATTGGGTTGATACCATTAAAAATGTTTCGTAGTAGCATTTTACTTCATTATATTTGCTTTAAGGCCATACCTAACACAGCTGAGGCAATAATTTGGCAGTACAGACAAGAGGAAAGCAAGTGATAATATTTTAAACATATACCAGACAAAAGAGCTTTAGAATATCGTTTGTTAATTGGTTGGTTTGTAATTATCTTTATAAATGATACGACAAAATGAAAATTTAAACAAACTCTTTCTTTAAATGCAGAAACATTCAGGCATAGTTGCTCAAAAGTGTGCTATATGAACTCATCCTCAGATAATTCCTGAATACACTTAGCACTTAAAGTCCTTTAGGGAGGTAAAGTGCATTGAACAGGTCAAATGCATTGAACTATGTACTGTGATGCACTACGAGAAAGAATCTGTAATGAGAAGCGATATTTCATTAAAAAAAGCGATTGCACGTAAAAAGGCCTCACAATTGCAATAAAAATAAAAAACACTGATGAATAAAAGCAAGCCAAAAATCGATATTGAATATAAGCTTCATTTAAGAAAAAGAACAAAATAATAATATTGCATCTAATATTACTACTAGAAAGCATCACTAAACGTTATATATATAACGAAGAAAATCATAAGTGAAATGACGTAGCTGTATGATTACATCCGACTGCAACATGTTGCTTCGCTTTCTCTCCCTATTTTACAAGTTGCCGTTCTAATCAGACTTCAAATTAGGAATTAAGTTCAAACATCGGTGGAAGACACAGCTTTATTTCCAATATTACTGCTTGCTTAATAGTCATAGAATTTAAGAACGACCTCGGCGTTTCGATAACAGTAACAAAGATAGTAAAACAGAAGACTTGTTGCAATTAAAAATTGATGTGCTCCATTCGCAGCATTTATACAACGTAACTTTTGTTTTTAATCATTTCACTCCAAGCAAGACATTTTATTTCCACTGTTGCGCAGGAGGTTACATAGGGGAAAGCGATGAGAAAGAGAGGTTAGTTATAGGAAATGTCAGCAGGAGGGTTATAGACGGATGAGGATACCGAGGATGGGGTAGAGTGGATGGTTAAAACAGCTTGAGAGTATAGATGCGAGTTAGTGAGATAGATGTCTACTGACCTTACATTTAAATTCCTGAGGATTGTAGCTGTCGGTGGAGCAAGTATATGGAAGGGAATTCTACAGGCGGGAAGTGCGTGAAAAGAAGCAGTTAGAGTAGAAACTGTGGTTATATTTTATCGGTTTCACTGTAAAAGGGTGGGACCTAGTTATTACTCTAGTAGCTTGCGTAAATTCATACATAGGAGGCACCAGTGAGTTAAGTTCATTGGAGCAGAAGCCGTGTAAGTATTTATAGAAGAGGCACAAAGAAGCCACGTCACGCCGGTGAGAGAGTGACTGCAGCGGAGCTTCCAAATCGGTATCGATTACATTACATTACATATTATTTCGTTGGATCTTGTCAAGAACCCTGAGCAGGGACACCCAACCGGATGTGGCAGCAGTATTCAATACACTGGCGGATGGTAGATTTCTATATGTGCAGGATGGACTCAGATGGGAAAAAACTTCCTGGGAAAAACTTCTTGGCCCTGCACAGTGAATTGACTTTATAAGCAGTGGATTTAGTAATGGATTTGATATAGTAATTACAGTTAAGGCCCGCTGGGAGTGTTTGGCCAAGAACTGTTACCTTTATTACAAGGAACATTTAAAGATTCGTGGAAACTAAGAAAATATTTTACTATCCGTTTACAGTAAAGTAAACATGGATTTAAGGTTTATAGCCTGTATAAGTCGGAATTATTTTGATGCAAGTGACCAAAGTTTACAGTCTCTTTAAACAAAAATTTTTTTTAAATCACATGATTTCATCAAAAATGAAACAACAATGAACGTGATATTAATGGTTATTTGGCAGAAATACGAAAATTGGTTCTTTATAGAGATAATTTCACATTCTTCCTTGGCAATATCTTCTACGTCCTCCAAGTTCGAAGGGATTTTTTCTCATATTTCAAATATTCTCTTAAAATTTCAATGTGCTTTAGATCAAGTCTTTGTGCGGAGATCGCCACTAGTTTTGTGTCATCTAAGTATTTTGTAACAATTCGTGGCACCTACTTTGTGCTATTGTCATGTTGAAACGTCCAGCTTTCATGTCACTTGTTTTGTATTATTTTAAGAATAGCTAAACACTTCTCTTTATAATTAATATTTTATACTGACACTAGTTCTCCTAGTCCAGAATCAGCAAAATATCTCCAGAGCAGAGGGTCCTGGGTATGACCGTAAACTGCATCCGGCAGCATGGCCTCTGATCAAAAGGTTGTGAGGAGCATGGAACCACCTTTTAGTTGCTGTTGTTCCCTGGTCTACTCTGATCCGGGTTGGTAACACCTGTTAGGGGTCTCAGCTATGGGAAAATAGTTAACCCCCAAACTGGGGTCAAAACACTATGAAGCTACAAAAATAGACTTTTATAGAAACATATACATTTTTGAATAAAAAATATTACCAATAATAGAGTTTTGAAGAAAAAATATTACCATAACACATTTTTGAAGGAAAAAAATTATTACCAGCAATACAATTTTGAATACAAAACTACAATACATTTTCATTTACTAAAAGAAAAGATTTTTATCAAAATCTGACTAAATCAACCTTCTTACTATAACCGAACATGTAAAAAGATACCTTAAAACCCCACCTTTTTGTCATTAAATAATCCATAGAGGTTGATATGCCTTTAAACAAAACTCAAACTTAAACTCAAACTCCAGGGCAGAATTCTGCTATCTTTTTCTGACTCTTGTCGCTTTCAATATTTTACTACTTAGTATCTATCTGATATCCACTTGCTTAAGCCTATTAAGTATGTCTCGCGCTGCTTTCTTCTGTTTCTCTTTCCTTCTATCAGTCCTGTAAGTATTAAATTCTCCAGGCCCTCTTTCCTCATTACATGTCCCAGGAAGCTCAGCTATCTCATCCCAATATTAAGTATGAGTATTCTTTTCGTTTGCATTCCCTCCAACATCTCATCGTTGCTCACGTGTTCAGTCCAAGTTATCCTCAGCATCCTTTTGTAAAACCATATTTCTGCTGCTGCCTCAACGCTCTCCTTCATCCTTGATGAGATTGTTCAACATTCATTACCATACAGAAGGACAGGCATCATATTACAATCCAGCAATCTGTTCTTTGTTTCCAATGAGATTTTCCTGTCACTCAGAACTCTGGTTAACCTTTGAAATGCGTCCTTGGCCATGCCAATGCGTCTTTGGATCTCAGTGTCAGACTTCCCATCTATGTCAGAAGACTTCCCAGGTTTTTAAATTTATTTACTTGTTTTATTTTAGTTTCTCCGACCTCTAGTTGGAATTTTGGGATCTTCTTTTGACTGATGAGCATACATTCAGTTTTCTTGAAGTTTATGCCCAGACCTTGTTTTTCCTATGTTCTGTAGGAGGACTTGCATTTCTTTATTCTTTTATGAGTCATGTCCTTTCAGGGCGTTGGCGATCACGGCTTTCCACATCTCCCTATCTCTGGTGGCTCTTAGCACGCTTTCTCCTGTTGCACCATGCAACCCTCGGTCTGTCATCCACCTTCTCAGACCCTTCAAATATTTTATATACTGATTTCCCCTATCTCTTCTTCCCTCTATCTGGCCTGTTAGTATCAGGTTCTCCAAACCCTCCTTCTTCATTGCATGTCCCAGGAACTTTAGTTGTCTCTTTCTGATGCTCAGTATTAATTTCCTTTTCGTTTTCATCCTTTCCAAAACCTCGTCATTGCTCACATGCTCGGTCAATGATCTCCGCAGCATCCTTCTGTAGAACCACATTTTAGCTGCTTCAAATTTTTCCTTCATCTTAGAAATTATTCTCCAACATTCACTGCCATATTGAAGAACCGACATCACATAGCAATCCAGTACTCTCATCTTTGTTTCTAGCGAAATTGTCCTGTTTCTTAATACTTTACTCTACTTCTGGAATACTTCCTTTGCTATGCAAATTCGCTTTCGGATCTCTGTGTCGCACTTTCCGTCTACAGTTAGAACACTTTCCAGGTATTTAAATTTTTGTACTTGCTTGATTTTAGTGTCCCTCACCTGTATTTGGCATTTCGGGCTGCCCTTTATGCTGATGACCATGCATTCGGTTTTCTTGCAGTTTATTTGTAGTCACTCTCTTCAGCTACCTTCTGTAGGTTGTCTTGTAGTTTTCTTTCCGTGTCTACTATCACACTGTATCATCTGCGTACCTTATATTTGTTTAACATGTGGCCTCCGATGACGAATCCCGGCATAACTTTCTAGGATTCTCAGAATAGTCTCGCTGTACAAGTTGAATAGATCCGGTGAAAAGACACATCCTTGTCTTACGCCCCTTTAAACTTTGTATAACTGCTGAATTCTTTACCTGTCCGTATGCAGGTGGTTTGCTGACAGTAGAAATTCTTGATTACTCTTAGGTCTTTCCCAAATAGTCGAGGCTGCCAAGCATTTTTATCAATTTCTTGTGGCGTATTTTGTCAAATGTCTTTGCATAATCAATAAAACATAGGTACAAGTTCTTCATTTGTATTGCCCTGTTAGAGAGCATTCTAATAATAAATATGGCGTTCCTTGTTCCAGTGTCTTTGACAAAACCGCACTGTTCTTGTCCTATCCCTGACCTAATTCTGCTTCTCGCTCTATTCATCAGGTTTAGGACGATTTGTTTTGTTATATGGTTCATTAAACTGAGGGTTCTGTGGATTTCGCACTCGTTTGCTCCTAGTTTCTTAGGCAGTACTATGAAGATCGACTTTCTGAGGTCATCTGGTATTATACTTCTATTATAAATTTCATTTATTATTTCTGTAATTTTCACTATGCCAAATTCTTCCACGGCTATCAGCAGCTCTATGACTATGCCGTCTAGTTCAGCTGCTTTGTTTCTTTTCAGTTTGGCTATTGCAGATTCCACTTCAGACTTTAATATTTCCGGTCAGTTGAAATCTTTTTGTATTATCGGTTGCTCTTCAGTGTACGTAATTGTAGAGAGGGTAGTTTTTGGTTCATGAGTTTCATTTATTGTCCCCCATATATAATGTGAGTTCATGTGACCAAACAATTTTCATGTTTACATCTGACCATGAAACAGAGTTCCAATATTTACTCCCATGTTGTAGATTGCTTCTAGCATAAGCTATTCTCACTTTTAGTTGTTTAACTTTAAGTAAGTGGGTATTTCTTGGGCGATAAGAAAGTCCAGCTCGATGAAAGCATCTTGAGAATGTCTTCGATTAATTCAGTCTTGATGTCTTTACATTATTGATGACGTCTTCGGTCATTCTTCTTCTTCTTCTTTTATGTGCCTTGTCCTTTCAGGCGATCATGGCCTTCCACGTCTCCCTGTCCCTAGTGGCTCTGAGTACGCTTTCTCCTGTAACATCTCACAACCACCGTTCTGTCATTCACCCGCTTAGGCACTTCAAATATGTTATCCGCTGTTTTCCTTTTTCTCTTTTTCCATCTATCTGGCCTGTTAGTATCAGGTTCTCCAAGCCCTCCTTCCTCATTGCATGACCCGGTATCTTTTGTTGTTTCTTCCTGATTCTCAGTATTAATTTCCTTTTTCGTTTCCGTTCTTTCAAACACCTCATCATTGCTCACATGCTCGGTCCATGATATCTGCATCATCCTTCTGTAGAACCACATTTCAGCTGCTTCAAGAAGTAAGGATTTTTCAAGACATCTCTAACAATTCTCCTTTCCATTCTCTCAGAAATTAACAGTTTTCTACAAGACCTTAATCTATGCTTAACACAATGAGATTCGTTGTACTTTATGATAATTCTACGAATTGTTGATCTAGGAACATCTAAATGCTTGGAAAGTGATGTATATACATCACCTTGTTTGCATTCATCAGCTATCTTTATTCGGAGATTCTTGTCAAGTTCAACCATTTTTTGTCATGTTTGTAGAACGAATGACTTATCGCGGTACGTGGCACTCGCATATTGTCTTTTTCTATTACCTTTTAGAATGCTGTTTCATTTTCAAAGGGTATTTGTATTTAAAAAAAACTACAGTAGCCATCGCGTAATGTTATTTCGTAATTTCCATGAGGAATTTAGCGAATAATTTAAGACTGCACCAATGTTTAGAAAAATCTGTAACTATGAATATAATAAATGGAAACTTCTAAAAATGAATTATTCAAAACTTGCCTGTGTCTCTTGTTGCTCTCAATATTTTACCTCTTGTTATCTCTTCCGAACACTATTCCACTATCCGTTGGCTCAGGCCTATCACGTATGTCTTTGGTTACTTTCCCGTCTCTCTTTCTTTCTATCCGTCCTGTGAGTATTAAATTCTCCAGGCCCTCCTTCAACATTACGTGTCCCAGTAGCCTCATCTGTCTCATCCTGGTGTTAAATATGAGTTTTCTTTTCGTTTACATTCTCTCCAATACCACATCGTTGCTCACGTGCTCAGTCCGTCGTATCCTCAGTATCCTTCTGTAAAACCACATTTCTGCTGCTTCAACGCTAACCTTCATACTTGATGAGATCGTCCAACATTAGCTGCCATACAGAAAGACAGACATCATATAGCAATTCAGCACTCTTTTCTTTGTTTCCAATGAGATGTTCTTGTCTCTCAGTACTTTTTTTAAATACGGATTCAACTATATATATTAAATTCAGTTAGTACATGAAAATATTCGCATTTTCTTAGAAAATATGAAAATTGTAACAAAAAATATAACTAACCTCGGAATTCGAAACGAGCACAAACGTGTCTTGCTTGTCAAATAATAACAAAAAAAAATATGGCCGCTATTGAAGACACAATTTATGCACCTATCTCGTCCAAAACGAGACGATATTCGCACACATGCAAATTTTAGCCGTCTTCAGATGGCATAAAAGGCGGTGCCAGCAGCTCTAAGGCAGCCATATTTATTCGTTGGACGTGCGGTTTGAAAGTAAGACTAACGAAGAGGAAGTAGGAGCGGCTTAGTTGGTGTCTGTTTCAACTGCCCAATGTAACGACCGAGAAAGAGAGACACGCAATTCATTTCCTTGAGGCCACCGAAAAAGAAAGAAAAACAGCTGGCTTGCCGGTGAGCGTCACGTTGCACTTTTTGACCCAACTCATAATTTTTTTTCTACAAAAATATTCAGTGGGAATGAATCATTTTGTCCATACCTGCATTTAGAGATATAGAAAACTTTGATAGGCCATCAGCATCAATTTATGTGCAAACAATCGAGATCTGAGGGCAACTAACGATTAACAGCAAAAATCATGTCTAACACTCTTGAGGTCTAACTTGGTTCAGCGCACATGATTTTATATGAAAAATATAATTGAGCAAAAGCTTAACACGTTTGGGTACCAAAACTGCTGAGAGCACATGAACCGGAGACGATAACAGAACATTGAATGGGAATTTTTAAAATGACATCAAAATCCTGAAATATTTTCTGATGTGACTGTAACGGAAAATGAAATTTGGCTTTACCAGCATGATCCAGCTGACAAAGCCCATTCAAAGCAAATTCTACACAAAGGTAGAAAGACAAAGCAAAGCAAAAGCAAAGCCTATCAATCAAGAGGAAAGGTGATCAATCAAGTCGTGAATAATATAAATACCTGGCTACTTAGATAATTGTCTTAATTTGAGCTAGTTGGTGGGGGAATAAAGATAATGCTTTAAAGTGTTTGCATTTATTTGTATTTTTCAGGAAGGTCGGGTGCTCCTGCTATCCAGGCATATACGCTAAGGACACTACGGTTTACACTCGCCTCAATCAAAAATCTGCCGAGGCTGACAAAGCAAACCTCGCTGCTGAACTTGAAAAGAATCCGTGCCGGACTGGGTAAGAAATGGCTCGTGAATTTTAATGCTTCCAAAACGAAGCTGCTATCTATTACCATCGCAGACAATCGCTCCTACCTCCCATTAGCATGAATCGAGCTAGTCTCTCTGAAAATAAAACACTGCGCCTCCTCAGGTTAACTCTCACTACAGATCTCAAGAGGAATGACTATATAGAATCCATAGCTAAATCCACCGCTAAGAAGGTCGGTTCTCTGTGTAGGGCTAGGAGGTTTTTCCCGTCTGAAACAGTATATTCGACTCTCTGATCTAGTAATCTACCTTGCCTTCACCACGTAAGAGATACGTGATGCGAATTATCGTTGGGGTCGATTCTGCTTACTAAATTTTGTAGAATAAAAAACAAACTGAGTTTTATGAAAAAAAGATGCAATAATGAGATGAAAGATCGCAAACCACACTTAAAATTCTTGTGTTAAGAGCCAGTTGCCCTCCTTACTATCATGAAGGGACTGATCCATTCATGGTAAGTAGCCCTAGGTAATTGTCAAAGAAAGAAAACGTTACTGCTGCAGTCACTGTTCTCGATGGATACAGAATACTACTCTGTCGAGTTAAATTTTGGCTCATACCAGACCCTATGTCACAACCAGTAGCGAAAAGGATGATTCCTATTAACATAAGTGATAGACAAAAATTAGTTCTGTTTTTTGTTTTTTTCTAGTTACGTCGGAAACATTAAAATATCTTAAATATACACTTGAAGCAAATTTTCAACTCAAACAATAAAAGATGGAGGACTTGAAAGCAGTAATATTAGAGTTAATAAAACAACAGCAATAACAACGACAACGACAACAAGAACAGCTGCAACAGGTCTAGGAAACATTGAGAGATAATACTATTGCAGTGACTTGTCAAGATCGTAAAACGAGGGGAGAGAGAGAGAGAGAAATTAGGTGTAGCTGACTACATAAGAAAGGGATCACCGCTCCCTATGAGAATAAGATGAAATAATAGATAGAAAACAACACTAGAAACTACGTAAACTCAAGGAATCAGCGCATATGCTAAGCTACAAATATCTCTTAAGCCGACCAAGCATAGAAATGAGTACAATATGAGAACCAGTAATACGGAGGTCTAGAAAAAATTATGAACGTCAAAGATTACAATATGAGTCCTGGTAAATAAATGAATAAATGATAGAGAAAAACATTAACATCAAAACTGCAATATGAACTCTGGTAAAAAATGATTACTGAGACATTAGATTTATAAGTCCCAGAAATTCACAAGCTCAAAGACACATGGCCCAAATATATAGAAGTTGGTTAGTTCCAGTGACTTGACCCTAAGATTTATGAGTTCGATACCAGACTACAGCAGTATAAAAAAATAACTTAGAAAGTTGTTAAAGGACGATAACTACATGGCTACCAGAAATAGCATCGCATAATGAGAATGAGAATGATCGAAATTAATGATATTGATCAAAATCCATAGCACCTGAAGAAGGCCGGAGTGTACAACGGCTGAAACGTTAGAAACATGGCAGTAAAGATGAGGACAATAGTCCGAACAGTGTAAATAATGTAAATACTACCTAGTCTCATAAGTATAAACAAATATTGCCTATTATTTGTTGTAGTTCTTGCTGTTGTTTTATTAATTCCTACATTTCTGCTTTCAAATCCTCCACTTTTTGCCAGAGTTCATATTGTGTAGCCGGCCACATATGAAAGAAGAAAGGGAATCACCGCCCCCTATGAGATGAAATTGAAATAATAGACAGAGAACCCCACTGGAAACTACGTAAACTTAAAGAATCAGCACAATTGCTAGGCTAAAAAAATCTTCTAAGTCGACCAAGAACGGAAATGAACACAATAGGGGAACCAGTAATACGAGTGCCAAGAAAAATCATTAGTGTCAAAATTGCAATATGAGCTCTGGTAAAAAAATACTTTAGAAAACCATTAACATAAAGAAAACTACTAGAGAAAACCATTAGCATCAAAAATTGAAATATGAACTCCGGTAAAAATGTTACAGAACATTAGGTTTATAAGTCCCAAAAACAAAGGACACATATCCCAGTGGATATGGACGTTGGTTAGTTCTTGTGATTTGACCCAAACAGTTGTGAATTCAATACTAGGCTACAGTATTAGTGAACAATTAACTTACAGTGTTAGAGGGAGATAACTTATGACTACCAGAAGAAGCTCTACGCAAGGGATGGAGATGATACAGTGATTGTAATAAAATCAAAAATTCGAAATTCCCTGAAGAAGGCCGGAGCGTACAACGGCCGAAACGTCGTACAATAATCCGAATAATATAAATACTGTAAATATTGTCTAGTTGAGTATTGAATACTACTATCACGACTTTGCCGCGTTAAGTTTAGTGTCTTAGATAGAGTAATAAATGAAGAAAGAAAAAAGATAAATAGGAAAACAATAGAGAAAATGTCGCGTCGCGTGTAATAACAATATTGTCACGGAGGTCATTATGTTTCACCGTTATAGCCTTGAAAAGCGAATCTTAGAAAATAGCAATAAATCACGCCACGGTGTCTCGTTTTCGAACAGTGTTTCAAAGCGTACTTTAGCAGACCATTGTTATTGTAATCAATTTGATATTCGCTTCGTGCCCTACATCGGAGGCTTTGAGCCTCCTAACTAAATGTCAAATAGAAAACTGCTTATCATTTAATGACGCCTCGCTGAGTACCGTAGGTGGGTAGTTCGACCGAAAGCCAAGTATATAGCGGAAAGAATCAGGATCAGATATCTGATGACATCTACCTGAAGATGATAGATTTAATAAAAAGCAATACGAAGAGACCTGAAGAAAATTAAAAAAAAAGAAAATGAGAAGACTGAATTGATTGATTAAATGCTTAACAGTACATCAACATTTTATGGGTCCAGGGTATGACGGTACGCTGCATCTAGCAGCAAAGCCTCTGATTGGGATGTTGTGAGAAACATGGAACCACATTTTAATTGCTGTTGTTCTCATGTCAACCATGATCCGGAGTGGTAGCACCTGTTAGGGTCCCAGCTATTGGAAAATACACCATGAAAGTATAAAAATAGACTTTTATAGAAATATATACATAAAAATAGACTTTTACATAAAAATAGACATTTTTGACAGAAACATTTTATCAACAATACATTTCTGAAGAAAAAAAATATTGGCATTACAGAAATTTTGAAGAAAAAAATTATTGCCATCAGACATTTTTGAAGAAAAAATTATTATCAGAAATACATTTTTCTATACAAAACTAGAAGACATTTTCAGTTTTCTAAAATAGATAATATATTTTTTCATCAAAATCTGACTAAATCAACCTTCTTACTATAACCGAAAATTTAACAAAAATATCTTAAAACTCTATCTTTTTGACATTAATTAACCCACAGATGTTGATATGCCGTTAAACAAAACTCAAACTCAAACACTTTAATGCAAAAATTTAATTTTCTTTGGTACAAGTAAGTAATAAAAATATGATATATCTTATTCTCCTTTTACAACTGAGTACATTGTATATGATACTCAGCTTTTGTGCATATACATGATGGTGTTGATATTGTTGGGATACAGATGTCGTTTATCTCCCTTTTGTCTTGTGAGTCACATGACGACCGCTCCGTGATGTCACTCCATACAGTAATCCAAGCGCTATTTATTTTTCAATTCGTAGACAGCAACCAAACGAAAAGCCTACACTGATGCTAAATCTGCCTTACCCAGCACGTTTCAGGCTCAGTTTGTATCTACCTCCTTACAGGTACATGGTACCGTTCCCCTTTGGGACATAAATAAAACCGCCCCATTTAAATCGAAATGGCGTCTCTATGTCAGAAGTAACTTCAAATGATATGTAAGTTTGTTCCTTTTGATTCCCTTATATTTTGCTTTACGAGAGATATGTATGATATATATTTCTTCAAGTGGGACACTTGTATATATCTATTGTTTTTTGTATGCCGTAGTATATAAAAGTCTCCTTGGGTACAAAGTATGTCTGTTATTCTTTTTCCTTTCAACCATTCCGTCCCGTCCTGTCCGTGAGCTTCAGTGTTGTTATCTCATGGATATGGCAATGCCCACGACGGGGGAAAAGTTCTTCTTCTATGTGCCTTGTTCTTTCAGGACGTAGGTGATCTTGGCTTTCTAAAGTCTCCTTATCCCTGGTGGTTCTTAGTATGCTTTTTTCTGTTACACCACTCAAACCTCGGTCTGTCATCTACCTGCTCAGACCCTTCAAATATGTTATCCGTTGCTTTCCCCTGTCTCTTTTTTCCTCTGTCTGGCCTGTTAGTATCAGGTTCTCCAAGTCCTCTGTCCTCATTGCATGCCCCAGAAACTGTAGCTGTCTTTTACTGATGCTCAATATTAATTTCCTTTTCGTTTCCATCCTTTCAAAAACCTCATCATTGCTCACATGCATGATCAATGATATCCGCAGCATCTTTCTGTAGAACCACATTTCAATTGTTTCAAGGTTTTTCTTCATCTTTGATGATATTGTCCAGCATTTACTGCCATATTGAAGAGCTGATATCACATAGCAATCCAGTATTCTTTTCTTTGTTTCTAGCGAAATATTCCTGTCTCTTAATACTCTACTCAACTTCGGGAAAGAGTCCTTCGCCATGCCAATTCGCTTTCGGATCTCTGTGTCGCACTTTCCGTCTTCTGTTAGAAGACTAGATATTTACATTTTTGTACCTGCTTGATTTCAGTATCCCCCACCTGTATTTGGCATTTTAGGATGCTCTTTTTGCTCATGAACATGCATTTGGTTTTCTTGCAGTTTATTTGTAGTCCTTTCTTGTCACTCTCTGCAGCTACCTTGTGTAGGAGGTCTTGTAGTTTCCTTTCCGTGTCTGCTTTCAGCACTGTATCATCTCCGTAACTTATGTTGTCCAAATTGTGGCTTCCGATGACAAATGCTGGAATAACATCGAGGGTCTTCCGAATGAGAGAATGCATTATTCTTCCAACGACTCCGCTTACAACATAATCACCATGTGCGGTAATATCTGGTTTTTCTTTCTGTTGTAGTTATTTTGAAGTTATATTTTAGAATAGAATTTAATTCCTTTAAATACATTTGTTACATACTATACAGATTGATGCTCCTAGAAATTCTTTCATGTTGGTTATTTGATAATATTTTAAACGGATTTGTGTAAAGTCGGGGAGCTGAGTTCGAATTCCAGTTAAATTCCTTGCATTCACTTACGCACAAATGCCCTTGGGAAAGGTATTAATCCATCTCTTCCCTCCTGAAAAATTGACAGGTGAAAGCAACGGATAACATATTTGAAGGACCTATTCAGGTGGATGATGGAACGAGGGTTGCATGGTGTAACAGGAGAAGGCCTGCTAAGTGCCACTAGGGATAGGGAGACGTGGAAAGCCATGATCGCCTACGTCCTGAAGGGACAGAACACATCAAAGAAGAAGAAGAAGAAGACAGTTTAGGTTCTATAACCTTGGCTGGCAACCAGTCTACCGCAGAAAGTAATGACAACCTACTTCGGGCTAATCTTCTGGTAAGTCTGTCATGTCTCTTTCGAGACATGATCGCCAAAAGTGGGTATCACGTATGGCACTTAACTGACTGTGTAAAATCGCTACTATTTGTTAGTATGTACGAACTGTTGTTAATGTTTTATATAAAAACTTCTTTCTGGTATTTTTACTCTAAATATGTATTTTCATACTTTCACATTTTTCATACTTTCACCCTTCATATAAGTTTTGCAGAATCCTATGCATTATATAATCGGTACACTCCAGAAAAGGTAATAAAATCATTAAGATGCAACCATATATATTCATATACTTGTATATCATGCATAAGATCAACACCAAGGGGCAACTATGTGTTACATGCTCAATCATTAGTAGATGCGTTTAGGACTGAAAGAGACTGTCATCACTCAATATTCATTTTCGTATTTATTATCCCTGATGTTGAGCACTTTCACCCATTAACATAGCATAACTGAAAACTATATTTTTATAATATATATATATATATATATATATATATATATATATATACACTACCGTCCATAATTATTAAGACACCCCAGTGTTTTAAAAAATAATGTATTTCATAGTATTTTTAGTATTTATTGCCAAGTGAAGTGAATAATTGTAAATGAAAATAGAATGGTTCTTTAATAAATACTAAAAATAGTCTGAAATACATCATTTCCTTTAAAAAAAAAACTGGTGTGACCTAATAATTATGGCGGTAGTACACACACACACACACACACACACACACACACATATATATATATATATATATATATATATAGTTATGTATCAATTATACATTGCGTCATGGAAATTTCTATGTTTCGACAGTGTTGATGTAGTTGTGCAGATGATTTACATTTAAATGACAAAATCTTTTAGTTTGCTGTGAATGTATGTGGGTGTTTTTTGTGGCTAACCAGAATGGAAATTCACTTTGGGATTTGACCCCGAAGAATACATACTAACCAACTTTTTTCCCCTTCATATTTCCCCTACTCTTCCCTTGTTTGTTTTCCCTCCTTAATGTTTAACCTGCCATTAACTTGATCTTATCATTTTCCCTTCATTCCCTTCAGTTTTATTACCTTTGATGCGATATTCTCATTGAGTGCCAATCCTGTATTCTTTTACTTACTTATCATTTTAGTCTATTTGTTTATTCGCTGTTTGTTTTGTTTTGTTTTTTTTTGGAAAAGAAAAGATTTTTAAAAAACTAAACTATAATTCTTTTGGTCGATCTATTTATTGGTTGTAAAGTTGTTGTTTTTTTATGTATAAAAAGGGAAGATTTATTTAAAAAAATATATTCTATGTTCCAATTAATTTTTTCCTAGTTCGTCAGTGATTATTTTCCTTATGTCCTCATTGGTTATATGCATGTTATTTCATTTAGATTTTATCCATTTTCTAATGTGAATAATTTACAATCACTGCAAATGACATTAATTTCGTTGCGTTTACTTAATACATTTTTATTCTTAACGAATTTAATAATAAATAGCTTTTCGTATAAACATAGTGAATATGGTTCATTTAAGGACTTACATGTTTTAGCTTCTTTTAGAATTTTCCACTTTATTGTGGGTGATTTTTTTTTTTTGTTTCCTTTAGGTACCAATGATATCTCGATAGGGATTTTCTATTTCTGTGTTTGTTATTATTAAATGAAGAGGTGTGCTGGTAAATTCATTGCTTTAGAGTGTTTCTAGTACTCCCTATAAAAACTTTTATATTATTTGGGTTTTCCTTTGATGATATTTCACATTTAAAGATTATCGATTCCGTCAAACACCTGTTTTCTAGCGGACAGTCTTTGTGGGTTTTATAATTACATTTTTTCCTGTCTAAATTGTTATTTTCTGCTGTATGATTGTTTTTATTGATTTTGTTGAATTTTTAAAATATTATTATTGTGTTTTTTTTTATAATTTTTTCTAGATAGTTCATACAGCTGTAACTTAATTTTATAGTGTTTTTATTAAAGATCTTACTTAGTAGATTTTTTTCGGGAAAGTGTTTCGTAATTAACTCGAGAAATTTTTTACCAATTTACCATATGTGTACCAGATGATATTTCTATTTCTATTTTTTCTTCCAGGGTTACTTTTCTTTTTTACATATTTAATATTTGGGTTTATGTATCCACTATTTTTTAATGCACCATTATGAAAATTGCTATGCTTATTAAACACTTCCTCATTAGCTGAGTTTCTACTAATTCTGTATTCTATTGAGGAGGGTATATGTTTGATGATAGAAGGAGGGTGTTTAGATTTTGGGTGGATGTATAAAGGATTGGTATTTGGTTTTTTGTTTGGTTGGTGTATATTTTTCTCTAGGTTTAAAGTTACACCGAGGAAATCTTTTTTTCTTAGTTTTCATTGTTACTTTTAAATTGAGATCTTTAAACTCTTTGTGTATCATTTTTCTAACCTTATATATTTTGAAATTTGTGGTATTTTTTATTACTATAAGTCCGTCAACTCTATGAAGTCCAATGTCTTTAGTGTTTACTTCCTTATAGGCTGTGAGATTATATAATATTAATAATCCTACCAGATTTGAAAATTCTGCATAATCCATCGATCCCATCGTAATATCAAAATTGTTCTCGTTGAAATTAATTTTTTTCCACTGTTCTTCTTTATAAATGAGCACAGATGTTTTTCCATTCATTATTATTGTTTTCTCCTCCTCCTTTACATCCGAGTAAAGAGTGGCGAATTCCAGGGCCGTAACAAATAGTTCCTTTGATATGGATGGATAGTATTCTTCGATATCAAATTGGATAAAAGAGCAGTTGTTTTTTTCTTTTATATTATAAAACCAATTTGTTACGTCTGTGGTGTCTTTCCATAATCTTAATTCCAAGGATTCCTTGATTTTTTTGTTGATTCTTTCTACAATGTTCTTACCAATTTTTCCGATCTCTGATCTGTTGGGATTTATCATTTATCATTGATAATGAAGTTTTCCTTGTGGTCTTTTATTATATAGCACTCCCTTGTGTTGAGTTTTGCTACTCTGTTGCTTATTTTTTATTTATTTGTGATTTTTTTACTATATGTGTTAATTTTATCCAATAAGTCCATTTTATTCCTATCCACATTTTTTAAAAATCATTTCACCCCGAGCAAGGCGGAAACACCACTGATGTGCAGGAGGTTACATAAATGTAAAAAGATTAATTAGAAAAGAGTGAGGAGTACAAACTAGTTAGAAAGGAACAATAGAAAGCAGGTTCGATGACAGATACATAGGTGGAGAGAAAGGGAAGGTTATACAGGGGTGGGGAGAGAGCTAGAGTCCAGGGGTTAGTAGATGAGTATTGACTTTGCATTTAAATTTCTGGAGGTTGTAGCTGTCAGGAAAGCAAGAATACGGGAGCGAGTTCCACGGGCGGGAAGTGCGAGAGAAGAAGCTGCAGGAGTAGAATTGTCGTCTGCATTTGGCTAACCTGACTGTGAATGGGTGGGACCCAGTTGCCAGTCTGGTTGCACGAGTAAACACCTGTTGAGGAGGCATCAGTGACTTAAGCTCATCCGAGCAGAAGCCATGAAAGTATTTATAGAAGAGACAGAGGGAGGCCACATTTCGACGATGGGGAAGTGGCTGCAGTCGAGTCGCCAGATCAGTACCTATCACATTACAGACTCTCCTTTGGAGCTTGTCAAGAACACTGAGGAGATCGTTTTTAGTTAGGTTTTTCATGATTAGCTTATTATATTCTTCCGGTTTTATCTTGTAGAAGTTAGCCGTTTTATCCGATTTCATGTTGCAATGTATAATTGATACATAACTATATAATTATATTTATATTAAGCTCTATAATACTCATTATATTGAGCACCGTTTATAATAAAATAAATGCCAGAGCACTCAAAATAAAAAAAAACATTAGTCCACTTCACCTGGAATTATATATATATATATATATGTGTGTGTGTGTGTGTGTGTGTAACATATTTTACGTACATATAATAAGAACATAGACACAACGATAGATAGATAGATAGATAGATAGATAGATAGATAGATAGATAGATCGCGTAAAAGCTGACATGTTTCGCCCTCGTTATGACGATAAACAACATCGGGAAACAAGGTCTAGAATCGGAATGTTTTGAGTAACCTGGAGCCACTTCTTAATTGCTGTTGTTCCCATGTTCAACCTGGGTGGTAGCAGCTTTTAGGGTCCGAGCTATGCGCAAATAGCTAACCCCTAAACTGGGATAGGAACACTATGAAGGTATAAAAAGACAGTTTAATATTAAATTAGCAGTCATACATTTTCATAACAAAAAAAAAACAATAAAACATTTTTGAAAAAAACCTATTACTGTAATATATTTTTGTAAATAAATAAAAATATTACCAGCTATATATTTTTGTAAAAGAATGTATTAATGCTTCCAAGAAAGTTAGTTTTCGATATTAAATGACCCATTAGAAGTTGATATAGCGCTAAAAGAAAAAACAAACAAAAGATGACATGTTATTTACTTACAGCTGATGACGTCAATGGTAACTCTTTAATCAAAACTTTAATATATATATATATCTGTGACATCTATCTATCTATCTATCTATCTATCTATCTATCTATCTATCTATCTATCTATCTATCTAAAACAATGCTATGAATCTCTTCAAGCGACATCTATCTATCTATCTATCTATCTATCTATCTATCTCACTCACTTTAAATTATATCTATCTCAATCTGTTCAACCTCTATATACCTAGAACAATTTTGTAGCCATGAATCTCATCATGTGACATCTATCTATCTATCTATCTATCTATCTATCTATCTATCTATCTATCTATGTCAATTTCATAAAAGTAAGTTCTGTACTCCAGTATTGAGTCCAGAATTCTCTCTATACAAAAAATACATGTAAACAAAGGTGTACGTTCTTCGAACCAATGGCTTGACATACTTTTGATCTCATCTTCGTTTGTATGAATCCTTTTATTTGCATTTAATTTTTGTATTTCAATCACTCAATTATTCAGAAGCAAAAGCATTGGAATTAAATAGATAAAAATAGATTGAGATAGATAGATAGATAGATAGATAGATAGATAGATAGATAGATAGATAGATAGATAGATAGATAGATATGAACAGGCCGTGATAGAGTGACAGGTAGATAATTAGGAAGACTAAAAACGTCTGTATCATTGCGAAATCACATTTGCTTACGAGCAAGATTAGCTGGTGGATTAATAGAATGGCTTCATCACGGATTTTCAGCCTTTACGCAAAATAATTTTTTGTCCTCGTCTGCAAAACTGAAAACAGGTTTTGCTTAGATTTGCATTAAAGTACATCGCACATATCACGCCACATATCATTTGTTTTTTATTAGACTTCCTAATTCTTTCTATATAATATACCTGACAATATTTGTGTTATTTTATCTACGTATATGAAATGTTTTGGCTCAATTCAGGAAAGAGCCTAAATAACAACCCTATTTAATAATAACAATTTATAATAATAATAATAATAATAATAATAATAATAAAAGTTAATGTTGTTACGTAAATATGATTTTTATAAGCTAATCAAAGTATTAAAAAACATGAGTTCATTAGAGACAAAGAAAAGAGTGCACAACTGATATATAATATGTTTTATATTATGTCCGATGAACTTAGCTCACTGGTGCACACTATATATAAATTTACTCGAACCACAAGATTAGCAACTAGGTCCCACCCTTTTACTGTGAGACCAATAAAAGTTAAACGCAAATTCTACTCCATCAGCTTCTTTTCTCGCACTTCCCGCCGGTGGAATTCCCTTCCGTTTACTTGGTTTCCCGACAGCCACAATCTCCAAGAATTTAATTGTAAAGTCAATAGTCATCTCCCATCTCACTAACCTGCATCCTCTCTCTCTCATGCCCATTTCTCCGTCCACTCCACTCTCATAAGTATTCTCATTCTTCTATTCCTGACACCCCCTATAACCTGTCACTCTTTCTCATAGCTTTTCTCCTACATAAGCCCCTGCACAACAGTGGCAGTAAACTGTCTTGCATAGGGCGATATTATTATAATATATATATATATATGGCAGTTTGTTTTATTGGTTTGGTTTATTTCTATTTACGTCTTATCAATCTCAGTGGGTTCTTTAATGCTGACAAGATTTTTAGAATAGATTTGTATAATTAGAATATGTATTCTTTGTAAGAAATCAGTTTGTAAATCAGGTTTCATTATCGTATTTTTGTATAGTGTTTTTTGTTGGGTCAAATACACTGCTGGTTATATTTCTTTTCGAAATGTATTGTAAGCTTTAGTTTAGTTTATTTTTCAAAAACTTATTGCTGGATAATTTTTTTTTAATATATTGCTTGTAATATTTTTGCAAATGTATTCCTGGTATTTTGACTAAAAAAAATCTATTTTCATACTTTCATAATCTTTTGACACCAGTTTGGGCGTTAACTTGTAGCGATAGGAAGTTGGTTAATGTTTATTGATTCGGCCTTGTGCCATTCATAACCGAACTCCCTACAGCTTACAGATTATTCAGAATTATCAGAAGGTTTTCAACAGAAGGTTGTTTGTAGGTTGGTTGTCGGCAGGTTGGTTGGAATGTGTATTTGTGTGGAAGAGTGAAATAGTGTGAAATAGGGGAAGAATAAAAAATATGCATTTGCACGTTAAAATAGAAATTTATTAATGAAAAGGATGACATGCATTGTGGTAGAATTTAATGTTCGATGAGAAACAAGTAATGAGTTAAGGGTATCAATAATTACAAGAATGTTCGTAGTAGTAAATTGTTGGAAAGTGTTTATGCGTACGTATGTATGTATGAGCGTTTGTTTGGTAGGGATGTCATTGAATGGAGAAGAAGAAGTAAAAGGAATCAGCACACGAGAATGAGAACGAGGACGATGTGCGACGCGACCTTATGTCCGGGTCGACTTGAAATTTCTGCCCTGTTACAATTCAACTTGTCGTCTGTTCTGCTTCCATCGGTCTCTGTCTGATCGAAGTCATTTATAGTAATTTAGATGTTTCGCACTGGATCGTGAAGTCTTTTTGGTTTTGTAAATCGCTTCCATTGGTCAGAATATCAATTTAACATCTACTTTCGAAATCCAGTTTCAACTTTTTTATGAGCACATGGTCAATCCCTTTTTCTATTTGGGAAAAACAGGATTTCACACGTCATTGAGAATTTTTGTAAAAGTGAAGATGAAAATTGATTTTAATTCTTAAATTCCTATCTACTAGCCTGGGTCATTGTGTGCCTAGGAACAACAGCAATTAAGAGGTGATTCCACGCTCCTTAAAATCTTCCGATCAGACGCCATGATGCTGGATATAGTTTATAGTCATACCCAGGGAAAATATATGACAGAGAAATGTTAGAAACCTGATCATAAAAGAAGAGCATAATGAGGCAACGGAAATGTGGTTCTACAGGATTATATCTGATAATATAATGCATATAATATATGAACGAAGAGAGAAGTTTTAAGAATGATTCAAAAAAAGAAAAAAGGAAGAGAAACAGCTGAAACTTCTAGAGACATTTAATCATGAAAAATGACTTGGAGAAGTTGACAGTTACGGGTACATTACAAGCAAAATCGACAGCAACAAATCGCGAGTAACCTACATCAAGAGCAATTAACAACAAATAGGAAGTTGTGGAGAGCCTTAATCGCCAATGTTTTGACGGGAGACGACATATACAATATCTATATTAACGGTCGGTATTAGACACCAAGCAAAAATATTTTTAATGTGCATCTTCAAAACTTATTCTAATTGGAACTTTGATGCATCACAGTCTTCCTCAAACCCAAGTTTACACTTTTTCTCTGTTTTTTGAACCGGAATTATCCTTTATTTCCTGTTCAGGATTGGTTTTCTGGGTCTTATTTTCTTTCACTTCTAGCAGCCTTTTGCACCTTAATGATATTATCGATTTGCTTTAAGTTAATTGGTACAAGAATTATTTTCTGTCATTCCCAATAATCTATAAATAATAACTATTAATACATTTTTAACGCGAACGGTGTTAATTCTTTTTCCAATGGTCATCTAAAATATATCAATGAATTATATTCTAACCTTCTTTAACGCAAAAACGTTCAGTTAGTAATACCACAGGAAAAACTTATACAATCAGTTATAACGTCATTGCAAGCAGTTTGTGTAGAAGCGATGTTATGATTACGCATGCGCACGTCTATGAGCAAATCAGCAAACAAGATGTACCCAATATGGCTACATTTAACCTCATTAAACGCTTGATAGATTTCTTCGCAAACGTTTGAAATCTCTCCTTGTTATCTCAGCTCATTGAAGCCAACGCTCTACCTTGGATCACAAACCAGGCAGATATTGATAAACCAATGGAGCAATGTCTCATTGAGCCTGATCGGCATAAATAAAAAAAATATCATTTATTTTGTTTTGT
Source organism: Ascarosepion bandense (assembly GCA_037127315.1). Classification (NCBI taxonomy): domain Eukaryota; kingdom Metazoa; phylum Mollusca; class Cephalopoda; order Sepiida; family Sepiidae; genus Ascarosepion; species Ascarosepion bandense. The sequence continues at coordinate 1,008,413 of JBBBDQ010002124.1, read as the reverse complement.
TGCTCTAATAGCCAACGTTATGCCTCAGTCCTTGCGTGTTGTGTCTTTGTTGCGAGTGATTGGTAGGTTCTCTGGCTTAAGATCACATGTCATTTGCTCATCGGTTCGCACGCATCTTTCTCGATTTATGCCCACAATTTGTCTGTCAATCTGTATTTCCCTATTTCCCCGCTTCTCTCTATGTTTTTTATTGGCTTACACCCTTTTATTATTGCTGTATTGCCAAAATTACGCTGTTTTTTCTTTGTTCTTTCTTATTTTTCGCTATTTCCTCCTCATTCACTTGTTTTCGCTGCCTTCAACCATATATTTATTTGTATCTTTCTGCTGTATTTAACTTCGGCTATTAATTCTTCTTCTCTTTCTTCAACTTCAAACTTCAATAATTCTTATCTTACTTTATCTATATCACCAACCCACTATATATATATATATATATATATATATATATATATATATACATATGCATATATATATACATATGCATATATATATATGTATATATAAAAATACAAATATATGTACATATATATATATATATATATATATATATATATATATATATATAGCATAATGATAATCCACGTATACTGTCTTAATATGTATAGGAAAACCTGCGAAAAAGTTGTAAGTTAAAAATGTATTTTTTAACAGTATTTATTTATTTCTATTATTATATATATATATTTGATATTTCAGATCGGCCTCGGTCTGAAATATATATATATATATATATATATATATATATTCTGATGTTTCTCGTGTTATCTATATCTATATATCTTGCCCATTATCCAATAGAGACATTCTACATTGTTATCTATATCTATAAAAGTGACGAGGGTGGACGTTGTGTAAGTATATGTTTTTATTTTTATTATTCCTTAAACTACCCGAGTGAAACAGGAATGAACTGCTAGTCTATATCTATAAAAGTGACAAGGGTGGATGTTGTGTAAGTATTTGATATGGAAATTCATCATATGTTTTTATTCTTATTATTCCTTAAAGTACCCGAGTGAAACTGGGATAAATTGCTAGTCTATATCTATAAAAGTGACGAGAGTGAGAGTTGTGTAAGTATTTGCTTTGGAAATTCATCATATGCTTTTTATTCTTATTATTCCTTAAACTACCCAAGTAAAACCAGGCTAAATTTCAGTATATGTATACAAAGAATGAATGGATATATGTGTATTCCAATATTGGTATTATTTCACGTGTTATTTTAGTTGAGACTCCATTTTTAATTACACGCCTCATTTTTATTTAGTAAACAGGGTATTTACTCAATTTCTTCCGACTGGGGCAGGATTTTAAGATGGACTTAAGTGCAATGTCAATTTTTAAGGTGGACTTTCCATGCCCGTAAGCTCGGGCAAATATTCTGCCTTGACCCCTCATAAGCGGGGTTTGGGGCGTGTCAACTTTTCCTGACTTTTCCTCTAGACGAGACTCTGCCGTCGGCAGTGTCTCTTCAAGGTTCGTCTCTGCCCAAAGACAGAGACATAGACAAGGTTGATTTCGAGTGGGAATTATTTAGTAAATAGAGGGTAAGGTTTTGTTTTAGCTGCCGACGGCTTTTCCCTCTTCAAAGTTATTCAAAATAGCATTATTTCTGAGCAAATGTATATGCTGAACTCAAATAAACAATTAATTATTGAAGAAACCTACCTTTTTTATTTGAAAGTCCATAAAAAAGAACTATATCTCGCGCTTTTTCTCGTCCATAACTATAACGCAGTCATGTAATTAACTGCTGAATGTCTTTCGGTGTAGGACAACAAATTTCGGTCGATTTTCGGTCGATTTTCCTCCTTTACTGAAACTTCCGGAGATGTACTTCCTGTAATGAAAGTAATGCGCTATTGTATTTCTACGTTTATTACTTTCATTACAGGAAGTACATCGCCGTAAGTTTCAGTAAAGGAAGAAAATCGACCAAAAACCGACCAAAAACCGACCGAAATTTGTTGTCCTACGGAGTACGTCATTCTGAAGTTAATTACATTACTTCGTGAGAGTTATGTGAGAGAAAAAGTGCAAGATATAGTTTCTTCAATAACTAATTGTTGATTTGAGTTCAGCATATACATTTGCACAGGGATAATGCTATTTTAGATAAATTGGAAGGGGGAAAGGCCGTCGGCACCTAAAACGAAAATTGACCCTCTGTTTACTGAATAATTCCCACTCGAAATCAACCTTGTCGAGCTCTCTGTCTTTGGGCAGAGACGAATCTTGAAGAGACACTGCCGACGGCAGAGTCTTGTCTAGAGGAAAAGTCGGGAAAAGTTGACAAGCCCCAAACCCCGTTTATAAATTTGAAGGGGGAAAAGCCGTCGGCACCTAAAACGAAAATTGACCCTCTGTTTACTAAATAATTCCCACTCGAAATCAACCTTGTCGAGCTCTCTGTCTTTGGGCAGAGACGAATCATGAAGAGACACTGCCGACGCAGAGTCTTGTCTAGAGGAAAAGTCGGGAAAAGTTGACGAGCCCCAAACCCCGTTTATAAATTTGAAGGGGGAAAAGCCGTCGGGACCTAAAACGAAAATTTACCAACAGAGCGTATTACCTCCCTCTGTTTTCTCTTTGGAGTTAGAGGAACGACGAAGAAATTATTTTTTCCCTTAAATATCTCGAATTTACAGACTGATAGACGCTATACACACTGTTTAATAAACAAATACATGGCGTCTGTTTTAAATGCGGAATATCCACTAAAATGACGTTTGAAATATTGCGAACCTATTTATACATTTCTGTTCTATTTATTTCCTCCCCCATCTCTTGCGAAAAAAAGAGGTAAGTCAACTTAATGTTGTAAATTTGTCTTTTTAACCCATAACTGGAGGGAAAATGCGGATGATAAGTACCATTTCCAAAGGTATTTGCGCGTAAGTGAATGCAATGAATTCATCTGGCTTTCGGACTAGGCTCTCTGATTTCTTGTTCTAAACTGATATCCACTGCACCACAACGCACATCCGATATCAGTTGCGTCAGATGAAATCAAGGACGAAACACGTCACACAAAAATGTTTTCCACTATGTCATATATATGGGTGTGTGTGGATGTGTGTGAATGCATAAATACAAGCAGAAGTATAATTATTCGAATCGATTTGAATCAGACAAGAGGCTGTCAATACATGAGCGCCCAAGGGAATGGAATTTAGTAATTGCGTATCAGGGCTTTCATGCATGTGAAATTTATATCTTCCGATCAGCCAAAAAAATCAATTAGATTGCAACAGATATTTTTTTATTGACGAACTCCTTCATTTCTCGGTTATTATTTAAAATTTCAGCTGTGATCAAGAAACAGAAAGTAAAAGACGAATTCTGAAATCTATTTTGAAAATGTTAAAAATTCGAATCAATTCTGAAAATCTTTATACATAAAAGTTAGCTCGGGCGTTTTCCTTTCTCTTTATATATGCCAGAATTTTACAATCTAATTTGTCGAAGAAACCAAAAACGTTGCCAATTTAAGCAATATTTTACCTTAGGCAACAGCTGTAAATTTTTTCCAATTAAATACATAAATTGGACGCAAACGTGTTTCTGGGGGAATTATTTTTAAAACATATTCACGATGAAGCAGGTTTTTTTTTCATATTTCGGAAGGAGGTTCGAATGTTTTGATGAGATGTCAGAAATTTTTCGTTAATCTTTTATAAAGAAAACTATTAAATCAAAAATTCTCCAAACAGAAATTATTTTTTTATTAAATTTTAATGGCAAATTGAATTTCCATGAAGACTTTATTTTATTTTTTTAAACCAAGCAAATCATTTGTTTAAATTATATTTCTACTGGATTTTCATAAAGTTTTTAGATATAAGAATTTTTTTTTATTTGAAAAAGAAACGTCTCTGAATCTCTATTCTTCCTAATACTATGAAAGTTGTAGAAATGGAATTAATTTTTACTTTTATATACACTCTTGTGAAATTAATTGAAACAAAACGAATAATTTCTTCCTAGGATTTTTCACACATTCCTTGATCACGCATACGTCGTCACTTGGCTCTCTCTCTCTCTGTCTCTCTCTCTCTCTCTCTCTCTCTCTATATATATATATATATATATATGGACTGCTTTTTTAACGTTTTGGACTAATGGATCCTCTTTGTTTCTTCACCATGATGACACGACTGACAGTTGAACGGCTGACACCAACAATACCCGTTTATTCCTCCGTAAAGCAGGCACGTATATTCCTGCATCGTTACAATTTTCGTACGCTTCCTCGGAGTAACGTCCTTCACAGACAATGACCGTAGGACAGCTAATCGACAATCGAAACAATACTGTCTGGGTGTGACAAAAATCTGATACAATCACGAATGATGCAACATTTTTCAAAGCCAAAAAAATTTCATCATACAACCGAAAATCGATACATACTACTGCAAATGACCTAATCTGAGTAAAAAAAAAATCGATTACACCCTGTCATTTCAGTGGATTTAAATTGACCGTATGGGGAAAGAAAAAATAAGGTAATTGTTTCAATTAATTTACACAAGGGTGTACAACAGCAAACATTTTTGGTCACAGGTTCCAACATTGCAGATATTCTGCGAGAATATATATATATATATATATATATATATATATATATACACTTGCTATGTATATATATAAAATATATAAAAAATATTTATAAAATATATATATATAATTTTAAGCTTAACTTTAAGACGACACTTGCTTGCTCTCTCTTTCTCTCTCTCTCTCTCTCTCTCTCTATATATATATATATATATATATAACAACTTTGTATATATATCTAGGTCTCAGCTTTTGGTGTTCAATGCACCATCATTGGCTATTGATTCTCACTGTCTGATGATTGTACATTGAGGACCGAAACTTGAGTTGCAGTATCATATTATGATAATAATAATAATAATAACAACTATATATATATATATATATATATCGACATGAACCTGCTCAGTAAAAATGACAAATTCTTTGCACTAAAACTATCAACACTATCTTTACCATGATATCGAGCGCTTTACGAAAAAAAAAACCGGCTTAACAAAATAATTTTAACAGAAATCTACTCAAGAAAAACAACCATGTTGTCGTTAAACATTATCATTACTCAACACTATATATATATATATGTCAGTTATAGATCCAGGAGAATATTTGTTAAATAATCCTATTGGATTCTAGTAATATTAAACATTATCATTACTCAACACTATATATATATATATATATATATATATGAGTTAAAAATCCAGAAGATTGGTTAAATAATCCTAATGGTTCCTAGTAATATTAGGCTGTATATTAAAACTGATCGAGCAGAGAGCAAGATGTAAATTTCATTTTCAAAGTAGATATTTATTTATTCATATATAAATTCAGTATTTTGCAATTAAAATATTGAATCTACATACATTATGTATATATAAATACATACATATATATATATATATATATAATATATATATATATATATATATATATATATATATATATATACTGGACTTTCTTGACATATGAGTACTTAGAACTAAACAGACACACTATTCGAATAAATGATTTGATTATAATGTCGAGGACTTGTGTATAATACACACCTCTTTTTGAAAGAGCCAAATATTAAGAACACACAGACAGATCACATGTGTTCCTACCTTAAATAATGAATACAGAGTTGTCCCTGTCTTAGATCGATTGCCATACAGGACTGTATGGTGGAGAGAGACACGGTGTATTCAAACTATTCTTACCTTTAAGTATTTGTACGTTAGGAAATGTTCCGAACTCTAATTCGGATTTCACAATTTGAGTCACTATTATGTGCGTTGTGGTGTAAGAATTATGTTAGAATGAGAAATCGGAGAGCCGGGTTCAAATTTCAGTCGAATTCGTTTCATTTACTTACATATAAATATCCTTGATAAAGGCATGAATCCATGTTTTTTAACTCCAGCTATTGGTTTAACCCTCTAGGGCCATTCATATCATATTTGATACAGTATGAAAACAAGCCTTGAAAGAAATATTCTCCTGAAAAATGTTTTAAGAGAAATATTTTATAAATTTCAAATGAAAGCAGTACTGACTGCTCAGTCAATGAATACCAAATGTTTCCTTATAGGGAAATACCAAATGTTTCCTTATAGGGAAATACTGTATCAAATATGATACGAATGCCCCTAGAGGGTTAATAGATAGATAGATAGATAGATAGATAGATAGATAGATAGATAGATAGATAGATAAACAGACTGAGATTAATCCTCTAGGGCCATTCGTATCATATTTAATACAGTATGAAAACAAGCCTTGAAAGAAATATTTTCCTGAAAAATTTTTTAAGAGAAATATTTTATAAATTTCAAATGAAAGCAGTACTGACTGCTCAGTCAATGAATACCAAATGTTTCCTTATAGGGAAATACTGTATCAAATATGATACGAATGGCCCCAGAGGGTTAATAGCAGGACAGATAGGGTTCTTGATTAGCAACCAGTCTACTGCAGAATGAAAAAAAATCTCAAAAAATCCATGATTGACAAAGCGCTTATTACCCATGGCGGTTAACTGACTGATCTATTATGTATATAAAAGTTCGTTACATAAATAAATATCTCGTTTCTGAGGCATAAAAAAACAATTTTGTACGCTTTACAAATTTTATCTAATCACTTTCAAAATACTCCCCCAGGGCGTTCTCTCCCTTCTCCAGGTGGTTCTGTCAATGCTAAGAGTACGTTTGGAATGACTTGTATGTAATTATATGGAGCATCGTTGTCATTTTTCTCATAATTTCTTCTCGCGACGCAAATCGCTTCGATTTAACCGTTGTTCTAAGAGTCGGAAAATTAGCGAGTCTGGGGAATATGTGGTATGTGGTTCTTGACCAGAAAAACTTGGAATAAGTAGCAAAATTTCGCCGAAATTCTACCATGCGCACATCCCCCGTTTAAATGAAATTAATTCTGTCCTTTGTTTACTTCTACTTTGTCAGCAATTTTCTAGATTGTTATACAACAGTATTCTAGGTTAATCGTCGAACCTTCGCAACTGACCTACAGTTTCAGCTTGTTGTTGGTCTCCCCCTGCGTGCCTCTCTCTCTAATTAGATGAGCCCATGTTTGAAGCATTGGTACTTCTCCTTGATCTGAATTTTTCCCAAAGCATAATCCCCAACGGCCTACTGAATATTCTAGATGGTTTAAGCTTGGGTATTACCAATCATTTTACAAAACTTGATGCAATTTCTCCGCTCGCTGTATTCGGTCATCCAAGTTAAAAGAAAAAGAAATCCGACGAGCGCGCATTACACGTCTATACTTTAATAGGCGGGAATTGATGCGGCTTACCGGCTCGAAAATATTCATGGCGCTACCTTCCACACAAAGAATTTTGACCACGTGTTATTAGTTTTGATTTTTTGAATGCACCTAGTATATATATATATATATATATATATATATATATATATATATATAATAACTATAGTAATTATAACAATATTACTAGTAACAGAAATAATTCTGCTAATACTATTAATAGTTATACTATAATTTAGATCGTCTTGAATAACCCACCGAGGACGAACTCGGAGGAAAAAGGGAAAAAGGAGGGGAAGTTTTCTGTCTTTATATATATATATATATATATATATATATATATAAAGACAGGAGACTTCCCCCTCCTTTTCCCTCTGAGGGAAAAGATATTTTTCATTTGTAAATGAGTTATTATGCGACCTAGGTTTCTACCATGTGGCATTTTCAGGCGATTTGCAATAACTGATGTTAGCGTTTTTTTTTTACGAACGCTCACGTAACGGGGATGTTTTTTGAACGCTCATGTAACGGGGATTTTTTGAACGCACAATTTTCAAAATTAGAAAAATTATAACGTTTTCATCCATGGTTGTGTGGCCCTAAGAGGTATTTTATGGTATGGTTGGACTTAGTCATAAATTCTGTGATAGATAGATAGATAGATAGATAGATAGATAGATAGATAGATAGATAACCGTAGTTAGATGAGGTGCAAGAACGAAAGTATGAGGCAATCAGTGAGAACTGAATTCACTTCACTCTCGTAATTGATCTAGCGAGACAAGCTTGTTAACCATTACACTACGTGAAAATTACACATTTTTCTAAAGTAAGACTGTCAAAGTAAAATATCTTAGTATAAATTTTTTATAAAAGCTTTTATTAGATTAGAAGAACGGATGCGTTTTGTGGTGCAGTGGTTATAGGCTCGGAACAGTTGCGTTCACTTACGCGCAAATACTCATTAGGCAGGTAATAATTTGTCTCTAACCTCCAGCTATGAGTAAAATAACAGAACAGATTTAGTTGTATAGTCTTGCTTGGCAACTAGTCAGCCGTAGATAGTAATGTCAAATCTTCTGATCAGTTAGTCATGCCTCTTTCAAGACATGATCGTTGAAGCGTGTATCACGCATGGGACTTAACAGACTGATATTAGAAGACAAAAACATTGAAAATCAATGAAACAATTAAAAATACTGACATTAAGCCATATTCCAACGTTACTGTCGGCATTAAAGATAACTTTGTGGATGCTTCCCTGATCTCTATAAACTTAACCTGTTCAAGTGTAGAGTTAACGATTATCTTTCACACATACCAACATACGCAGTGCGGCTTACTCTGTAGTTCTTCAGCTTCAAGTGGCTCTAGGGCCTTGTTAAGACTGAACATCATTGGAAAAAAAACTAATGCCCCTAATTTTATTTATTTGTGTGAAAGATAGAGCATGATAAGCAATCATGGCAATGAACGCTAGATCAATGCAAATCTTAAGATCGACAATCTTAGAAAACAAAAAAAAAAATAAAACGAGAGATTTAAGTACTTGGCCGTGTATATTGAGACTAAGCGTTAATTTTGAAGTTTTTATTGATGGCCAAAAGCAAGCGGGAAATAATTTTAAAGCTTAATTTGCATTTCTATGTCTGACTATGGACATTTTATTGGCAATCCATTTCTAAATATGTTAGAAAAATAACTGACTCTTTCTGTCACTCTAAGAAGTCTCTGACGCCTTTTACCCTGCTTTATTTTTACAAAAATTAGATCAGACCAAAAACGGAGTATTGCTGACATTTCTGGTCTAGAGTTGATAAATTGTCACATTCCAGCCATGTTTAAAATCGATTAAGCCGTTTTGTAGACAGAAGACATTCTCCGCAAGCAGTATTTTCTACTAACCCAGTGTTGCAAGCCTCTTGCTCGTCTGTTCTTATTTCCATGAGGAATGTTCTACATTCTCTACCTCTACCAGTTCAGATCTTTACGTCTAGGAGAAGCTATGCTACTTCCACAGAATCGATTCACAGTCATTTTATTCTTGTTCCAAATTTAAAAAAAAAATAAATAAAATACAGTGTTTTCCTCAAGAACTGACATTTTTCTGAAGATTTCCTGGCTTACGGCCATAACACACTATAACACCAGTTTTCATACTATCATCGAAATTTAGCATTGTCGTACCTGAGCAGTGTCTAGATTGATGAACGCTTAGGAATACTGTGTGCTGTAGCTTGGATATGCGTGCGATTAAATATATAACTGTTTGTAATTGGAAATTTGAGTGATATGTTTAGTTTCCAGTGGGGCTCGTTTACGCACAGATATCACTGGAAAAGTTATGAATCTACCTCTTCTCCCCTAATTATGGGTTAACTAGTTGAACTTGTATCAGTAATTCATTACTAGCTCCAACATAGTCTAACTGTTGTGGGATCTCCCTCTTTGGTATATGACAATGGACTCGACTGAGTGTACATATAATCCTGCCATATAGACAGTAGCAGTTGGAGAATCTGGAATCTCAGTTGTAGTTGTAGTCCATAGTGGAGAGTAATTGTAGAGATCTGTTAGAGTTATCGAAGACTTCCGACAGATACCGAAGTGTTACCCGGACATACTTTTTCCAACGATTTCACTTCAAGATTTCTATATATTTATTTCTACTAATACTATTTCTGAATTGACTAACCCGCGTTCCAGTTTCTATATTACCTTTACTATAACCTACTTTCTATCTCCATACCGGTTTTTGTTATTCAATATTTTGGCGGTTCCTTCTCCGGAATCCACAACACTAACAATCTAAATTTGGCTTAAAAGTACTCTGCAAATTGTTAACAGACCGTAAAAGAACTAATCAATCAACCTATTAGAATCTTAATAGTTACATTTTGACATCTACATATCAGAGAACTATCTTTATCTATTCTACCGTTACAAATTGCACTTCCTGTAACCTTCTATCAGATCCCTTTCTCTCTTCATACATACAATTTCAACTGTAAGCTTCTACACTGTGTAGATCTTAAGCTAGTATTGCGTTAAATTTAGTAAAAATGATCATTTCTTGACATCACTTTCCATTTATTTAATATGTGGCTGTAATAAAATATATAATAAACTATTTCTCCACTTTGTGTGATTCTTCATATGAATGAAAACAAATTCTAATTCTGCAATATCGGCAAATAAACTGTATATTTCTGTAATAATATTGAAACTTTTAAATCAATTCTCGTCGCTTTTGTTCGACTGCAGAAAAATTAGGTGAACTCCACCCACTTTTTGATAATGGCTCTTTCAGCTGAGTATTTATTAATATATATATATATATATATATATATATATATATATATATATATATCCAGGTTTCACGTAGTGTGTTCAGGCAATTTGCAAATCGTCTGAAGACACTACAAGGTAGAAACTTAGGTCGCGTCATAACTTGTTTACAAATGAAAAATATTCAAAATTTCTACAATATAATTGTAATGAACACTTTTTAATACAAATGTGAACTGGTCAAATTTTATTATGACCAAAGACTAAGTAAGTAAACAATCAATCAATCAATATATATATATATATATATATATATATATATATATATATATGGTAATATTTTTATTATAAGTTTTTAAAATAAAAATTGTTTACTGCAACACAAGAGCCGTTTGTGTTTCGCTACTCTCTTATTAGCACCTGGTTAGGCAGTGATATATTTTTTACTGTTAGTCTCAAATAAACACAGCCAAACCGGAAATACAATTCATCAACACTGAAATTATATGTATTAAAGAATCTTACAATCTTTTACCACAACTGAAAAATTCAAGGAAATATTGGATTTATTATATAATACAAAACAAAAGGAACATGAATCCCATAAACAAGTCATCCAAAACAAGCTAAACAAATCATATAAAGGAAAAGTACTTTTACCATACATCATCAAAAACTTCATTAAACTGGCGGATTACCAATTCATTCCAGATGAAATAGAATTCCTTAATCTCGGACCAAGTTTTCATGTCGCACAGAAACCTAATGTTTAAAAAAATACAAATTGAAGCTTATACCAACAAATACTTCTATTGGAACAAGACAACCATATTACTACACAGGCTTAAAAGAATTACTCAAAGCTGAATCAAATAAAATAGAAATCCTAATGATATTATCACCACACCTCTAATAAAAGCAGCCACACGTCTAAAAAAAATATATTGTTATCCGACGTGCCGATAAAATCAATACATTTGTTTTTTTTTTAACAAACATGAATACCACACCAAATTACAGGCCATTTTAGACAATCACAATAAATTTCAAAAAACAACTAATAATACCACCCCAACTTAAAAAAAAAACATATCAATAAATTTATTACTGCAAACAATGCTGAAATACTATCCTATAAACTTCAAAGATTATAAGTGACTATCAGCCTGGCTACCTTTATGTAAATGTAAAAGTCCACAAAAAAGATCCTCCCTCTCGCGACGTATCATTTCACAAATACCCACACCAATATATAACCTTTTCAAAACACTAAACAAACTAATTACTCCCTACCTTCCAAGTAAATAATATTAACTCCACGAATGAATTTATACAGATTCTCCATTACGTAAAAACCTAATAACCAAATAATTGCATCTTTGGATGTCCAAAACTTATTCACTAATGTTCCCGTCCATGAAACGATTGACATCATCATCCGCCATGTATACAATCATACTACTCCCCCACCAATCAATATTAAACCCAGTATTTAAAAAATATATATTATTAGCATGCACCACTGAAGTACCCTTTTATGATCCCCTAGGTAATGTTTATCCTCAAATTGATGGTATTGCGATGAGATCTCATTTAGATCACCTCTTTTCTAATTATTATATGGCACATTTAGAAAATTAAATACTTAATGACCTTAATAAGCCCCCTATATATATAAGATACATAGATGACATTTTCATTTTAGCTAAAAAGATTGATCAAATTACACAACTGAAAAACAAATTTGAAAGTCACTCAATCCTCAAATTTACTTTAGAACTTAATATTAATAATAATATTCCAATAATTTATGCCTTTATTGATCCCAGCACACATAGAATTACTACTTCTCTATTTAGAAAACCAACCAGCATAAATTCGTGTCTTCTTAATTATAATAGTGAACACTCCCAGCGATATAAGTTGGCTGTTATAAAAAAACTTAATTCGACGCACACAAATGGTATCTTCTTCCAAATCCATATTCTATATAAATTAATACAACATTAAACAAACACTTGTTAACAATAAATTTCTTAACTCCGTCATTGATCAACAAATTAAAATGTATCTCAATAGACTTAATAATACCTCTTACAATAATAATAATAATAATAATAATAATAATAATAATAATAATAATAATAACTGAAGGCTTTATTCTTGCAGCACAAGACCAAAGTCTTTTCACGAGAAACTTTCAGGCAAATATTATGCATAATAATATGGATCCAAAATGCAGGTTTTGTGATAAACACCAAGAAACAATAGACCATCTAATCTCAGGCTGTTCTGTGCTTGCCCCAAATGAATATAAAAATCGCCACGATAGAGTTGGGCAATATTTACATTGGGCAATATGCAAACATTATGGAAAAGCTGTAGGCAAACACTGGTATGAACATCACCCAGCACCGGTTACAGAAATAGAAGATGTAACCATTCTATGGGATTACACCATCTACACAGACAGAAAAATTGAAGCAAACAGGCCAGACATTATTGTTAAAAACCAGAAGGAGAAAACTTGTCTATTAATTAATATGGCTTGTCCAGCGGATTGTAACATAGCAATCAAGGAATTTGAAAAACTGTCAAAATATAAAGACCTGGAAATTGAAATAGGAAAAATGTGGAAATTGAAAACAAGAGTTGTGCCAGTGATAGTAGGTGCACTTGGAATGATAAAAAATGGAACAAAACAACACATTGAAAGAATCCCTGGAAACCCCAGCTTAAGAGATATACAAAAAATTGTCTTATTAAGTACAGCCCACACACTAAGGAAAACTTTATCTATGTAATGCTGGAGATGATAGGGAAGATAGAAAAACATGAAATGGAGCCATAACAACACGCCACTACCTGCCTTAGGTCTCCCCGCAGACTTGGTTGGTAGTGAGACCAAAGCAGAAATCGAAATATGATGAAAAATGACATAATAATAGTGTACTTCAAAATAAACATAACACTACTAACTTATACTCTTGCAAACAAATGCACAATAATTACAAACATGATGAAACAACACTCAAAAACATAATAGATAAAAATGTTAAACCAATTAATAATAATAAACAAATTAAGCTCATAATATATAAAAAATTTAAAACAATTGATATCATACTTTTTAATAACCCTACAACCGCGCATCTACATCCTCTACAGAAAACCAATGTAGTGTATCAATTTACATGTGCGTTCAGGGATTGTACCTCTGACAGTAATAATAAATGCACTACATATATTGGTTTTGCTAGAACCACGCTCTCCCGTAGACTTACCTACTACCTTTCTGATTTATTTATTTACAAATATTTATTTATTTTGTTTTACTGAAATTAGAAATATAAAAACTATTACGCTCTCAGTTCAGAAATTTTCGAAGAATATTTAAAAATTTAGACATTTAATTTTAGAGGAAAAGTTACATTACTGCCACACAAAATACAGACAGCTGATTTTCTGCATTAAATATTTAGCAAAAAAAAAGCTTTATTTTTTTTAATTTTATTTTCTGAAGTATGAAATATTAAATCTGAAAAAAGACTTAAATAATTAAATTAACCATTGGCACATTTTTTTACTTATTTTGTTTTTGTTCGAAAAAACACTTTTTTAAATATTTCTTTTGTTTCAAAATTATTCACATTTTTTGTTGACCAAGTGAATTTTTAAAACGTCAGAATAAAAATTAAATATAAAGGCTTATATTATTTTTTTTAATAAAAAATATTTTAGTCGTGCTTGACAAGTGTGTTATGATTTCTGTGACGTAATTTATCAACCATCTTAGATCTTAGATGTTTTACGGACCAAATGCAAAAAATCGGCTCCATTGGCCAAAAAGTTCGAAAGAGAAAATTGCTGAAATTAAACTTCAAAGGTATGTGTCGACCTGGCTTCCCTGTAGATATGTGTCCCTAGAAAGTTTGAATGGCGTAGCTTAAAAAATGTAGGGTGCATAGGGAACAGTCACACACAGATTCACAGATTGCCTTTTATATATATACTAGCAGTATAGCCCGGCGTTGCTCGGGTGTAATGAAAGCTTTAAATCTAATCCATAGTCATGGAGCTCAGACTCTTTAGACGTTGGCACAAAAGACTAAAAGCAATAGTTGTTTCCAGTTAAAGCGAACCCGTAGACTGAAAGAAAAATGCATGGATGTAAGTCAAATTTGGATTTCCTGGTATCGATATCAAATAAGTTTTTTTCGTCCTAAACTGAATTTTGAAGGCTAAATAAGTCCTCTGAGTAAATGGTATCATGGCTGAGACTAAGAACTACAATTATACCTACTTAGAGCCAATCCTGAAGCAAAAACTAAAATAAAAGATTTGAAAAACTGATTTTGATCAGACCCGGTAAGATATCGGAGTATCGATTTCCAACATCGGAGTCAAATAAGTCATCCAAGAATAGAACTGCAACCTTGAAACTTCGGAATATTGTTTCTTATGTCTTTGTCTATGAGTGTATCAAATTTGATAAAAATCGGACCACTCCTTCTATAACCCGATTTTTTCGATTATCGATTTTCGATATTTATCGGGGGTAACTCGACATAATATCTAGCTAAAAACACTCGCAGACGCTTATAGTACAACTGTGTACATTTTCAAGAAAATCGATTCAGCCGTTTCGGAATCTATAGGTAACGGTCACACACACAGACAAACACACAAAAAGTTCCATTTATATATATATATATATATATATATATATATATATATATATATATATGCAAATTAGTCAAAAAACTGCTTTAGTTACCATTCTTTCGACATACGGTCAGTTTTAGACCCACTGGTGTAAGCTGTTTCTATCTTTTACTCAGATTAGGTCATTTATATTTGTGTGCAGTTATATGAGTATATTTTAGGCGTGTATAATGAAATTTTTTGAGGCCTTGATAAATATTGCGTCGTCTGTGATTGCATCAGATTTCGAACAAATACAGGCACTATTGTCTTGACTGTAATTAGTCGTCATACGGCTATTGTCTGCAATCGACGTTACTCCAAAGAAGCGTGCAAAAATTGCACGAACACATTGGTAGTGCTTACAGAGAGATCGCGGATATTGTTTGTGTCAAAGTAGATCCACGAGACTAAAACGTAAAGAAAAATTCGGTTCGAAAAGAAAAACAACTCCAAGAGATATGTGGTCAAGGAAAGTGTGAAAAATTCCTAGGAAGATATTCGTTTTGTTTCAATGAATTTGCACAAGTGTATATATATTATACAAAAATGGATATGTCTGTGTGTGTGTTTGCGTGTCTCCATTTTAACAAAACCCACTCCTCCGAAACACTTGGTCAGATTCCAACCAAAATTGAGTTACTTATCGATCATAGCATAAAATATTCATGTACCGAAAATGTTTTCGAATCGATTCATAGGGTACGGCAGAAATCACCGAAACGCTTAGAATTTACGGACTCTTCTCCTTCAAGACGCCTTATGCGAATTCAACCAAAATCGGGTAAAAGATCAAGGTCTAAAACTTTGATGCACGCAAAAAATTTTCGAATCAATGTACAGGGTTTGTCTAAAAATCAACGACAAACATAATTTCGGTTAGTCATTTGCAGACTTTTATGCATTTCTCCAAGACGATTCACTAAAGTTTAACCAAAATCGAATCACTGGTATATCAAGGTTTGATGCTTTGATATGCGAACAAAAATTTCAACTGACACACAGGGTGCGGCAAAAGTTAATTGAAAATGTTGCTTTTTATGATGGTTTATTTATCCGAAACTCTTAGTTGTATTCCAACAAAAATCGTTTTTTTTTTAACTTCCACCTTAACATATGCCATAACAATTTCACGTTTTCTACACGATGCCAACTTCTCTGTCGTTGCAGGGACAATACATCCACTTCTTATGCGTTGCAACGTCATCGCATCACATTACAGCTCCTGTAACGCCCGCCACCGTTCTTCCAAGTGTGCATACATCATTCCCGTTAATTGGCAAAATTGACCAAACACGAATACGACAAAAATCAATATATAATTTGCATTTTGTAAACTTACGCGTCACGACAACCAAATACTGGAACTTTTTGAGTAATCACTTGACCTTACCATTTCAATATAACCACTAAAATCCCTAGCAACGCCGACCTATATAGCTAGTACATATGTATAAACCAGCACAACTCGAGTTTCATGTATTATGTGCAATCATCAGGCAGCCAGAATGCCTGGTTAACCAACGGAAGAATATTTAAAAGTAAAAACAGAATATGTAAGATGTTAAAATCTTAGAGATGTTGGCATCGTACAATTTGAACCAGAGTGATAGCCAAGTTTGGTTAAGATGGTAAAATAACTGTAAATGTCCCGAGGGAGAAGGGGAAAAAATCTTCAACGGGAAAGTAATTTAATTTTGTTGTTATATAAATTTTGTTTTTATGAAAAGTGCTCAGTGATAGTCGGAATAATTAAAGAATTTACTATGAGAGTATGCTATATAGGCGACAATAGAAAAAACTTCTAAAAAGCGCTTAACCACACCAAGACAGTCAACACTCAACGTAACAGAGCGGACATGTAGTGGACAAGTAGCAAAAAACTACAAAAAAATACTAATTACCCACCAAAATGAAAAATTTCTCCATAGCAGACAAGGTGACAAAGCTGGATATATCAACATTTTGGTTGTTCATCTATATTTCTGAGATGAGGTAGTATTTACAGCATTTACATTATGCGGACTATTGGCCTCGTCTTTGTTGCCATTTGTACGACTTTTAGGCCAGTGTACGCTCCGGCCTTATTCAGGTGCTAGGAATTTCGAACGGAACCCTTTATTAAAACCACCGGTGTATATGAACTCCATTCCTTGCCCAGAGCCTCTTACAGGGGTAGAGGGAGATAACTCATGATTTCCAGAAGAGGCTCTAGTAAAGGAATGTAGTTAATATATGTCAGTGATTGTAATTTTGGTTGTTTCTGAAAAAAACCGAAGGATTAAGATGGTTGAACATAGTGCATGAAATTCCAGTTGTGCCGGTTTCGATTTTTTCGGGAACAACGAAAATGCTGATATATATACACCCTGTTGTCAACCTAAAACCCTTCCACACTCTACCCCAGGGCCTTCGCCATCCCTTCGCCATTTGGAACAAAACAATGTCGCTGACGTGACGTAGAATCTCTATTAGAGATCCTATGTCGAAATGTACATACGATACCTTTGAATTTTGAAAATTTTCTCTAATTTATATTGGCTCTATATTCTTAATACATTGAGCTCTCTACCTGCATCAGTTTTTAATGTTAAACATTTTTTAATATTAATTAGGATCAGGTTCTTGGAATTTACCTTCCTACTCTTCCACTTCGGATTAAAGAAAAACAAAAAAATGTATATATATATATAGAATAAGTGACTTTAATCTAACTTATTTCATATTCGTTCTTTATTTATTCTATTCATAATGTCGGATTCTGATCCATATACTCAACGCATATATATACTAAAGTCATCCGCAGACAGATCAGTTTCGCTCATCAGTACGGCTTAGACTCCGGCCGCTTCCTCACCCAGGATTGAAACTCGACCGAATCGGCGTCAGTCGGCGATTCTACCCCTAGGCCACGAGCGTCCGGTAGAGGAAAGCAGGCTTTTTAGTGCGTATAAACACGCCCAATAGCTAGAGTGCTCCAATTCATTATCGAATGAGCGGTGCTTCTCTGTGTCGCACTTTCCGTCTTCTGTTATAACGCTTCCCAGGTGTTTAAATTTTTGTACCTGCTTGATTCCGGTATTCCCGATCTGTATTTGGCATTTTGGACTGCCCTTTTTACTGATGACCATGCATTAATGAATTTAAAATACTAATTTTCAACGCACAAAATGAATCATCATTCAGTGGCGCACTACAGTCTTTTTTCTTATATTTTCCTGTTTATTTTGAGATGTACAAAATTATTGTACGAAGACGTCAAGAATATGTGACTGACATAAGTCCATAAGAGCCAATATTCATTTAGAAAAAACAAAAAAACAATAAATCAACAAAAATAGTAAGTAAGAACAGAGATAAAAGTAAATGTAATTGGCGTAAGTATGAGATAAATTTTTCTCTGCTCTTAGCATCGTCTCTGAAACGATTTGAAATCCGGAATTACAAGTCGACTTTGAAAATCAGGTAATCACCATATTGAAAACGGTGTTTCGCATCACACATTCACGCAACAAAATCTTCCGATATGCGATATTAGACAAGTTTTGGCTGACCCGAACATGTTGTCAAAAGCAATCAAACTAATGGTACATCAAAAATGAATCTGACGAATAGTGTGTATGTTTTTTTCTTTTTTTTTTCCAAATGGCCGACTGTTTTCAGAATTGCATACTAATCCGATTGGAGATGGCACGAAGCTAACAACTTTTACAAATATATCAACATTTCAACGCTTATTCTTTTTAACAAAAATGTTGATGTGCCAAGTAAAACAAAAAATGTCAAACATGGTTATTGTTAATATATGATACGCGTAAATGGCACTACATGGAAGGCTGATGGGGAGGAGTTTCAATTCTTTGACATTTTTCTCGAACTAAGAACAAAGCAGAAGACCAAATTAGTTTTCTTAACCCTAATTTATAACAATACTACTGAGAGCTAAGTGTTATCATTTCTCTTAAATCTTTACTGGCATTACTTTTCAAAATAAATAGTAATTTATCCATATTTCCAAGATAAGGGAGTGTAATTATTTACACGACCGACATTAATCGGGTTGTTGTCTTCAAATAAAATCATGATGAGACATATGTCAAAAACCGGTTCGTTCTTCCTCAATAATATGAGAAATAAAACAGATACAATATTCAGCACCCAAGGATTAGAGGAACAACTCGAAGACATAACATTCAATAGCATCAAAGCATTCTCTATCACTCAGAGAGATGAAGCTTTTGTTTAAGTAAACATCAAATTGCCAAACAGAAGTGGAGTCCACCGGTTGCGATTGAAAATCGACACAGCAGCCCAAGGAAACACTCTACCAGTCTCTACATTTCGTAGAATGTTCCCAGAAAAACTAGATGCGGATGGTTTCCCAAACAACAAAGAAATCCAATCAAGGGACAAGAAACCGGTAGCATACAACGGCACCCCAATAAAATGTTATGGTAGCATTAATATACCATGTAAATCAACAGATCAGACTGGCATAACAGCACTTTCTACATTGTAGATGCACAAGGGCCAGCAATTCTAGGACTACCCTCACTAGAACGGCTGAAAATAATTACGTTTTACTGCACAGTCAAAAAAGATGCACATTGATTGATGTTACTGCAGGAGTTTGTCCTGCAGTAACATCAATCAATGCAACCAAAGACCTGATGCCGATGTATCCAGACCAGTTTGATAAAATTGACTCCATGCCAGGGTCTCTGAGACTATCGGTCAACAAAAGCATACAGCCCCATATTGATGCACCTAGAAATACCCCAATTGCTCTAAAAGACAGCATTAAAAATGAATTTGACAACATGGTCTAAAACAATATTATCAGGAAGGTGACAGAACCAACAGACTGGGTTTCAAGCTTAGCATACTCACAGAAAAAAGATGGGAGTCTAAGAATCTGTTTAGACCCAAGACACCTGAACACTGCGCTCAAAAGACCACACCATGCAATTCCTACAGTAGAAGAGCTAACGCACCATTTCGCAGATGCCAAGCTATTTTCTAAACTTGATGCTAAAGCTGGTTATTGGTCTATACACCTGGACAGCGAATCTTAACTACTAAATATATTCCAATCTCCTTATGGCAGGTACTGTTTTCAGAGGTTACCATTTAGATTGAGTGTATCACAAGATGTTTTTTCAAATGAAGATGGACCAGATACTTGAACAAGTTGATGGCGCAATAGGAATCGTTGACGATGCTGTTGTCTATAGCAAATCAGAAGAAGAACACAACAAGATTCTACACAGGCTCATGAAAGTAGCTGCTGATAATGGCCTCGTGTTTAATTCAACAAAATGCAAACTCAAGTCAAAAAGCGTATCTTTCTTCGGGATGATCTATAGTGAAAATGGTGTCAGCCCAGACTCAGAAAAGCTCAAGGACCTACAAAACATGCCTTACCCAACTTGTAAGAAAGAGCTACAAGAATTCTTAGGTCTTATCACATACTTATCACTGTTCATTCCTAACCTGGCGGACAAGACACATACACTAAGAGGACTGTTAAAGAAGGATGCACCATTTCTTTGGAAAGAACACCACAAGGAATGTTGTGAAAGACTCAAAACAGTAATCAGCCAAGATTCTACATTGACATATTTTAACACAGCTGAAATACCAGTACTACAAACCGATGCAAGTTTGAAAGTACTTGGAGCTGCATTAATGCAAAACAAAAAACCCATCGCATATGCATCAAAGTCTCTAACAGACACTGAGAAACGGTACGCATGCATAGAAAGAGAACTTCTTGGAATTGCATTTAGTGTTCAAAGATTTCATACATATCTATATGGGCGTAAATTTAAAGTACTCACCGACCATAAGCCACTCATCATGATACTACAGAAGCCACTGACTTGTGCACCTCCTAGACTACAACAAATGATAATCAAGTTACAGGTATACCAGATGCAAATAGCGTACATACCAGGACAGGAAATGACTCTAGCTGATACTCTAAGCCGTCTCCCCAGCACTGAAAACATCGACACGATTGACCTAAAAAACTGGCAACAAGTTCCTACTTTTACAGTCAAAACATCTAAATGCAATCACCATTTCTGGGTCATGGGTATGATAACTGCATTCGACGGCAAGGCTTCTCATTAGGGGGTTGTGAGGAGCATGGAACAACCTCTTAATTGCTGTTGTTCCAAGGTTCACTCTGACCTGGGGTGGTCGCACCGGTCAGGGTCTCAACTATGGCAAATAGTTTATCTCCAAACTTGGTTCAAAACACGATGAAAACTAGACTTTTATAGAAAATACATATTTTTGAATGAAAAATATTGCTAACAATACATCTTTGACGGACAAAATTATTACCATAACACAATTTTGAAGGAAAAAAATTATTGCATTTTTGAATACAAAACTAGAAGATATCGTCAGTTTTCTAAAATAAAAAAAATAATAAATAAAATTAGAATAAATAATAAAATAAAAAATAATAATTAATTTTTCATCAAAATCTGACTAAATCAACCGAAAAAACATCTTAAAACCCTACCTTTTTGGCATTAAATAATCCACAGAGGTTGATATACCGTGAAACAAAACTCAAACTCAAACCCGCCACTTCTACTTTAATATTTTCTTTTCTCGCAGTTCATGCCTGTGGAACTCCCTTTTGTATGCTTGCTTCCCTGATGGCTACAATCTTCAGGAGTTTAAATGAAACATTAATTTTTTCTAATCTCATTGACTCCCATCTTTCTCTTATTTTTCCCTAAGACACCCTGTATCTTGTTATTCACTCTAATCTCACCTGTCTTCTATTTTCTTTACTCTCCTCTTATGTAACTTTCCACTCTCTTCCTATGTAGTCCCCTGCGCACCAGTGGAAGTAATTTCATGCTTTATATAAGAGAAAAATGCCCTTGAAGAACTTGATACTTGATAAGGGTTAGAGAGAAACAGTGACCGGGAAAAACAGCTTAATGGGCTTGAGCAAATGGATGGCAGAACAGGGTTTTGGAAAAATAACAGGACAAAATTTTTTAAGAGCTACAAGGGATAGAGGAATGTGGAGGGCCATGATCGCTTATATTCTAAAGGGACACGGCACATAAAATAAGAAAAGAAAATAACGTAGTAGAAAAGTCAGTTAAGTGCCATACGTGATACACGCATTGGGCGATTATGTCTCGAAAGAGACATGACTAGGCAGAAGATTATCCAGCAGTAGGCTGCCATTGCTTTCTGTGGTGGACTGGTTGCCAACCAAGGCTACAGAACCCAATCTGTCATATTATTTAACCCATAACTGGGGGAAGAGACGGATTAATACATTTTCTAAGGTTAATTGTGCGTAAGTGAATGCAAGAAATTCAACTGGAATTCAAACTCGGCACCCCGATTTGTTGTTCCAAGTGGTGCAGAATGTGCGTTGTGGTGTAGTGGATATCGACTCAAAACGCCAAATCGTGGACCCGCGTTCGAATTTCAGTTGCATTCGCTTAACTGAGTAGAATTTTTTTTTTTCATTTCTGCGGAATATTTTAAAATAAAGGAAATAACTAAAAATATTAACATTAAAACATATTCCAACTTTCCTGCCATCATTAAAGGTAACTACACCCCTTTAGTTTTCTTTATTTTGACGAAGGACACTAGGCAATAGAAGTAGGTATAGCAGCGGCGAAATCAATGCAAAGTTTAAGATCTATTTTCTTGGTAAACAAAATAAAACGCAAAATTTACAATGACCGTTTACCGAGACTAAGCTTTAACATTTTTAATGATGACTAAAAGGAAGCTAAAATAAATTCTGAAATTTAATTTGCATTAATGTATGTGACTATAAATATTTTGTTAGACTATTTTTTGTTTTTTTAAAACGCTCATATGCCTCCTCACATAGAGAAACACACACAATTTTATGTTTATAGATGTGTGGATATATATATTACTGAACAGGATAGATTAGGTGTACTCATTTTTATATGTTTATACTGTAGTCTCTATTGCTTATGTACAGGCAAAAAATTGTTTTATTAAAGACTACACACAAATTAATAAAACATTTTTTTTGCCTGTACGTAAACAATAGAGACTACACACAAATTGGATGTGCGTTGTGGTGCAGTGGATATCGGCTCGTAACGAGAAATCGGGAAGCCGAGTTCGAATTCCAGTTGAATTCGTTGCATTCACTTACGCGCAAATACCCTTGGGAAAGGTATTAATCCGTCTATTCCTTCCAGTTATCGGTTAAATAACCGGGTAGATTGGGTTCTATAGCCTTGGTCGGCAACCAGTCTAAAGCAATGGCAACCTACTGCGGGATAATCTTCTGCTCAGTCAGTAATATCTGTTTCGAGACAATCGTGTATCACGTATGGCACTTAACTGACTGACACACAAATTATCCTTGATGTTCATCATTGATTCGAGATCATTCAACGAGTCACTGGATAAAAATTGCTGCACAAATGCAATTTTTTAAAACCTAATGAGGCTGAAATAACATTGCAATACAAACAGGCAAAAAATACTGTATATGTGTTTTTGTGTGTGCAGATGGGGACAAAATACAGGTCGAATATCGAAGAGAATCCGACAGAATAAGGTAAAGAACAAATATGAAAACGTTTATCGATCTAATATTCTCTAATGAAATTTTAATGAAAGTGAAACATGTTAGATTGATAAACGTTCCCTACTTATTCTTTATCTTATGATATATATGTATATCTATGTCTGTCTCTGTGTGTGTGTGTGTGTGTGTGTGTGTGTGTGTGTGTGTGTGTGTGTGTGTGTGTGTGTGTGTGTGAATTGCCGGAAGAATTAAATCTCAGGAATAACCGACGTTATAGATATAAAATGATGAAGCTTATAGTCAGTCAGTCAGTTATGCAGTTTGACTAGGCAGAAGATTTCCCCACAGTAGGTTGCCATTACTTTTTTGCGGTAGACTGGTTGCCAACAAAGACTACAGAACCTAATCTGTCCTGCTATTTAACGCATAGCTTGGAAGACAAGAAATGTTTTAATACCTTTCCAAAGGGTATTTGCGCGTAAGTGCACGAAACGAATCCGACCTCTCATTCCGAGCCGATATCCATTACAGCACAACGAGAAGCTGATACGTGGGGAGCAGAAGTTGACAATGTACAATCTGTTCAGCGGAAAGTGTCAGACATCCAAAGGCGCATTCCTCTTCTTCATAAGCCGTGTCCCTTCAGGACGTAGGCGATCATGGACTTCTACTTGCCTTTGTCACTTTTTATATTTTTCCTCCTGTTATCTTTCTCAAACCTCACTCCGTCATCTATTCGTTCAGTCCTATTAAATATGCCTCGCACTGCTTTCCTCTGTTTCGCTTTCCCACTATTCGTCCTGAGTATAAGATTCTCCAAGCCTTCCTTCCTCATTACGTGTCGCAGGGACCTCAGCTGTCTTTTTTTGATGTTAAGTATGAGTTTTCTTCTCGTTTCATTAAAAATTGTATATTTGAGCAACAATCTCTTTTTATGCACGTTTCATTGGAAATGAAAAGGCTCTATATACAAAACAATCCCCTCTTAACGTCAACTTCATATTATTTAACGGTAGAAATGCAAAATTTAAAAAAAAAGAATAAAACATTCTCACGCGATTTGCAATCGCACGTGTCACGTAATAGCTTTTAAAGTACGCTCCGTTTTAAAAACGTAAAATAAACACACACGCACACATACACACACACGCACACATACACACACACGCACACATACACAAACACATACATATAAGCATATATATATACATGTATATATATAAATACATAATTTCATAAAATATGTACATACATATATACATACATATGTATACACACACACACACACACACACATATATCAGTGAAATGAAATAGAGCGCTCTAGCTATTGGGCGCGTATAATGATATGCGCTAAAACGTCTGCCTACATCGAACGCCCATAGCCCAGGGGTAGAGTCGCCGACTGACGCCATTTCGGTCGGGTTTCAATCCTGGGTAAAAAAGTAATCGGTGTCTAACCGTACTGATGAGCTGTGATACGGCGAAACAGATCTGTCTGCGGATGACAATATATATATATTTTGGTCAACAATACGGTGATCCTTACTCATACACACAGTAAGAGCAACCTGCAGATATTGGAGGCCATGTACATCAAATCAAAACAACCAACACTCAATAAAATCAACTTTAAAACAGGAAATAACATTACATTGCATTTGACTACATGGTTTTGTTGTCATTTCGCGCTATCCCGCGGTGTGACGTCATAAAACCGCATCGCAAACTTAAGAACTGCGTTTATTATTTTTGGTAACTATTGCCGTTGCCAAGCGGAGTTTTATGTCAACACAAAATAAAATCGTCGGTGATGGTGGATTTTATAATATTTCAGTTTAAACTACCTCTCTGAAGATGGCTCATGTGAGCCGAAAGCTTAGAAGAAAACCAATAAATAATTATCCAAATGTTGGACATTCATTGTTTCTTATATTTAATAGCATATGTCTAGAAAAAAAAAAAAAATATATATATATATATATATATATATATATATATATATATTGTCGTAGGCCTCCTAGTTATCTGCTTGGCTGAAATGTCGGCGTCTGTCACTGTAGAATCCGATGCGGGAGTAACAGTCTCTGTTGCAGAGGTTGCATTTATGTTCGGTTTTCGGAAGTGTAGCTTTGCTTTCTGTGAACCCGCCTCTCCATGGCGGCTTGTGTCATATACTTCTCACCTGATTTGAGTTGTTTGGCCATGGTTTCTCTCAACTTGGACCAATTGACTACCACGATCTCCTATCGCCCAGTCTTCATGTCGCGTTTAATGATGCCACATTACCGCAGTTGTGTTCGTTCAGTGTTGAGCAGATTGTCTTGCCATGATATTCCTAATATGCAGCGGATACTTCTAACGTGGAAGGTGTCCAGACGCCTCTCTTGTCTGGCGTACGTAGTCCATGCTACTGTATGCATGTTATGGAAGGACTCAATCAAGCTCTGCAGTGTGGGTGGGTGGGCATTCAATCTTGGATGGAATTTTTTCATCTTCAAGAATGTGAGTTGCGATAACAGAAAATAACCTGTCTACATTCAAAATAAAAAATAATGATCGATAAAATAACTATCCTACACCAAGAAAACAATAAAAGCAAACTACAGGCAATATTTATTGAAAAACTTAAGCCGTCAATTGAGGGAACCAGCTATGAATACTGTAGTAATATTCAAAAATGTTTATGTCGTGAAGTAGTTTTTGCACTGAAGGTTATAATCGGGCTATGTCGGTTGTACACAAAATGTTAGGAACTTGGTAATCTTCCACTGAATGCTGACTCCTTAGTATTCGACTAACTCGTCGACTAATATCAACTGCCTAGTAGTTCTACTGAACTCAATAGAACTCTAAAAATCTCCTATGAACTTTCCAAGAACTTCTCCCGTTAACTTTCTGTTAACTCTTATTATATAAGAAATAGGTGTGTTTCCCCAGAACAGTTTATAAAAAGAACAGTTTTTCATGCTTTAATACGTGCATGCCCAAGATATTACAACATAAAAAATCCATTTTGTATAATTTTCATGTTCTAAAAACGCTAAGCACTTTGTCAGACGTTATATTTAAAGCAAGTAGAACATTTACAGTATTTTTTAGCAACACGGTTTATCGGTTATTTTTTGTTACTACAACTTAGAGCCCTGAATATGATCTCGGAATAAGATTGAAAGAACTTGGGAATATTGAGAAACGAATAAAAAAATTTATAGGTCATTTCTTAAACGTGAAATAATATTATAATACGTGAAAGATTATCCGTGAATATGAAGGGGTTTTATGAAAAATAAGCACACATAATGTTTGTAGTTTGTTTATTCTAACATATATAGACATTCGTTGACAGTCCTGTCTCGATGTATCACATTATGTACAGTTAGACAACCGATAGCTTCTAGCCAGGATTGAAACCCGACTGATTTTAAACCAGTCACCGATTCTACCGCTAAGCTATAAGCGGTCGGTCCATTTTAGTGTGTTATATACACGATGTAAACCCAAGCCAGTTCGAATTCATTACTGAATGAATGATACGTAAATAGTGATGAGTAGCTACTGTTGTCAAAGTCCACCATTTCTCCATAATGCCAAATTGGCCTGTGAGAGCGTAAATAGTTATCCGCAGATAATATGTTTCGCTGTATCACAGTTCATCGGTACGGTTAAACATGCGATTCCTTTCAGCCGGGATTGAAACTCGACCGAATTGACATCAGTCAGCTATTCTACCTCTAAACTAGAGGCGCTTGGGGGAAGAAGGTAAATGCATATATATATATATATATATATATATATATATATATATATATATATATATATATATATATATATATATATAACATGGTTGCGAACGTGAACTGTCCAAAAAGGCAAAAAATGGTGTGTTCGCGGCGCGTTACACATTTAAAACCATGTGGATCATGAAGTCAGAATCTCTCTCGCGAGATTATCTTTTCACACATGTAAATTTGGGCTGTGAATGAAGCGATAATAAACGGGAAGAACGAGGCGACAGGCAGAACGGTTATGGCAATTGCGGTCAGTAGAGTGTTAGACAGAGGAAACGGATTGTGGAAATTGTTTAAAAGGGAGAGGAAACGAAAAATTTACATTTCGCTACAACATATGTATTGTCAATGTGCAAATATTCGTCTTCATGTAATAAATATTACGTGTTTACAAAATCACTTGAACACGTACACACATATAGTCAAAAACTATAAGTAAAAGACACACTCGCTCAGGGTGAGGCAGAAATACCTCCCATATTTTAAACTGTCACTTATTTGAGGTTTCACCTGACAAAAGGAATTTTAGATGATGGTTCAATCGGATTAATAGAAATTCTAGAAAAAAAAGAAACTAATCATAGTGACAGTTTCCACAGTGGCAGGTCAGCTGCTGCTGCGAATGAGAATAAGACCAAATAGATTTATACTTTCATAACAGTTGATAAAAGAATTATTAGTACAAAACTCTAGAGTAATAGAATCTACGTAAATGAAAGCGACCCAAAAATGCTTATTTTAAAACGGAATATACAGTTCAGTTGGAATGCGTAGTGAGGCCGTTGAAACGCATGATACCAATAATTTATATGAAAAAAAATTTTTTGTCGAAAGGTGCAGTAAACTTTTGCAATGATTCAATCTAAACCATCAGAATCGGAACTAATGTAATAACGAAATGAGTACTGTTACACGCAAGAGTCGAGATGTCTGCGAGGTGTCGAAATAGAAAATAATTTTTTTAAAAATCATAGGAAGAAAAACGCATTACAAAAATTTCCAGATCTTGAAAACTGATTAACTAGAGAAACATTTGAAGATGTGAAATTGCTGTAAAAAAATCGAGGTTAAAAAGTAAACTCGTTTAAATTACACGCTGCAAAAGAACTTAGTTTTTCGGAGTAGGGAAGTCGACAAGTCATTTTGTTGCATGGGAATGCCTGCCTACGCGCTGCGAACGATACACAGAATCCTTCATGTGTAGTCTATACTTGAGGATATTTGCCTTTTGACCCTTGATAATTACTAGTAGTTTGCTTGCTCTATCCAACAGTTAGACAGTAGATTTTTAATGTAATATCACCTAATGTTCATAGTTATCCATTTCTTTTTCTGTTATTATCTGTGAATAGCTATGCAATCGTTTAGAAAGATAGACAAATAATTTATCTTTTTTGAATTCAGGTTAATCCTTCTACTAGGCGGGCCTTAACCGAAGTGTATTAATCCCAGTCTACGTTGCTATTTAAACCATAGAAAAAGAGATAGACGTATTCTTTTATCGAGGTAAGTATTTTTTTAGTCATTTTTTTTTCGTGATTGTGTGTTTATGTATTTATTTTGTGGTTGTGTGTTTATGTATTTTTTGTGATTGTGTGTTTATGTATTTATTTTTCTGTGTTTATGTATTTTTTTGTGATTGTGTCTTTATGTATTTTTTTGTGATTTTGTCTTTATGTATTTTTTTGTGATTGAGTGTTTACGTATTTTTTGTGATTGTGTGTTGATGTATTTTTTGTGATTGTGTGTTTATGTATTTTTTGTGATTGTGTGTTTATGTATTTATTTTTGTGATTGTGTGTTTATGTATTTTTTGTGATTGTGTCTTTATACATTTTTTTGTGATTGAGTGTTTATGTATTTTTTTGTAATTGTGTGTTTATGTATTTTTTTGTGATTGTGTGTTTATGCATGTTTTTTGTGATTGTGTGTTTATGTATTTTTTTGTGATTGTGTGTTTATGTCTTTTTTGTAATTGTGTGTTTATGTATTTTTTTGTGATTGTGTCTTTATGTATTTTTTGTGATTGTGTCTTTATGTATTTTTTGTGATTGTGTGTTTATGTATTTTTCTTTTGTGATTGTGTGTTTATGTATTTTTTTGTGATTGTGTGTTTATGTCTTTTTTGTGTGATTGTGTGTTTATGTATTTTTTGTGATTGTGTGTTTATGTATTTTTTGTAATTGTGTGTTTATGTATTTTTTTGTGATTGTGTCTTTATGTATTTTTTGTGATTGTGTCTTTATGTATTTTTTGTGATTGTGTGTTTATGTATTTTTCTTTTGTGATTGTGTTTTTATGTATTTTTTGTGATTGTGTGTTTATGTATTTTTTTCGTGATTGTGTGTTTATGTCTTTTTTTGTGATTGTGTGTTTATGTATTTTTTTGTGATTTTGTCTTTATGTATTTTTTTCGTGATTGTGTGTTTATGTATTTTTTGTGATTGTGTGTTTATGTATTTTTTGTGATTGTGTGTTTATGTATTTTTTTGTGATTGTGTGTTTATGTATTTTTTGTGATTGTGTGTTTATGTATTTATATATGATAGATTTGGAGTTGCGTATTGTGTTGTGTTTATTTGTTTTTGTTGGTATTTAGTTAGGAAATTAAATATTTGTTCAAATGCCTACATTTTCCTACTAACTTTTTTCTTGTTTAATAATTTCCTTGGGTTTTTAAAAGGTAAATTTTGCCAATGTCTTCTCCAAAGGTAGTTTTCAGTTTTGTGCTATTGCTATTGCGTGGGGGTGATCTTTTTAGGATTTCCCATTTAATTTTGTTAGTGATGTTATTTCGTAACACCAAAGATGAACTGAAGGCAAGGATTTTGGCATCATTCACCAACTTAAATAACGAGATTTTCCTGAAAAGTTGCAGGAGATTCAGAAATCGTCTGGACTTCGTGGTTATTGCCAATGGTGATTTTATTGAATAAAATTACTATTTATTATTTCAAGATATTTTGGCGCAATTTTTGTAAATATATCTGTTAAGATGAGATGTTAGTGTTATTTTCATTTAGATGATAATTTATCTAACGTACCCTGAATATATTGTTATTTGAATGCATGCTATAGCATGTAGTTTTTTAATACATTAGTATGAATCATTTTTTGAAAATATTTATCATTTTTCCCGACTAATACACTCTCATAACAGTACAGTACAAATATCAATATTTAAATTTTATTACGAAGTGATTTCAATCCAAATCTTGCGTGAAACTCATGGTTGTGCCAGTGATGAGGAAGAAAATGCATATTTATGATCCGTATAAATTTCAGCTTTATACACCGAATACTGTTCTATCCAAACATCCAATGTGCGATCCTTTTTAGAGTTGGCTGTGGATGTGATAAGCTAATTTGATTTATGCTTCCAAGAGATTCCAACGCGCTTTCCTTTACATTACAGTTTTGTATTTCTTTCATTCTAAACTGAAGAAGCCAAAAAGAGAAGATTTTCCAGTTTGTATCATAAACTTCTGTTTCTGATACTATAATATGTGCGTTGTAGTGCAGTGGATATCAGCTCGGAACGAGAAATCGGGGAGCCAAGTTCAAATTCCAGTTGAATTCATTGCATTCATTTACACGCAAATACCTTTGAGAAAGGTATTTATCCGTCTCTTCCTTCCAGTTATGGTCTAAATAACAGGATTGATTAGGTTCTATAGCCTTGGTCGGCAACCAGTCTACCGCAGAAAGCAATGAAAACCTACTGCAGGATAATCTTCTGCCCAGTCAGTCATGTCTCTTTTGAGACATGATCGCCCAATCGTGTTTCACGTATGGCACTTAACTGACTGACTATAATATATCCTACAAACACATATATATTTGTTTGTTTGAACATTATTTTTAATGGATAATCGTATTTGAGACAATATTCTGTTTTTCTATAATTAAACAGCACATTTATCTATATTCTGAATATTCGCGGAAAATTGTTCAACCATGTTATGCGATTTCATCGCATAACATGGTTGAATTAAAAGATACATACAAAAATTCTTGATTTCTCAAAATCTGCTATCTTCGTATACTAATGTAAATAAATATAAAAAAAACAAAATTACGAAATCTTACGGAAAGTTACGAAATGGTATTAACCTACATATTTGTTTGAACATTATTTTAATTTAATGAACAAATAAATATCTACACATCGTTCACCCAGTAATCAGTTTGAACACTCTCGGCTACTGGCGTGTGTTTACATTGTATATAACACGCTACAGCCCGTCTTCCTCTATCTAGCGCCCATAGCCAGAGGTGAATCGCCAACTGATGTCAATTCGGTCGGGTTTCAAACCTGCCTAGAAGCTATCGGATGTCTAACCGTACTGATGAAGTATGATACAGCAAAACAGATTTGTCTGCAGTTGGCATATATATATATATATATATATAGAGAGAGAGAGAGAGAGACATACATTATAGCGTGTGTGTACATATATATATATATATATGTGTGTG
Source organism: Ascarosepion bandense (assembly GCA_037127315.1). Lineage (NCBI taxonomy): Eukaryota > Metazoa > Mollusca > Cephalopoda > Sepiida > Sepiidae > Ascarosepion > Ascarosepion bandense. The sequence continues at coordinate 976,251 of JBBBDQ010002124.1, read as the reverse complement.
TGTGTGTGTGTGTGTGTGTGTGTGTGTGTGTGTGTACCTCCATTACATAACAAAAAATCCAGCATAGTATTATTTAAAAAGGTTCAAAACTTAAATAAACGAGCTTTTTCTATCAAAATGTTTATAATATTATGAAGAAGAAAGATCAAAGTAATTTTTATTTATTCTATAATTTTTTTTTAATCTCTTTGAACATGTTTGCAGAAAATTTTGTTTTGATTTGGAGTTAGCGTGGTCGAAAATGTTACGACTGGTTTACAATCGATTACATATTTTTTTACGAAACTCACTTTTTCGGTGACAAACACATTAATTTTGAAATTCTCGCAAAAATCAAATAATTGTCGGATTTTAATGATACTTTCAGTACTCATTCATAAATGAATAAAATTATTTTTGAAACTATTATTTTTTTAAAATATTGAAGAAAATTTTTTTTTAACTCTGTTACCAACCTTCACGTAAATTCATGAAATTTTCATAAATTTTAATTTTCTGCGATTTGCTTTTTTATTAGTTAAACGCAAAACTCATCGGGAAATATAAATCATCTATTTTTTTATTTAAAATTATGATTCACAAAACGAAAATCTGCTTCGAAGAGAAATATAAAAAATACAATAAAACTTTGATATAATTTAATTTGATAAGCTTTTAATTGCTGGAATAAATAATAAAAATTAAGGACATTATAGTCTGAAGATAACAATTTTTTTCGATTACTAATGAAAGAATTGTTTTCATTTTTTTATTATAATAATTCATAAAGTTTTAAAAATATTTTTAAAATCTTTTAAAGAACTGTATGATTTTTTATTAGTTTAGAGTTGATGATTATACTACCTCTCAAAAAAAACATGAATAAAAATTGTTCTCGCCGTATATTTTTACAAAAAAAAATTAATTTGTGCAAATATGTTCAAATTTATAAAGTACGATTTCAAATTTATAAAGTACGGTGTTCCATGTGGGTCAAATTGATTTTATAAGTTAACAAACGTTCTGGGTTGTTCCTCCTTACATAGCAAAACTGAAGAACGCACTTTCATTCTTACGATATTTTATTCTCTACGTTTCTAAAATTTAACAGCCTGTTTTGCAAGTAATTCCTTCAACATTTAAAGTAAGTTTATTTTTCAATTCCTCAATTTTTTAATTAATTGTGACCGTAGGTGCATTAACTAATTTATGATAATTAAAAAAATATGTATTGTACAGTACAAGAAAATGTGAAAAAAATTTATATAAGTGCTGAAATTATGTTAAACTTTTAATTTTACTATTTAGTTAAAACCCAAAACAAAAAATGGAATTTTAGCACGATTGGACGCCATACATTGCGTTCTTGTCAACATCTGGTATTAGTCATCTGTCATCGCTTCCATGACTGACATAAAAAGAGGGCTACCGTTATTTTTTTTTATTGTAAATTTCTGGCAGTAAGAAATTATTAATTGATTGAAAACAGATAAAGGTAAGTTTTAATATTAAAATTTTACTTAAATAACGTGCCAGCGCGGTATATTTTATTTTTGCAAGATTTTTGAAAACAGAAATTTGGCTACTGTTTACGTAATGTGTCAATCAATCAAAAATGGCGGTATATTAAAAAAAAATTGGTAAAATTTTAAAATTTTAGATTTCAATCAATATAATTTCAGTTAAAAATACACCAGTATGTTTTGCTTACTAGAATTGTTAAATTTAATCTCTTGGCTTTCAATTAAAAATAATTTTAAAGCTTGAAGATAACTTATTTATTTTTAACATTTCAATTTAAATTTAGGCATCGAAAATGAGTGGAGGTATCTAAATAGTTTAGAAAAAGATTTAGATATACTACAATTTAATAACTATTTCGCCACCAAATGATAACCTTGCGGCTCGTCAGACCCCAATGATACAACAGTTAATCCTCAAAATATCACCCTAAAATATTGTTATACACAGACGCTCAAGCGTCCATATTTAGAATAGACATTTGTAACGGTAATTTACAAAAGAATTGCTCGCTCTTTCAAAAAAATCCCAAAGAGAGAAAAAGAAAAAAAGGAAAAAAGTAGACAATTGATAAATGGAAAGAAGATAAAAAAGGAAAGAAATAGTAATAAAAAGAAAACGAACTGTATACAGAGAAATAAATGTTAACATCAAGTATCGACACAGCGTCTATAGCAACTCGTTTGCTTTCTTACAAAAAAAATGATGTGGTAATTTAGCATTGAAATTTAGTTTCAAATATAATGGGATGTATTTACGGTAAAAAATAAATTGTAACTCATAATTTTAATACAAATTAAGAAAATAATTACTATTAATATTATTTTAAAAATTCAGTTAAAATAATTAAAACTTATAAAAGAAAATAATATAAAAATTATAATTAAATATAGAAAAAAGGAAAAGTTAGAAAGATAAACGTAAAAAAATTGAGAGAAAATATATACATATATATTTGTTCATATATATGATGGTAATTGTAGAAAACAACCATCTCTTCTTACTTATAAAATGAAGATTTCTTTGATAAAAGTTTCTGAAAACGATAATAAAAGGGGTGAAATACGATTTTAAAATGCCTATTTCATTTTAGTAAGTCACTATTCTTGCTTATTAATGAATTTTTCGTTTGATGTGATGCAGTGGATAACGGGTCGGAACGAGAAATCGGAGAGCCGAGTTGGAATTTCAGTTCAGTACGTTACATTCACTTACGCTCAAATACCCTTGGAAAATGTATTAATCCGTCTCTTCTCTTCAGCTATGAGTTAAATAAAAAGATAGATCAAGCTTTATTTAGCAACCGGTCTAAGGCTGTAAATATTCTGCCCACAGTCATTTATCTTTCGAGAGATGATAGCGCAAGCGTTTATCACGTATGACAACCGACGGAATGAACTTTTCTGTCGTCCCTTTTTAAGCCATCCATCTTTCCACGCTTCATCTTGCCAATGATCTCCAATTCATTTTTTTTCTCTAATTGTTTTATAATCTCCGCTCAACTTTTTCGCACTTATCGACGTTGTGTTCCTGTCACCCAATAACTTTACGATATCTTGATTCTCTGTCGAGATTATATCTTTCTTTAGACACCTGGCAATCGTTATAAATCTTAAATTAAAAATAAATATAAGAAAAACAGACCTTGTCACCATCTACTGGAGATTTCACATCAAACTTGACTTAAGAATTTCAGCCATTTTGCGTTTTTTTTTGTTTGTTTGTCTTTTAGTTTTTTTGTTTTTTTTTCGGAACATACATCTCAACAGCTTAGGCTACTGGAGAATTGGTGCATTACCCATCACTATTTCTAAACTGGTTGTCAACCAAATCTCAGGATGTCAGTTTTTCTTACTAATTAACCCATAGCCAGTGTAAGAAATGAGGGATTCATAATTTTTCTCTAAGGATTGATGTGTAAGCATGAATGAAACAAACGCAAACAAAATTCGAACTCGAGACTCCGATGTCATTTCCGCATTACTGATACTAAAATTACCTTCAAACCCTTAGTAAACATACACATATAAATATATAGATATATACCATTACTTGGTTTCTATAAAAAAAAAATGTAATACTAACTGAGTGTAAATATTTGTCATTGAAAACAAGCATTACAATTATATCCTGAAAGTTTCATCAAAGTATTTTAATCATTTCACCCCAGGCAACGCAATGAAGCCACTAACATGAAAGTAGACAGTGGGTGTAAAATAATCCGCGAAAAAATAAAAATTATACTATTAAAGTGAGAAAACAACAAAAGAGAATTTAAAAGATAAAAGATAAAGATTCATATTTTATTTAAATGTTTAAAGATCAAGTTTGACTGAAAAGCAAGGAACCGAAATAACGAGGAGTGCAAGAGAAGAAGTCTTTAACATACAAATTATAGTTAAATCGAGCCATTCGACTGTAAAATGAAGAGACCTATGCGCCAAACTAGTCCTGCTCTTAAATTCGTGTATTTGAGGTTCCAAAGAGGAAAGCTCACCAGAACAAACATTATCGATACGAAGAAGCGCTGTGGTTGTTCGTTGTGTTGTACTTGTACCTATTTCGGCATTCACCCTGGTCGGGTTGAGTCTGCTTCCTCTTGTGTATTCGTTGGGATTTGTTTTAGGACAGGATCCCAAATCCTACCCTGTATAGACTTCAGACATTTTAATAATCCCACAAAAGGTTGTCATTGCTTTCTGTCAAGGCTATAGAATCTAAACTGTCCTGTTATTTAACCCATAACTGGAGAAAAGAGATGGATTAATACCTTCGCCAAGTATATTAGCGCGTAACTGAATGCAGGGCATTGAACTGGAATTCGAATTCGGTTCCCCGATATCTCTTTCCGAGCCGATATCTCCTGCACCACAACGCACATACTCATTTGTTTTGGTATAATGGATATCGACTCGGAATGAGAAATCAGAGAGCCGATTTCAAATTACAATCAGGTTCATTACATTCATTTACGTGAAAATACCTTTGGGAATGGTGTGAATCCATCTTCTTTTCCTAGGTCAGCAGAACAGTCTCGGTCCTATAGCTTCAGTTGACAACTTGTCTAGTGCAAAAAAACAAAAAACATTTTAAAAATCTTTCTTGTCAGTTAAGAATCAAAAGAGACATAATTTTTATCACAAATGGCATTTAACTGACTGGCAGAGAAGCTACGTTATGGTTAGATAAGAGTAATGTGATAGTGAAATATTTCTTAAGGAATCAAATCTAATAATCTATATCTTTAAAAGTGACGAGGGTGGACGTTGTATAAGTATTTGTTTGTTTGATAGATTCGACTTAGCGTCTGCATTTTGCAGTCTATATCGACGGGAGTTGCGCTCAGATGTAGATCAAAATCTTAGAACACTGACGACACCTTGAATTTTTTCAGAAAGCCAAAAGTACGGGTAAAAAAATATATATTTCACCCCACAAAATCACGGATCAGGTTACGTATTGATTATAATATAGAATAGTTCACCCCACTTTATATTATCTATATACGTTGCACCTCCTTATCCCGCCCTAATCCAATAGAGACATTCTAGATTGTTATCTATATTTATAAAAGTGACGAGGGTGGACGTTGCGTAATTATTTGCTATGTAAATTCATCATATGTTTTTTTATTCTTATTATTCCTTGAACTACCCGAGTGAAACCCGGCTAAACTGCTAGTCTATATCTATAAAAGTGACGAGGGTAAACGTTGTGTAAGTATTTGCTATGTAAATTCATCATATGTTTTTTATTCTTACTAGCAGTATAGCACGGTGTTGCTCGGGTGTAATGAAAGCCATTATATATATATTATCGATTTTCTGCACTATTTTAAGAACTGCAACCTTGAAACTTTTGAATATCGTTTCTTATGTCTTTTTCTATGAGTGTATCAAATTTGATTAAAATCGGACCACTCCTTCTATAACCCGATTTTTTCGATTATCGATTTTCGATATTTATTGGGGGGACCTCGACACAAAACCTAGCTAAGAACACTTGCAGGCGCTTATAGTACAACTGTGTAAATTTTGAAGAAAATCGGTTCAGCCGTTTCGGAGTCTATAAGTAACGGACACACACACACACACAGACACACACACAGACACACACACACGCAGACAAAGTTCCATTTATAAATAAGTTTCCATAGATTATTCCTTAAACTACCCGAGTGAAACCAGGCTAAACTGCTGGTGTAGAATAAACAAGATAGACATTTTGTGCTATCTCGCTTATTTGTGCATTCCTGTCAGTATGGCAGCATATCCTGATCTGTGCATAAGGATTTATCCTTGAGAGTATCTATCCGTTTTTCTATTACACAATCAGCTTATTCCATAAATATCCGATTAAAATCGATGCCAATATATCGTACTTGTCTGAGCAAAGATAAATATACAACATTGAGTTTTTCTGAAAAAATAACAGCTTTTGAAATTCTATACAAAGTGCGTGATATATATTTCAGTGGATGAATGAACAGTATTTAGACGCCATAACAATACGCTTTATATATCCTGTATGTGCTTTGGCATTGTACCTGTTAAATTGCTTATACACTGTCATGACTAATTCTATATTTATATTTAATCATAACATTTCTTTCTATTTTTTTATGAAAGAAGACGTAATTTTAGAAATTGTAGGAAATGCATTTAAAGTAATTTTTATCTTCTTTATCAATGACTATTTGTTCAATATCGTTGATTTCTTTCTCTATCATTTTTCATTAAAGCATGTTTAACAACATTTTTTAGTAATTTCATTTTGTTACCCTTTTATTATTATTACTGTTCAGTAGCGAATTTCTTCTTTATTATTCATCTCTCAAATATATATTTTCAGCAAAAACAATAATAAATGTATTAATCCGTCCATTCCCTCCAGTTATGGGTTAAATAACAGGGCAGGACTTGGGACCCTGCCCTTAAACAAATCTCAATTAAACCTTCTCCACCGCGGAGAAAGCAAGCTCAACCCCGACCAGGGTGAATGCGGCTTGGACACAGACATAGAAATATTCTTAGGTCAACTACAGAAGTGAGTCATTGACATTCGTTTATTTAAATTGTGTGAAATTAATTTCTCAGAAAAGGTAGAAATCATATTTGTTTTAAAAATTTATGTAACTTTTGTAGGTGCCAAGTCGTTCGGGACGTTTTTTTTTTATAATCATTTCACCACAAGAAAGAAAATAAATGCAACTGTTGCACAGAGGGTTACAATAAGTAAATAAAAAAGGTACAGAGGATGTCGAAGAAAAGATAAGAGATGGATGGGAATCAAGTAGATAAAAGATCGCAATTGACGTTACATTTAAACTTTTGGCGATTGTATATATCAGGGAACAAACAAATGGGAGTAATTCCCACAGTCGAGAAGTGCAAGAAAAGAAACTGTTAGAGTAGAAGAGAGGTTACGTTTAACTGTTTCGACGGGAAATGGGTGGGACCTTGATGCTAAACTAGTAGCACTAGTAAATACACGTGGTCGTGGTACCAGGTAAAAAATCGCCATGATGCCAGATCAGGACCAATATCTTTGCAGATTCTTTTACTGTTTTATCAAGAACCTCTAAATAAACAGAAACACCAGACCAGATGTGGGAGCAATTTTCAAATCGAGGGCGAATGGTAAATTTATAGATATGACCATAAATATAAACCTGACCATAAATTACGGTACACCAAATCATTAAGGTCAATAAAAGCTTGCAGTCACAATATCCGTAATATAACGGGGTGCATAAACAGTTTTTAAAAACACGTATTTCCAATAATATTTACTCAAGAAAAATAACTTAATTCCATTATTATAGTTTTAGGCAGATATAGAAAGCCATTTTAACTCATGACTGAAGTTTGAATAGAACTGTAGCTGAGAGAAATACAATTTCCGCTTCTGTAGGCAAGGCTGTAGCGAACGTCTAATATGCCTAAACATTTCCAGGTCGATATTTCAATTTCGAAAATCGAAACTATTAATCGATGTTGAAAAATGTGATCGAACCTTCTCCCTAAATCAAGTGTTTCGCAAACTTCGGCATATTAATTAATTTAAAATTATTGTCGAAAACAGAGTTTTATTTAAATTTCGTAACAAAATTAAATGGATGTGGGATTAAATTTATCACGTAAATAAATATCAAATAGAACAGATTTTTCCTCGTATGTTTCTTTTAATCGATGTTAACTAATGCAAGACAGTAAAGTCACTAAGACACAAGAAGAATTAGGAACAAAAACATTATTACTGAGCAGAAGGAGAAAAGATTAATCAGAAGGACAATAGATAGCGATTGGAATATAAATTTTGCAGATCAATATTGGCAGGAAAATATGGAACCAGAAGTGGGTTCCATGAACGAAAAGTACAAGAAAAAGAAACTGTTAGCATAGAAATTACGGTTACATCTAGCCAGCTGAACTTTAAATTGATGAATTCTAGATGCTAATTTATTTTGTACAATACCGAAACATAATGTGCACAAGAGTTAGGCGTAGATGAGAAACAGAAATGTTATGTAAAAATAGAATCACATCCAGGTCTTATTTCAAAAAATGAACTGTTTTTATAAGTGATAGGTTCACTGAATGTCGTTCAAAATTGAATCCCAGTAAATCGCATTCAAAGATGACACAATTAATATAATAATTATGGTATCTTTAAACAGATTGGCAACTCATGTAAACCTAGGATGCCAACTGAGGTTACCAGAACACATTCAAAGTACTTTCTTACGACCAGATATGGTCTTGTTTTCGAATTTAACAAAACAGATTATTCTGTGGGAACTAACAGTCCCATAGGAAGAAAACATGGAAGTTGCACACCAACACAAAATGAACAAATACTAAGATCTGGTGGATGAGTGTAGAAGACGAGGATGGCAACCAATATGCTACCCAATCGAAATTGGTGTGAAAGGTTTCGCTGGAAAATCCTTAAACTTGGCCTTGAATAAAATGGGAATTACACGGTTAAAAAAGAGGAAAATGAACCAAACAATCCTAGATGCAGCTCTGGGGTCATCCAGGTGGATCTGGATATGCCGAGATAATAATACCTGGACAGGACAAAATAACGGTAGTGTCCGATAGACCAAAACCATGACGAGGAAATGAAACAACCTATATTAATGTCACCAAATGCGACGAATTTTTTATCTATTCATTTATCTATTCATATCAATTATATTTTATTTATTTATTTATTTTTAACCCCAAATATTTCATTAATATCATTCGCTTTACTTTTGTATTTTATTCCAGTTTGTATCTATTCATTTATCTTTTCAATCCACTTAGTTCTTTTTTTAAACCGAAATATTACACTTATATCATTCGTTTTTTTTTCTCTAGTTATTTACATATTTGTCGTATTCGGTACGATTTTCGATTTCATTAATAGACATATTTCTTCATTCCTATGGAATAGTATCTTTCACATCGTGTTAATTTATGTAGTTATTTTAGTATATTTAATGATTTTTTCTCTATCTGGTCATTTAGCTAATTTAACCATTCATCTTCACATTAATATCACGAAAATCAATTTATTTATTTTTCCGGATTTTACTTGAACCATTTACACATTATCATCACTGGACATTCATTTATTTGTGGACGACCTTATTCTAGAAATTTTTCTTCTTCTCCTGTGCAACCAAAAACATTTTGCATTTCAATAACGTAACAAACAGAGATTAGGACACAGGCCGGGGCCTGATCAACCTTGGCTGGGTGAACCTGGGAAGAAGGTATGATATTTGAAAAGGACCGAAACCGTCAATGAACCAGGCTAACATCTGGTATACCAGTCAGTCAGTTAAATGTCATACGTGATACACGTTTGGGCGAACGGGTTACGAAATAGACATGACTAACTGGGTAGAAGATTTTCCAGCAGTAGGTTGCCATTACTTTCTGCGGTAGAGTTGTTGCCACCCAAGGCTATAGAACCCAGTCTGTCCTGTTATTTAATCCATAACTAGAGGAAAGAGACAGATTAATACCTTACCCAAAGGTATTTGTGCGTAAGTAAATGCAAGGAATTCGCCTGGAACTCGAACTCGAACTTGGCTTCTCGATTTCTCGTTCCGAGCCGTTCTGCTCCACAACGCACATCTAGTATATCAGTTATTTAATAAATATGTTTCGTACTCAATGTCATTTAAGACACTTTCATTTAAATTGTATACCATAATTATGAGACACTATATATAAATTATTAATTTTTTACTCCTTTCTTTTTTCAGTTGAAGTAGATAGACTAAACTATCGACCGGTTCACACTCCACCCACGTCTATTGAACAGGTGAAGAGGCTCATCCCTTGTTCCCTGTTTAGAATGTGGTTTCCGGCTTTCTCTTTTCCAATCTTTTTACTCTTTTTTTTTTCAGTTGGAGTAGATAGACTAAACTATCGACCGGTTCACACTCCACCCACGTCTATTGAACAGATGAAGAGACTCAACCCTTGTTCCCTGTTTAGAATGTGGTTTCCAGCTTTCTTTTTTCCAATCTTTTTACTCTTTTCTTTTTGCAGTTGGAGTAGGTAGACTAAACTATCGCCTGTTTCACACTCCGCCCACGTCTATTGAACAGGTGAAGAGGCTCATCCCTTGTTCCCTGTTTAGGATGTGATTCCCGGCTTTCTCTTTTCCAATCTTTTTACCCTTTTCTTTTTTCAGTTGGAGTAGGTAGACTAAATTATCGCCCGGGTCACACTCCACCCATGTCTATTGAACAGGTGAAGAGGCTCATCCCTTGTTCCCTGTTTAGGATGTGTTTTCCGGTTTTCTCTTTTCCAATCTTTTTACTCTTACGTAACCCCCTGCGCATCAGTAGCGTTACCGTGTTGCTCGGGGTGATATGATTAAAAAAAAATTCTAATAATGTAATTTCCAGGCAAGTACAGATTGAGATTCTAATGCAGCCTTCCAGATCATTCAATTTTTTTTTTACGACGAATTGCTAATTTTTTTTTGTTTGTTTCTTTGTCTGTTAATTTGTTATGGTCGATATTTTTAAATATTTAGATCGTTTTATTAAATCACTGATTAAAAATGGCCTCAAACGAATGGATCATTTAGATCTTAAAGAAGTCAATTCTTTATCAGAACCTGTAAACTGGTATTACAGCATCACAAAATAAAGAGCTACAAAAATCACAAAAAAAACGCCCTGCAGCAACAAAGAATCGTGTGTAGCACATGTAACCAGAAATGAAGATAATGATATAATCAACATGTTACATCTCCAAACCATCTTAAAGAATGTTTAGAAAGAAGTTCCCCTCCAACCATGAATATCAAAAATAGTGATAACAGTTAACTTGAAAAGAATAATTTTCTGCTAGCTGTGCTAAAAATGCTACTCAATTAGAAGAGATAGTGGCGGGACAAAAGAAATGATGTTTCTTATGTAAGAATTCCTAAAAGATTTTGTTGTTATATATGATTTTCTCTCAAAGTAACTACCAGCATTTCAATTTGAAACAAACCAGCAGAACCCGTAGAATTTCCACGGAAGGATGATAATGATTTCCTAGAAAAATTTTACTCCCTCATACTACAAATAATAGTAACGTCTTCAAACATAAAGGTATTGGATAATAAAATAACGATAACACAAAGTGTAATTTTATTAACATATCTATAACAGTAGTATCTATAGAAGCTACTTTACTGTAATCTTATATTAAGCGGTGTATGCACAGACCATAACCAAAATACTGTACACTATTTTGTAAGAGATTTTGAAAGAAAAAATGTTTTTTATTACTGAAAAATCATGGCTCCTGTGTCCATTGTAAACAGAAAAGACCAACTGAGTAATGTCCAAGGGTGTAGAGGCCAGTAATTTCCTTATGTCACGGTATACGACAAGTCTACCTATATTTACTATAATGTACAGTACACACACATATGCAAACACACACACACACAATTACTGCTACAACCACCAGCTTAAGCTGCTACTGATACGGTAATGCTATAGGCTCTCTTCTCCTACTTTCTCACTTTTTACTACCCTTCCGTTTGACAAATGTGAGAGAAAGACTGAGAAGAGTAAAACAGAGGAGAAGGAAAAGCTTGTGTAAAGAGTAAGCTTGTGTAGAGGAACTAAGTAACTAACTAACTATGGAAGGAACAAGCAGAATTAGTATATATTAAATTTCATATCACAAAGTAAATAGCTTCAGAATTACAAGCCAAGTCAGCCATTTAAGTTCCATACGTGATACACGCTTTGGGCAATCATGTCCCGAAAGAGACATGATTGACTGTGCAGAACATTATACCGTAGTAGGTTGTCATTGCTTTCTGCGGCAGACTGTTTGCCAGCCAAGGCTAAAGAACCCAATATGTTCTAATATTTAACCCATAACTAGAGGGAAGAGACGGATTAATATCTTTTCCAAGGGTATCTGTGCGTAAGTAAAGGGTTTTGTCAAATAATAAAAAAAACACGTAGCAGCAAAAAAGGATCGCGGTTTGCACAGGTATTCAGAAGTGGAGATAATGATATAACTAAGGGGTTAAATGTCCACACCATTTTCAAAAATGTTTGGAACGACCCCAGTGAGGACAACAGGAGCACAGGTTGCATGGAAACAAGATGACGATTGATATTGTATTTAAATTATTGAACGGTTTCGTCGAGAGAACAGCAAGAAACCGATTCCTAAAGTTAGAAGTGCGAGAGAAGAAACTATTAGAATAGGACTTACGGTTGTAGTCAGCAATTTCAACAGTAAAATAATGAGGCCTACCTGCGCATCTAGTGCTGCACCTAAACTCCTGAAGTCGAAGAATAAAACTCATCAGAACAACTGCTATGAAAATTATCACAGCAAATGCAAAGGGAGAAATAGTGAATCAAGCCGAGATGTCACGCCAATACCGATACAACTTCGGATTGGTGTTTTGAAATTTTTTCCGAATATCAAGATACATCCTAGTGGTAAGTGGAAGAATTTATCACAAAAATTTTATTTAGTCTAAATTTACTATGTAGTTTAAAGTATTTGACACGGCATTTTACAATAATGATTACACAAAGCATTACACAATTTTGAATGATCACAAATGCTACGCATACAGGTCCTGAGCATGACGGTAAACTGCATACGGCAGCAAGGCCTCTGATTGGGAGGTTGTGAGGAGTATGGAAGCACCTCTTAATTGCTGTTGTTCCCAAATCCATCTTGACCTGGAGTGGTAGCGCCTGTTAGGGTCCCAGCTATGAGCAAATAGTTAACCCGCTCCAAATTGGGCTGAAAACATTGAAAACATAAAAACAACTTTTATAGAAAAATATACATTTTTGAAGGAAAAATAAATTACTACCAGCAATACATTTTTAATACAAAATTACAAGATATCTTCAGTTTTCTAAAAATAAAAAATAAAAATTTTCATCAAAATCTGACTAAATCAATTGTCTTAATATAACCGAGTATTAAAATATACCTTAAACCCTACGTTTTTGGCATTAAATAACCCACAGAGGTTGATATGCCATTAAACAAAACTCAGACAGATCTGTTTAACCTATAGCCGAAGGGAAGAAGAGGAGAATTCCAATTCGGTTGAAATTCGAACAAGCCGCTTTGACGTTCTGAGATTTAATTATGTCACACGCACATCAGGTTCTTAGTATATATTTGATAAAATTGATTTTTTTTAACGTAGGTGGTTTATTTCTTTTCCTCAACGCCATATATATATATATAAGCGAAGATAATTTAAAGAAGTGAATAAATGAATAAGAACAAAAGATATGTTTGTAAGGTTTCGTACGCATTTGATATTTGGTAGTTTTTTTATCACGTCGTCATGACAACTACAGACGTCATCCTAATTACCGGACTTAAAGTGATGATTTGCAGAAAGTCTGGGCAAGGTTTGTGGTTGCAAGAGAGAATAGTTTACAGGAAACGTGATAATAACGGCTTGCTTTACTGGTGTCAGAATTTATGCAAACTGCGCTAAAATGCAATTCAAGTAGAAGAGAAAGAGGCGAGGAAAATGAAATACTATTTCTTATGTAAGAATTCCTGAGAGATTAAGTAAATATATATGATTTTCTCCTAAAGTAGGTATTACCGTTTAAATGTTAAACATAATGCCTCTATTAAATTTCATATCACAAAATAAAGAGATGCAGAATTACAAGCAAAGGGTTTTACCAAATAACAAAAAAAAATTAGCAGCAACAAAGGATCGTGGTTTGCACATGTAACCAGAAGTGAAAATAATGATATAAAAAAGGTGTTAAATGTCTACACCATCTTTAAAAATGTTTGAAACGAACCCACTCCCACCAAACATTAATTCTATGAATAGAGACGATAGTGAACTTGAGAAGTTAAATTTACCCAAAAATTGATTTCAGATAAATATATTATAAATCTAAACCGAAACGAACGTTGACTCTTCGGTCAATGAATACCTAGAGTTTCCTGCACAACTCCTTTGAGTATTTTTCAGCTAGCTTATGCTAAAATAACTTCCTAATACTCAAAATTATCAGCCACAAAATTTTCTAATCGCTCACTTTGTTGCTCATCGCTGACCAAACAGTTTATATTGTCCACTGCTGGGCGATATCACCCAGGTTGGGAAACCCATGTCTAAACTATCAACTGTATACAACTGGTTTCTGATATCAATGGCTTTAAGCGAATGAATCAATTAAATCTTAAAGACACTCATTTGTTAAACTCCAGAGATTGGGGATATATAATCACAAAAAAGCTTTACGAAATAACAAAAACCACATCACCTAAAAAGTTTCCAACTGTTACAATAACAAAAAAGGAGTACCCCCTTTACTAAAAGGAAAAGTAATTATGTAACCAAGATATTAACGTTTCAACACTACTTGATACAAAATGTTCGGAAAGAAACGTGCGTTAGTAATAGAAAGATCAGTAGCAGTTAATGGACTTAAGAAGTTTTATTTCCTGAAAAGATGTCTTAAGAGAAATATTTTATAAATTTCAACCGAAACCAGTGCTAAGTGTTAAATCATTGAATGCCTAAAGTTTTCTGTATGAAAACGGCTTATTTTATCATCACCATTACCATTTTTATCCGTCAGTCAGTTTGATACCATAAGTGATACACGCTTGAGCAATCATGTCTCTTTCAATCCATTACTGACTAGACAGAGGATTTCCCCGTTATAGGTTACACATTCTTCCTGCGGTAGACAGATTACCAACCAATGCTACAGAATCCAATCTACCCTGCTAACCGGCAGGAGAAGAGATGCATTCATACCTTTCCCAAGGGTATTTGCGCGTAAGTGAATGCAACAAATTCAACTGGGATTCGAACTCGGCTTCAGTTGAATTATTTGCATCACTTACGCGCAGTTACTGTTTCTATACTAGTAAGAAATTCTTCAGGTTCAACTTAGCCTTTTAACGCATGGATGTGTTTAAAAATTAGAAATTAAGTAATATGGTATAAAAAGGAATTTTAACACAATCTGTAAGATCATATTCTATTTTATTTTTTTTCTATGTATCATATGCTAAAATAAAATGACCAAACCAATGCTCGTCTGGTACTAAAAGATATATCTTAAAATAAGTTCCACTCGTAGAACATTCAATACTAAAAGGCTGAAAAAAACATCACTGAAGATATCAGTTCTTTAAATTTAGAATTGTTTAGGAAGAAATTGACAGTCAATAAATATAGAAACCTGGGCTTAGCATTTTACTTTATGAATGATTTTTCTAAGACATTTCGTTTGACATATCGGTTAGTTTTTGTTAAACAACATGAAAAAGTTTCGAAGATCTTTATTCAAAATAGTTATTGTGTTGCTGGGCGTCCTGATAATAAACTACATCTCTCAGCATCGGTATGTTTCGAGGCGTATTGTATACCTACCTGTATAGGGGAATGGAATGTTCCTATTCTCTTAGAAGGCAGTAGTAGAGGAGAGTGATCATACTTGATCCATGATTTCTCTTTTCCAGCTCTCTGCTTCCGAGTAGAGAGAGACCAAAACGAGGCACCACCAAATAGTAGAGTCTCGTTTAGGGCAAAAAAAAATAAATAAAAAACAAGAGCCCACTCAGCCTTAAACTACGGGATCTTTTTGGCTGAGCTTAAGCGCTCAGAAACTCCACTTAAATTAACCTTGTGTCGCATCCGCCTTAGTGGGAAGGTGGTAAATACCGTAAAGTTGAGGAGAGTAATTATATCGATTTATACTCTCTCCTGTTTAACTCTTTGCTTCCGAGCAGAGAGGGACCCAAACGAAGCTCAACTGAAGGATAGAAACTCGTTTAGGGCAAATAAACAAAAGCTCAACCCAATCTTAAGTTGGTTCTACAGGATATTTTTTGACTGAGCATAAGGTCTCAAATCCCTATTTTAATTGAACTTGTGTCGCATCCGCCTTGGTGGTGGGTGAGGTGGCAAATACTGTATAGTAAAGTAGAGTGATTACTGACTAGCTGTTACTAGCAGTGTATCTACTTCACGCAGTTTTCGAGTCTAGTATTTGTGATATACCTAACCTCTGTTTTGATGATAAAATAACGCAATAAGCTTTCAGGATTACAACAAGGTGTTTTGGAAACATCTCTTAATTTCTGTTGCTTCCAGGTCATCCTGACACGGGACGGTAGCCTCAGTTGGAGCTCTTTACAAACCTGATCTATACACTTATATATTACGAAGAATAGATGTTCTATTCATATGAACCTACCCTAATATCGTTTTGGCATTATATGAGCCATTGAGATGTTAATGTGCCGTAAAGCAAACGTAAACCTAAACTACTATTAAGACTGTAAGGAAAACAATTGAAAGAAGCGGTCGAATGAAGAATGGTTTAATCCGATAAGAACATGAAACAAGAATCCAGTAGTACAGCGATATAAGTGTACGAATGAAAAGGGCTGCCCCTTTGCGACTCACTTTAGCAACTTTTCCGTGAGCGTACGTTTTTAAAGACGACTCCATGTTTCAATAAAAGGGTAAAAAAACTAGTTTTTTTACACAACAAATATAATGCTGATATTAGGAAAAATCATTTTCAAAATAAATGAGGCATTTCCCCATTGCCTTGTGACAATGAAGAATATTTCACCATCTCTAAGGTAATGAATAGTGATTTTTATTGGCCTTAACTTTCTTAAGTTATTTGTTCACCACTGCTGTAGCCTGGTATTAAACTCACAATAAGTTAGAGGAAGATAACTACATGGCTACCGGAAGTGGCATCGCACAGAGAATGAGAATGATATACTTCAATGATCGCACTAAAAGGTTCGGTTCGAAATTCCTAACACCTGAAGAAGGCCGGAGCGTACAACGGCCGAAACATCGTAAACTTGGCAATGAAGATAAGGACAACAGCCCGAACAATGTAAATAATGTACTTTGTTTTAATATTCATTTTTTAAAATAATTTTAAGGGCTCAAAATATAAAATTCGACAGTACCCATTGAAACATTTGGGATTTCAATGCAAAAAGAAATATCCCTCATTATTTCATTATCTAAAAAAGCTTTATCAGTTTTATTGTACTTCTTACAAGGTAACCAAAAAAGTTCTTTCCATTTTTAAAGGAAAGAAAGAAAACACTTCACAGTATGTGTAACTTATATTTAGTCTTCGAAGTAATTGCCATCGGCATCCAGCACCTTCTGCCAATGTGTCTCCAGCTGTTCAATGCACTTGTAGTAGAACTGGGGGGGGGGGGGCGGTTGACTCAAAGAAGTCCATCAGGGCTTTGCGCAAGTCTTCTTCATTGGTGAAAGATTTCCCACAAACATTATTATCTAGGGAGTGGAAGAGGTGGTAATCGGATGGTGCAAGGTCAGGTGAATAAGGTTGATGGAACAAAGTTTCCCACCCAAGTTACTGTATGGTATCCCTGACCACTTGCTCGACATGCGGCCTGGCGTTGTCATGGAGGAAAAACACACCTTTGCGATTCAGCAGTGCTGGCTCCTTCTGGCGCATGCCTATTGCATACGTTTCAATTGCTGTGAGTATAGGTCTCCAGTGACCGTTTAGCCCGTTGGTAGCAGTTCATAATGAACCACTTGACGACCTGTCCACCAGACACAAACCATAATCTTGCGTGGGTGCATAGGCGGTCTAGCGATGTGAGGGACAGTATTCTGAGGAGACAACCGACGTCTGGGACGCTTGGGATTTTCGTAAAGAAACCACTTTTCATCACTGGTAAGCACTCGATTGAATAAGGATGCGGTACGGTGGCGAGAAAGCAGCGAGACGCAGGCTGCCACTCGTTGTTTCTTTTGTGGACCTCAAACAGAGTTTGCGGAACGCACTTGCTCAGTTTGTACGTCTTACCTAGGCGATGAAGGTGAAGTCTAACTGATTCATCGGAAACGTTGAACTGTCTTGTAAGTTTCCCACACATTAGACTACTGTCCTCTTCAATGGCCGCCTTCAGGACTCCGTCATTCAAGACCTGTGGTCGTCCACTGCGAGACTCATTATGGAGAGACAAATCTCCCGACTTGAATTTTTGAAACCAACGCCTTTCAGTACGTTCATCCACAGCACTATACCCAAATGCTTGACATATGCAGCAACTTGATGCACCTGCTGATAAGCCCACTTTGAAGTTGTGAAGTAAACAGCCCCGAACGAGATATCTAGACACTTCTATCCTTCTAACAGCTGTCCGGCTTATAACTGATGGCCGGGCACGGTGCGCGTGTTTTTTATAACGTCTGATGTTCCTACTTGCAGCTGTCCGAATTTGAAAACAATTGCTACACGCATTTCGTATATATTTCAACTTCATTGAATGACTAATCAAAAAACGGACAGAACGTTTTTGGTTGCCTTGTATATATTTGAATTAGGCTTTTCAATCCTAAATAACACAAAAAATAGGAAATGAAAAAGAGTACGTTCAACTGAAGAAATAATGCTCTGCTTATCGCATATTCATTTTCTTCTTCTATGTGCCATGTCTCTTCAAGACGTAGGCGATCATAGCTTTCCTCGTCTCCCTATCCCTGGTAGGTCTTAGCACGCTTTCTCTTGTTCCCCCAACCAAAACCCGCTCTGCCATCCATCTGCTCAGACCCTTCAAAATATTTCCTGTCTCTCTTTTCCCTGTATCTGTCCTATGAGTATCAGATTATCCAAGCCATCTTTCCTCATCACATGTCTCAAGAAGTTCAGCTGTCTTTTCCTGATGCTCAGTATTAATTTCCTTTTCGTCTCCATCCTTTCTGAACATCATTGCTCATGGTATTCTTAGCAGCCTTCTGTAGAACCACATTTAATTCATCAAGCATTAAAAAAATCGCAAAAACAAATCACAAGGCACAGGTTTCAAACTGAAAAAGTTGCATAAATAATTGAATATAAACATTGAAATAAAGTAACTTCACATCCGTGTTTTTATTTATTTATTAATTTTTATAATCTATGGTTGGATGTGCATTTTGTTGCAGTGAATATCGACTCGGAACAAGAAATCGGGGAACCGAGTTCGAATTCCAGTTGTATTCCTTGCGTTACATTGGGAAAGATATTCATCCGTCTCTTCCCTCCAGTTATGGGTTAAATAACAGGACAGATTGGGTTCTATATCCTTGGTAGGCAACCAGCCTACCGCAGAAAGTAATGGCAACCTATTGCGGGATAATCGTCTGCCTAGTCAGTCATGTCTCTTTCAAGACATGATCGTCCAAACGTATATTACGTATGGCACTTAACTGACTGACTATAATATATCCTACAAACACATATATATTTGTTTGTTTGAACATTTGAACTGACTGGATCTATGGTTATATTTCATGATATCTAAATGTATACTCATAACAAAATTTTCTAAAATGCCGTGAAATTTTCATTTGATCCTAGGTGTGCTGTTGCTTAATAACGTTGAGAAACACTGGTATAGCATGTAGTCTATCAACTTCAAACGTTAGAAACAAAAGCGTACAGGTAAATGTAAAAGGCCCGAAGAAACGTATGCAGCGAAAAAAAAAAATGGCTATCATAGATGCCTGCATAAAAGAATCAAATAAAAGAACTAATGCAACGAAGTCTGGTTCCGCGACAGGACGCAGAAAATCTATCGAGGGAACTCTCTTTAAAAAGAGGTATAAAAAAAATAAGTAAAAACATAAAAATAAAACTAGAAAAGAAAGAAAAACTTGAGCATCATGCATATGGCAGGCATATATGAAAAAATGTAAGAAATAATAGGCCAAACGGCAGAAAGGAACGTTCATAACAGAGAGAAGAAAATACTTCAAAGACGGAAAAAATTTATCGGAGAAATCTTCTATGATAAAATACTTCCGGCTTCTTGCCTTTGCAGTCAACTTTGATCGCCAAAAAATAAAATGCAATATCAATCGATATCTTCTGTCTTTTTAATTCATGTTCTTTTATTGTTCTCTCTCCTTAATAATGTTTTTCTTTTTTCTCATATTTTTCCACACTCAGTAACCCCACTGCGACTTAGTTGCGTTATCGCCTTTCTAGGGATAAAATGACGGAAAAAATGAAATCTAAAAAAACGTTTTGCAGATCGTCATTAATATCGTGATATCGATCCTCATTAGGGACTCAATCTTTATGTTGTTAAAATTGAAAATTTCGTCAAGAATCGGTCAGTTTCTACAAAGAATAAAATTATTAAAATTATAGTTACTTTTGTTGTTTTGTTATGTTTTGTTTTTTTTTTGTTTTTTTTGTTGTTGTTGTTTTCTTTTCGTTTCATAATCGCTAATCAGGATTGACTAACAGGTTTAAGTGGAGTTATATATGTATGTGTGGCTGGTGCAATGGTAACAAATAGGAACAAGACATATGTAAGCAGAGTTCGATATCTAATCAAGTTTCGTTACATTCACTTTCGCTCAAATACCGTCTCCCTCGCTTCTCTTAGCTGAATCGTAGTCTGAACTGACTTCTCTAGCTGTCGATGGCAACCACGCTGTAAAATGGTGGCCCTGATGAAGCCAACCAATTTATCTATATTTCTGAGATGAAGTAGTATTTACATTATTTACATTCTTCGGTCTATTGTCCTCATCTTTATTGCCATTTTTACGATGTTTCTTCAGGTGCTAGGAATTTCGAACCCTTTAATTCAATCACTGGGATATATATTATTCTTATTCCATGTGCGATGCTAATTCCGGTAGCCATATAGTTTTCTTCCTTTAACTCGACTCTAAGTTTTTTGTTTACCATTGCTGTATTGAACTCCCCAACGTCTATATCGACTGGAGCATTTGTCCTTGAGAACTTCAGTGTATACATTTCTTAGACGTATGAACTTAACGGTTTAGTAAATACTTTTTACAAGAGACCATATTGCAATCTTTGACGCTTATGATTTTCCCTTGCAGACCGAATTACTGGTTCCCATATTGTATTCATTTCTATGCATGGCCTTTCTATGAGATTTTGTGGCCTAGCATATGCGCACTTTTACGTAGTTTCCAGTGGTGTTCTCTGTCAATTATTTCAACTCTGTCTCATAGGGAGCAGTGATCTCGATTCTCCCTCTATATGTGGTAATCTATGCTTGACTTTTCTATCTCCCCTTGTGTTATAAGAGGGTTTCTTTTTTTAATTCTTTTTCATATTCTCTAAAGCACAGTAAACCCTTACGTCTTTATTACCTTGCTTGTAATCGACGGGAGAAGTCATAGTTACTACGCCTACCCCCTCTGCCCATAGCAGTAGTAGCTCGCAGATCAATCCCCTCATGCCACTATACCCTCATGTGACCAAGAACCACATCACCACCATTTTGTCACCGTCTTCGGCCATCCACCACGTTAAAAATGGACTTGTCTCTTTGGTTTAATTCTCTTTGTTTAATTCTACTTTGTCAATAACTTAAATGTTCTATGTTCACTATATGTTAATGTTCATTCTTTGATAATGACTTATGTAAGCCGAAAGCTCAGACCTGATAAAAAAAATCAACAATAACTGTGATTTGTGTGGTCTTTTAACGACAGCACCATCAAGCTTATCAGACTATACGAAAGAATCCTGAATAAAATAAATAGACAAAACTTGTCTATATTATTCAACGAAACCTGTATTAATGAAAAAATGCTGCCAAATTTAAATTACATGATCCAGCAGCCCAACAAACCATCATCACCTTGAAATATAAATGGAGCTTTGTGAAAAGGCAAATCGAAATAGCGAAAGAAAATCTGGACACACTATGCAAGAACAAACATGGCCTCTACAACAAACTGAAAGATGTAACTACCTCAAACCACTTAGAAGAAATTATGCTCAGACTGTCTAAAATCACTGAAAATCCGAAGTTGAACACCGTGTTAAAATTGTAAAAAACTAAATTCACTATACGATGGCACGATCACTCTCCCCGATAAATTCGATAAATTCATCAACCTTTCCAAACACGAACTAAGCCCCAAAAACAACTACTCAACCTCGGACCTAACTGCCATATATATCGTAAGTACAACCAGCTTACTAAAAAAAATTGAAATCGAAAGCATCACTAAACTACAAGACGAAAAACTTATAACAACTAAACCCGAACTAAAAGACCTACTTAAAGCTGAGGCACTCAAGGATCGCCATGATAAAAGTCGAAGCTCTTCAGAAATTCTTTCCAAACAACTAAAACTACACAACCGCTCTCACATAATTGTAAAAAAAAGCAGACAAGGCTAACATCTTTGTCGTACTTAACAAATCAGATTATAACACAAAACTCAACCACATACTCCATGACCACACAACATTTTTTAAAAATTAACAAGAACCCGACACACCAACTAAATTCTAAACTTAATAAACTCATTAGCGCCAACAACGCTGATCAGAATTCCTTAAAACTCCCTAAAATTATTGGTGGCTATAAACCTGGTTACATATACGGATCCATAAAAACGCATAAACCTAACTATCCTCTCCGCCCTATCATATCCCAAATTCCTACTCCTGCATACCATCTAACTAAACATATTAACCAGCTTATCACACCCTACCTTCCGAGTAAATACAGCATTAAGTCAACTCTAGAGGCAATCCAAATCCTCAAGAGCGAAAAACCTAACAATAAAATCATAGCTTCACTTGACGTTGAAAACCTTTTTACTAACGTACCCGTCAGTGAAATTATCGATATAATTATAAGGAATGTCTACAGTAATCCTTCATTACCCCCACTCAAAATTAATCCCAACATCTTAAGAAAAAACCTACTAGCTTGTACTACCGAAGTCCCTTTTGTTGATCCAAACAACACTATATATATATGCAACGTGACGGCGTTTCCATGGATTCAGTACTCGGTCCGACATTTAGCAATGTCTACATGTCGAACCACGAAAATGTTAAAAAACCATCCATGTACCTAAGATATGTTGATGATATCCTACTATTAATTAAAAATACCAACGAAATCCTACAACTTCAAAAACAGTTTCAACATAACTCAGTCTTAAAATTCACTTATGAACTTATCAATGACAACAAAATTCCTTTCCTTGACATACTAATTAACACTGATGACAATAATTTCACTATCTCACCGAATAAAAACCCCACTAACAAAAATCCCTCCACGCTCAATTATATTAGCGAATGCCCCCACTATTACAAAATAGCCATTATAAAAACTCTACTATATCGTGCAAAAACCAATTCGTCTACAAAAGAGATCTTCCACAGAGAACTAAAAAACATAAAACAGACACTCATCAGCAATAATTTTCCCAATTACATAGTTGATGAACAATACGACATTTTCTTAAAAACCTTAACACGGAAAAAAACAACACATGATACTAGCCCATCCAATCTCAAACATATCAGTCTCTTATATAGTAGCCAAATGCACTCCAACTACAAACTAGACGAAAATATCCTAAAAAAACTTATAAACACTAATATTTCTCTGATAGACCCTAACAAAAGAATTAAGTTTATCATATATTACGCTAAATCCACTACATCCAATTCAATCGACCGCATCGACTCCTCCCCCACCGTTAGCGATTTGCAAAAAAAACAATGTAGTTTATAAATTCAAATGCCCCTTTCGAGAATGTATCTCTAACAAACTAAATAATATCTACATCGGCCATACAACAAACCCGCTATCACGTCGTCTTACACTACACTTAAATGAGAATTCGAACATATTCAGACATTTAAAACACCACGGTTATCAACGCACACTTCTCAGAAAAACACTTGTTGAAAATACATGTATACTTAGACAAGAAAATAATAAACGAAAACTCAAAATCCTAGAAGCATAGATTGCTTCTAGGATTTTGAGTTTTCGTTTATTATTTTCTTGTCTAAGTATACATGTATTTTCAACAAACTGCTTAAACCTCTCTTAAATAAAATAAATTTTGATATCTCTACTAACATACTCCAATGCCTGTAGTCGACGGGAGAGGTCATAGTTACTACGCCTACCCCCTCTGCCCATAGCAGTAGTAGCTCGCAGATCAATCCCCTCATGCCACTATACCCTCATGTGACCAAGAATCATACCACCACCATTTGTCAAAAACTTGTCTATATTATTCAACGAAACCTGTATTAATATATATATATATATATACATATATATATATATATATATATATAGAGAGAGAGAGAGAGAGAGAGACCGGTTTCATTGAAAATGAAAGACATGGTATTATCATTAATTTTTTAATATAATTTCTCATGTGTTCTTATAATTTTTTTTTCTGAACTTAAATTATATAAGAGTTGTCTAAAGATTTTGTACTTGCTTGCTATTGTCATTTGTCGTAAAACAAGTTTTTTTTTCGAAATGCAGTAGTATTGCTTTCCTTGTTGGCTGCCGGGGTCATGTAATATAAAACTTGTGTATTTGGGCAACAATCTCTCTTTTATACAGGTTTCAATGAAAATCACACACAAGGTATGATCATGAATTTTTTTAATATAATTTTTCATGTGTTCGTATAATTTTTTTCTTTTCGGAACTCAATTTATATAAGAATTGTCCAAAGCTTTCGTAACTTTCTTGCTATTGCTATTTGTTGTAAATTTCAATGAAACCTGTATAAAAGAGAGATTGCTGCATAAATACTCAATATATATATATATATTCTTCACTAATCGACGTCATAAGTATTGCAGAAATAAGTTACTTTTAAAGAGCAAACACGCAGCAAGAGCTTTCATAACTGGTAGTAAAGTTTAATAATGATAGTTAAGAGAATGAACTGAGCCAGCGCTGTCTCGCTATTGTCTCTTTCTCTTTAAACGTGACAGGAGGTATATATATATATATATATATATAATTGTTTATATTTTAATATTATTATTATTATATTCAATTGAAGTTATACATGTATTATTTAGTTTTACTTTCTATTTCTGTTTATTAGATTTTCTAGTCTCATTCATCTTTTATTAATTGAAAGTTCAGATGTTATTTGGGTAAGAGAAACAGTATAAATTATTTCATTGTATGTTATATAATGACTTCGTAATATCCGAGTATTTTAGGCTTAAATCCCGATTTATGTTTTAATTTTTTTGTTTCTGCCATATTTTTTGTTTTTTATTTTTTTAGATTAACAAAATTTTCTGTTTGTATTTCTTTATTTATATACTATTTCGTAATTTGTATTGTTATCTAGTACTTACGTAAGTTTTTTCTATTTAGGAAAAAAACGTTTATTTTGTGGAATTTAAAAAAAATGTTTTGGGGTTGTTTTTTTTTTTTAATCATTTCTTCACAAGCAAAGTAGGACCAACACTGGCGCTCAAGGAGTTACAGTGAGAGAAGAAACAAGGTACAGGTGATGTCGAAGAAAGAAAACGAGAAGGATGTGAATCAAGGAGATAGAAGGTAGCAATTAACGTTACATTAAACCTTTGTTGATAGTATCTAACAGGGAAACAAGCAAACGGAAGGGAGCTAACAAATTGGAAACGAGAGAAAATAAATATAATGCAATGTATTGAATGTTTAAATACCAACGTTATATACACCCTTGCGCAAATTTATTAAACAATGTTTTCCTAGAATCTTTCATACTTTCCCTGACCAGGCATACATCGATTCCTGGTGCTGTTTTTCTCTTCCAACCGCATTTTTCTTCACATTTTGGAGGGATAGACCCAGTTTGTTTCTTCGCCTTGATGACACAACTGACAGCTGAAAGGCTGACATAAACAATATCCGCGATCTGTAAGGCTTGCCAGTGTGTTCGTGCAGCGTTAAAGTTTCCGTGCGCTTCCCTGGATTAATGTCCATCGTAGACAATGGCGGTACGGCAACTAATCAATAGTCGAGACAACAATGTCTGAGCGTGATAGAAATCTGATGCAATCACGGATGACGCAAAATTTTACAAGACTAAACAAATTTCTTAAAATACCCCAAAAATAAATTCATATTACTGTACCGCAAATGAGATAATCTGGGTAAAAAATAGAAATGGATTACACCTTGTCATTTCAGTGGCACTAAAACTGACTGTATGATCAGTCACATAAGGGCCATACGTGATACACACTTTGGGCGATCATGTCTCGAAAGAGACATGACTGACTGGGCAGAAGATTATCCCAAAGTAGGTTGTCATAGACTGGTTGCCGACCAAGGCTATAGAACCCAATCTGTCCTATTATTTAACCCATAACTGGACGGAAGAGACGGATTAATACCTTTCCCAAGGGTATTTGTGCGTAAGTATGACTGTATGGTACATGAAAAAAAAGTAAAATGTTGTTTCAATTAATTTAAACAAGGGTGTATATGTTCTAAACGTCGTTGTAGCCTGGATAATATTGGGAAAAAGCTCCCACTGCCTATAAAATGTTTCCGTTTTATGCATTTCAAATAGCCTCTGACAAGTTCAGCTCCAACCCCGAGTGAAGGAGGAAAACTGGCGATTCATAATTTGGCTAGATGAATTCCAACAACCGAGGAAAGCAGTCATCTAGGAGAAGGAAAACCCTGTTTTTAAACCGGCATCGCCTTGCGGTCGTATCCAAACATGAAAAAGGCTATGAAAATAAATCTAGACAGAAAACGGAGAGGAGCCACAAAGGCGGTCGGCGTTAAACATTGCAGCAAAGCCGTCCTCAAATGTAATGCCATGTATGCAGAGGGGTCATGTAGTCGAGGTAGGACACGACCCCCATATAGCATTGCCAAATCCTACACCCTGGAGCGGTACCTGTAGTTTCACCACTTCTTCTTCATTTGCCGTATCCTTTCATGACGTAGGCAATCATGGACTTTCACTTGGCTCTGTCTCTTATCGCTCTCAATATTTTTTCTTTGTATCTCTAAACTCTCCGCCATCCATTTGCTCAGACCTGACAAGTACGTGCCGCGTTCCTTTCCTCTGTCTCCCCTTTCCTTTATCCGACCTGTGAGTAGACCCTCCCTCCTCATTAAGTGTCCCAGTAACCTCATAAATGACTGAATTTTTACCGAACGAGGCTTTACCTTTATCTCGTGAGATAAACAGATGCCTACTAATATTTCGTTGGAGAAAAGGCGAAAACGGTTCAGCGTTTGCCGTTCGAAAAGGCGTGAATTGTTTTAGAAAGAGAAATAAAAGAGAATACTGTGAATTAATTGTGACAGAAAGGCGATGTTTAAAGACTTACACACGGGTGCAGCTAATGATCTGTCATTAATTGTACCATCGTTTCGGTTCTTGAACGTTGTGAGTAATTTATGCGGTGACTCGTTTGTTTCTATTTTGATTGCCTCTTTGACCATCTTATGATTATCGACAGGGATATATTTACATGTCCCCATTATAACTATAATGTACTGCACATGCACTGAAATAAATACCCAAACAATGGGAAGACAAACTATTTTCTTTACTTGTACTTTTCAAGGTTTGCACTCATTTTCTCTTCATTTACTTTTCAAATGTTTATTTTGCGTATTTTTTACTTCATGCTTTTCTTTATTCTCTTCTCTTTTCATTCTCTCTTCATCTTTTGATTCTCTCATTCTTTCTTATTTCTCTCTATTTTCTTTCTCTTGCTCTCTTTTCTTTACCTTATTTTTCTTTCATTTACTCTCTCTCTTTTTATATCACACTTTCTCTTTCAGACCTTTACATTTCATGTCCTCACACGTTTTTTTTATCTCTTACTCTCGTTTGTTTGTTTCTTCGCCACTTTTTTATCTTTTCTTTATTCGCATTTCATTCTTTCTTTATTTCTTTCACTTTTTCTTTCACTTTCTTTGTCCATATCAATCGTTATCTTCTGTTTTCCTTATTGTTGTTCTTTTATTTTCTATCTGTGTAATAATGTTTTCTTTCATACACTTTCACACTTAATACTCCTTGCGTCTAATTGGCATTATTGCCTTTAACTATATATATATATATATATATATATATATAATGAAAATAAATTGAATGAATTTACAAATCTTTTGGTAATACTTTATTTCGGGGAAATTTTTGAAATATCCGCTCCTCAGGACAAATACTTTTACAAAAATGAATGGGTTATATCTCTTTGTTAAATTTTTATGTTTATTATGTTAAATTTTAACATTAAGTTCTCATCGGATTATGATCATCCGTGGAATTAACTTTAGAATTTACGAAGGATACTACTACACACACACACACACACACACACACACACACATACATATATATATATATATATATATATATCCGAGTGAATGCAGAACGAAGACAGAATTTTTACAACGTCCAAAACATTAATTTAAAACAGTGCTCGTTATATAATACATAGAGCTTTGAATATTTATTATAAATTATATTTTAGTACATGTACATAATTTATATATATATATATATATATATATATATATATATATATATATCCACTATAAATGGTATATTTGTTTCGACATTGAAACTTCACTGTCTCATCAGGCGGTGTGGCTGGAAATGGAAAGCCTCTTTTCTTATATTTGGTCAGTTGTGTGTGGGATGTTGGTGGGGGTTAGTGATAAGGGAAAAAGTCTCGTGGATTGACCGTTAGAATTTTGAAGAAAGTAAGTAGTTAATATGATTGATTAATGAGAGTCTTTGATTTCTAGACAGATTTAACATTAGCAGTTAGAATGTAAGTTTTTTTTATCTTGCGACTAGAATATATCCTTTGGATTTCTTAGAAGAGCCGGTAGGGGGTGGGATGCTTATTTTGTGCAGAATATTTTTGTATTTAAGCAGAGTCTTTATAATTAATGTAAATTTGTATATTTAATTTCAATTTTGTATATATCTATATATCTATATATATATATATATATATATATATATATATATATATATGCGTGTTTGCGGGTGCGAAAAGTGCATGTATATAATTATAAATATATATATATATATAAATATATATATATGCAATTTGTTATATATATTATATTATTTATATATCATATATGCGCAGTACTTTTTTGAAAGCGCTCAATATCATTGATAGAGCTGACATAGAGCTGACATTTCTCACAAACTCACACCTATCTATCTATCTATCTATCTATATATATATATATATATATATATATATATGTATATAAGGATACTACTAGTACTACTACTACTACTACACACACACATACACACACACACATATATATATATATAAGTGTGTGAGTGTATTTGAAAGAGGGTATAAAATCTCGAAAAAAATTTAAGGAATTTGACATATAAAAAAAGTTTAATTGAAACTAAATTTGATTACGCATTTCGCCTTTCAACGCTTCATTTCGGATCTGACGAAGCCTCAAAAAGTGAAACGCGTAATCAAATCAATTTACAATGAAATGCTTTCTAATTGTCAAATTTCTTAAAACTTATATGTATGTATATCACAAAACATAGGGATTTCCTGAATTTTCTTTTATATTTATTTTTTTAATTCGTATAAGACCAAACAAAATTACAGATATTTATTGTATGATTAGGTTTTTTACATTTTTTAAAACTTGTTTTCATATCCGGAAACTCATATCTTGCAGTTTGTACGATTCTTTGGAACGAAAAAAAAAATCGCAACAGACAATCCATAAACATATTTTTGCAGACACTAGTATGGACGTTTTTTAAGATTTTCTTTCCTGCTATTCTATTTTTGTTTGAATAAAATTCCGTATTGACTGTTTTTTGTACTTTAAACCTAGACATTAATCCGTGGAAAGTTTTCCATTGAGGTTTTTCATTTTTTTTTCAATCACGGTCTTCATGTAAACGAGACATGTTGTCGCTTTTCTATCAAAACACTTTTAAAAAGTTTTCGATTTATTTGAAAAAAAATCATTATGGCTATTTTAAGGTTGGCGTAAATTTTATTTGGTTTTAATCTTGTTTATTACTTTTCGTTCAAGTAAACAATTGGACGCTCCTGTGATTTGTCCCAAACATTTTACCAGCTGACTGTACTGCAATATATTAAAGCCTTAATTCCTGAACAAAGACAAAAATAATAATTTTGCATAGAAAATTAGCATGGTTGCTATCACAGCAACAGCAACAATACTACTACTACTACTACTACTTTTTTTCTCATTCTAAGTTTAGTTTTTGCTTCAATTTTTCCTTTTGTTTTCTTCGTTGGTAGGAGCTTCGCCTATGACATGCTCAGCATCCTTCTGTATAAATACATAAACTGGTTAAACAAAGTCTAAATCTTCGTCTTATCTTTTGCGTTAACTTTTTCACAGCAATCTCAAACCTTCGTGCCAAGATGACGATTTTCTCTTGACACAGCTATTATTTTAACATCATTCACTCCTCTTTAACTTTTATAGCTTTCCAAAGCGATTCTTCTTCTTCTCCTTCTTCTTCTTCTTCTACTACTACTACTACGACTACTACTATGTGTTTTGTCCTTTCAGGACGTAGGCAATCATAACCTTCCACGTCTCCCCATTCCTGGTGGCTCTGAGCACACTTTTTCCTGCAACATCACGCAACCCCCGTTCTGTCATCCACCAGCTCAGGCCCTTCAAATATGTTATCGGCTGCTTTCCTCTGTCTCTTTTTCCCTTTAACTGGCCTGTTAGTATCAGGTTCTCCAATCCATTCTTCTTTACTGCACGTCCCAGAAACTTTAGTTGTATCTTTTTGATACCCAATATTAATTTCCTTTTTGTTATCATCCTTTCCAAAACCTCATCATTGCTCACATGCTCGGTCCATGATATCCACAGCATCCATCTGTAGAACCACATGTCAGCTGCTTCCAGTTTTTCCTTAATCTTTGAGGATGTTGTCCAGCATTCACTTTTATATTGAAGAACTAACATCACATAGCAATCTAGCAATTCGCTTCTTTGTTTCTAGTGAAAGTCCTGTCTCTTAATACTTTACTCAGGTTCTTGAACGCGTTCTTCGTCATGCCAATTCGCCTTCGGATCTCTGTGTCGCACTTTCCATCTTCTGTTAGAACACTTCCCCGGTATTTAAATTCTTGTGCCTGCTTTATTTTAGTATCTCCAAATTGTATTTGGTAATTTGGGCTTCTCTTTTTGCTGATGATCATTCATTTGGTTTTCTTGCAGTTTATTTGTAACACTTTTTGTCACTATCTTCAGTTATCTTCTGTAGAAGGTGTTGTAGTTTGCTTTCCCTGTCTGCAATCAGAACTGTATCGTCTGCGTACCGTGTTATTCAAATTGTGGCCTCCAATTACAAACCCTGGCATAACATCTAGGGTCCTCAAAAGAGTCTTAATATTCTAATAAAACCTAAACAAGCGAAAGTGAATTTTTATATTTTCTCTGATCTTGAGAACTGACAACAAAAATAATAAATACGACTTATTAGATAGTATATATACACTATTTATTATATTGCTTATTAGAACGATTGGCAAAATATCGGCTCATTGTCAATTGATCTTAGCTTATAAAATAATAAGTACCGTATTTTCCGGCTTACAAGACACTCTTTTTCCTAAAAGATACCAAGAAAAATACGAGGATCATTTTATAAATAAGGTGAATTTTTTGGTATAATGACTTCCTATACAGTAGAGGCTTACTTTATTTTTTTTTTTTCCTTTACTTCTTTTTCAAAGAGATTTAATTGTTTTTGCAGATTGAAAAAAACTTTGAGAGATAATTTGGGAGATTAACAAAAATGGCCGACCAAGGACCATGCTCCAGGATTGAATAGAGGTCAGTTATCTTGTTATATTGCTGAAGGGTGCAAACCAGTTGATATTCATATGAGAATGTCAACTGTGTATGGTGCCACATGCTTCAGCCAAAAAATGTCTATAAATGGGTTAACTTGTTTAAAGAGGACTGAGCAGTGTTGAGGATGAAAACAGGCCTGTGAGGCCTAAAGAAGTGAGATCTCCTGAGGTGATCGAACCAGTCAGTGACCTAATTCAGTCTGACAGAAGGGTGACAGTGAATGACATTGCAAGGATTTTGAGCCTATCTGTTGAGACCGCACACAATATTATCTATGATGAACTTGCCTACTCGAAGGTCAGCTCACACAGCAGTTCACACGGTGCAGACCATCAACGAGCTGGGCTGGAAACTGCTCCCTCATTCCCCTTAGAACCCAGACCTTGCCCCTTCAAACTTTCATCTGTTTGGTCCCTTGAAAACGTCCAAGAGAGGCACAAAGTTTGAAAGTGACGATGAGTGAAATGTGCTGTGAGCGATTGGCTGATACATCAGTCCAAAATTTTTTTACGCTGAGAAAATACGGAAGCTTGTGCACAGATGGGAAAAGTGTGTGACTGCTGATAGACTACGTTGAAAGAAAAGTAATCTTCCATCTGCATTAGAAGTCCTTATACCGAAAAATTCACCTTATTTATTGTATGACCCTCGTATGTGTACGTCTTTCAAGACGATTATATTACTTACCATCATGGTTACTACCATGACATGGATGGTAGCGAGGATCATTTACTGTATATAATTGACAGTAGTGATGACTTTGTAGATGATAGTTGAGAACTTGTTTCATGAAAGCAGCAGTGGCGAGTTTTTTTGGATTGGCGGATGAATTAAAATTTTTGTTTGTTTTATATATTTAACTGCAGATTTTCTTAAATTTTAAATTGGTTTTTATAAAAATAAAGCCATCCTTGGACAATGGAAGATATATGATATTTTTACTAGCCACCAACTATTATGTCATTGCCATACGTAGATGATATATTAGAGCTTTTTTCATGAAACCAGTGGTGACGGGGCTTTTGAATTTGCGGATGAATAAAATTTTTTGCTTGTTTTATGTATTTAAATGCGTATTTTTAAAATTTCAAATTCGTTTTTATAAAAATAAAACCATCCTTGGACAATCAAAGACGTATAATATATTTACTAGCCCCCAACTATTATGTCATTGCCATACAAACAAAATTAGACAAGCGATTAATGGAAGCAATACATGATAAGAGAATGACTTTTGCTCTTCTATTTTGTTTTACAGTATTAGCGTTCGTCTTCCAAAACGCAGCGACCTGTGTGCCAAAAAATACGGTAATCCTTTAGTGTTGGTTCACATATTCAATAAATTTAGTAAATGTTCATAAATTTAGAAATAAAAAATTTGTTTTCATATTTATTTCTCTATAAACTGGTAAATGAAAAATAGAAAGTGTGACATTGAGATCCAAAGACGCGTTGGCATGGCCAAGGACGCAAAGAAATCTAATTGAAAACAAAGAAAAAAGTGCTGAATTGCTATGTTATATCTGTCCCTCTGTATGGCAGAGAATGTTGGACGATCTCATCAAAGATGAAGGAGGAGCTTGAGGCAGCAGAGATGTAGTTTTACAGAAGGATGCTGACGATACTATGGACTGACCACGTGAGCAATGATGAGGTGTTGGAGAGGATGCAAACGAAAAGAAAACTCATACTTAACATCAGGAAGAGACAGCTGAGGTTCCTGGGACATGTAATGAGGAAGAAGGGCCTGGAGAATTTAATACTAACAGGAAAGATTGAAGGAAAAAGAGACAGGGAAAGCAGCCCAAGATACACTTAATAGACCCGAGTAAATGGCTTGCGAGGCGAGAAAGATACGAAGAGTAACAATAGTGTGACAAGAAACAGAGCCAAGTGGAAGGCTATGATCGCCTACATTCTGAAGGAACTCGGTACATGGAAAAGAAATCATTAATATAGCATTGCATTTGTTTTATAACAATTATATTGCTTATAAAATTTGGTAAATGTAAAATATTTCTTTATCAAAAACATTAAGAGTGTTTAATACTTTGTTGAAAATTCTAAAGACAAAAAGATCTATGAACTCATCATAAGTTTAGTTTTTTTATATATAAAAATTCTAATTGTCCTTTTTTAAAACAACAAAAATTGCTGTCATAAAAATTGCTTGTTTTATATTTTTACATGAATCTTTTTAAAATTTTAAAGTCGTTTTTATAAAAATTAAACCATCCTTGGACAATGAAAGATGTATAATATATTTACTAACCACCAACTATTATGTCATTGCCATAGGTAGATGACAGTTTAGAGCTTTTTTCAAAAACCAGCGGTAACGAGTTTTTGGTGTTTGCGGATGAACAAGTTTTAGCACTCTAAGTTTTTTTTTTCTCGCGGTGCCTTCATTATCGAGGAGTTTTTCACTGACTTGCGAAACTGGCTATACGTGACACACGCTTGAGCATCATTTTCTGTAGTAGACTGGTTACCAATCAAGTCTATAGAACTCAATCAGCCCTGCTATTTAATCCACAGCTGAAGAGAGATGCGACAGGATAACAACTTTTCCTGGCGTATTTGCACGTAAGTGAATGCTACGAATTCAACTAGAATTCGAACTCAGCTCTCCGATTTCTCGTTCTGTGGCGATATCCACTACACACCAACGCACATCTAGTATAAAGAAAAATAGAAGAAAACGTTCTTTTCACACACTTTTTTTTATTTTTTATTTTTTGTTGTAATAGACACGAAGATACAAGATTTTCCTATCCACTATGTTGCTAGGAAAGGTACCAATCTACTTAATTTCATTCCAGCTAAGAGTTACAAAACAGGATAGCCTGATGACTTCATCTTTGGGAGGATTCTAATCTAGGAAAAACCACGCTGACTTCAAAAGTGTTCAGAACGCAACTGGAAACCAGATTATCAACACTTGATTTATTTATCTATTTATACACGATACCTTGGCCAAACGAAACTTAACGTGCTAATGTGAAAACCGCCAACCACAAACACTTCAACCGAGTGATCACCACTTGATTTATTTATCTATTTATACACGATACGTTGACCTCAGAAACGCAAACGATCTCGATACGTAAAGACACAAGTTTATTCGCCTGAAGAGAATCAACTTTAGACTCGAAATACGTGTAGCATCACAAATACCATTATTGATACTTAATGTATCAGAACATGTATGATAACAACAACAATAAATTTACGATATATATATATATATATATATATATATATATATATATATATATGTAGTAAACTGAATGAACTGAGCCGACGCTGCCTCGCTAGAATGTCTATCTTCATGAGGGTGACAGAAGGGATACGGTCATATCACGTTGAAGATACCGGTTCTTCCGTTCACCGAAGTTAAGCAATATCGAGTCTGGTCAGTACTTAGATGGGTTACCGCTTAGGAATACCAGATGAATGTGCGTTGTGGTGCAGTGAATATCGGTTCGGAATGAGAAATCGGGGAGCCGAGTTCGAATTCCAGTTGAATGTCCAGCATTTACTTACGCGCTAATACCCTTGGGAAAGGTATTAATCCGTCCCTTCTCTTCAGTCATGGGTTAAATAACAGGACAAATTGGGTTCTGTAGCCTTGGTTGGCAACCAGTCTACCTCAGCCGATGGTGGCAACCTGTTGTGGGATAATTAAAACACTGAGGTCTATTGTCTGCATCATCTGTAGCATTTATATGCACCGACCGATAAGTGTGGATGGTTCTGCAGAAGCCTTCACCACTCTAATCATTCTTAATCCAGGGTTTCCAGAGATTCTTTCAATGTTTTTTTTAGTTTCATTTTTATCATTCTACGTGCACCTAGTTATATTCTTATTTTCAATTTCCACATTTTTTTCTATTTCAATTTCCAGGTCTTTATATTTTGATAGTTTTTCAAATTCCTTGATGGCTATGTTACAACAACCCGCTGGACAAGCCATATCAATTAGCAGGCAAGTTTTTTTTTTCTTTTTGGTTTTTGACAATAATATTTGCTTCAATTGCCCTATCTATGTAGAATAGTGTAATCCAATAGAATAGTGACATCTTCTTTTTCTGTAACCGGTGCTGGGTGATGTTCTTACCAGTATTTGTTTACATGTTTCCCAAAGTGTTTGCATATCGTCTAGTATAAATAACGCCCGACTCTATCGTGACGATTTTTATATTCATTTGGGGCAAGTACAGAAAATCCTGAGATTAGATCGTCTATTGTTTCTTGGCATTTGTCACAGAATCTGCATTTTGGATCCACATTATTATTATGAGAGTTTCTATTGAAATGACTTTGGTCTTGGGCTGCAAGAATAAAGTCTTTAGTTTCAGACTTTAATCCAGATGCACGTAACCATTGATGAGTATTAACTTTGTCAACATTGGATTTATTGGCACGTTCTGGATATTAGCCATGCAGAGGTTTGTCTTGCCAGCGCTGTTTCATCTGTTCAAGAGCTTTATCTTTGGCTTTCATTTTCATATTTTTTGCCGCAATAGTTGGTTCTTGGCTTCTGTTTTGCTTTTCTACAGAATCTACTAACTGTAAATCTTGTTTGTATTTACTGCCTTCTTTTATTATTGAATATGTTTTCTTTCTTTCTTCATGTTGCCTTACTAATTGTATCATCCAATCCTTTGTTGTTTCTATGTATGTTAGTAAGCCAATAGTTGTTGTCTTGTATGACAATTCCAGCTGAATAAGACCTCTTCCACCTTCTTTACGGGGTATGTATAGACGGTCTACATCAGCCTTTGGATGATGCATCTTATGCTTAGAAAGAAGCTTTCTTGTTTTAGCATCCAGTTTAAGATGTTAAAGCTATATTGGGCAACTGGGATTGCAAGGCTATTAATGGCCATAACTCTGTTCTGAGAATTCAATTCAGTTTTTAATATCATTCGTAGCCTTCTATAGTACTCTTTACGCACTATTTCTTTCATTTTTTATGGTGAATGTTTTCGCTCTCATTTACACCTAGGTATTTATAAGCTTCTTCTGGTTTCAATTCTTTTATTGTTACAGCAGGGTCTAAGCTAATTGAGGATGTTTCTTGTATTGATCCACGTAAAACTGTAGCTTTAGCACATTTATTCAAATTGAATTTCATTCCAATGTCTTCGCTGAAACATTTTACAGTTTGCAGAAGACCTTCCAGCTCATTATCATTCTTAGCATATAACTTTAAGTCATCCATGTAAAATAGATGGCTTATTTTCTTTTGGCCTATTTTATAACCACATTCTGTCTTATTAAGTTGACTGGTTGGTGCTATTAATGATATGCAGAATAGTAAGGGAGATAAAGAATCACCTTGAAATATACCTCTTTTGATGTTTATTTCATCAGACTTATAGGTTCCATTTATATGATTGAGGTAAAGGGTTGTTTTCCATATAGACATGCACTGTTTGATGAAATTGATGATGACGGGCGATATCTTGTATATATTTAAAGTCTTTAAAATCCAGGAATGTGGCACACTATCGAATGCCTTTCGATAATCTATCTAGGCAGTACTAAGATTTTTCTTTGTACTGTAGCAGTTTTCCAGGATCATTTTGTTAATTAGCAATTGGTCTTTACATCCATAACAGCCACGTTTGCACCCTTTTTGTTCAAGCGGTATCATGTCATTTCTTTCTAAGAATAAATATGTCTGTTTTGTTAAAATAGATGTTAATAGTTTATATGTTGTCGGAAGACATGTAATTGGTTTTTTTATTATTATTATTATTATTATTATTATTATTATTATACAGGGCACATAGAAGAAGAAGAATTATGCCTTGAATAAAATCGTTGATGAATTCAGAGACGTTTTGCATGGAATTCTTTACTATGATGTCTATTTTGTCTCTTTTGCAGATTTCGGTAGCGAATTTTAAACCGAAGCTGATGGGTATTTTCGTTGTGTAATGGAAAGCTTTATAGCCGATAGATTTTCTATTAGATTAAATTTTCTAACATATTTCCACTTGCTTTTGAGTTTTTGTTTCAGTGTCTTGTTTTTAGTTGCCACTCATTTGATGTCTAGTATGTCTTTTTGCATATTCCGGTGACGAATTTTAAACTGAAACTGGGTGGGGGGTTGTCACTTTCAATTTGTACCTTCTTATTTCTTAAAGTAACGAACATCATTCATTTTTATGATTGTTATAAGATATTTTGTTAAATCTATTGAGCTCAAATATATATAAATGCCCTGTGTATGATTTAGCAGCAATACCTCTGAATGGGATGTTTTAAGATGCGTGGAACCACGCATTAATTGCTGTTGTGCGCAGGCACGTAAAAACACAATGTGATAGCAACTGTTAGGGTCCCAACGAGGAGCAAATAGTACATTTCTAAACATGGATTAAAACATAAAAATGCATCAGAAAAATTACCTGCAATACATTGTTGGAAAAAGAAAATTGTCAACAATACATTTCCAAAAAGGAATTACAACTCACAAGAAAATAAAAGTTCTGCATTAAATAATACATAAGGAATTGATTTGCCATTAACCAGACTAAACAAAACCATCAAATATATAGTGCCATACGTGATACACGCTTGGGCGACCATGTCTCGAAAGAGACATGACTGATTGGCAGAAGATTATCCCGCAGTAGGTTGCCATTGCTTTCTGCGGTAGATTGGTTGCCAGCCAAAGCTATAGAACCCAATCCGTCCTGTTATTTGACTCATAGCTGGAGGGAAGAGACGGATTAATATCTTTCCCAAGGGTATTTGAGCGTATATGATTCCAACCAATTCAACTGGAATTCGAACTCGTCTCTCCGATTTCTCGTTCCGATTTCGATGCCTCTAAAACGAAGCTGTTATCAACTAACCACCATAGACAATCGTATCTACCTCCCATTAGCATGGGACAGGCTAGCCTCCCAGAGAGTAAAATACTACGCCTCCTTGGCCTTACACTTTCGGCGGACCTCAAATAGAATGACTATATTGAAGCCATTGCCAAATCTGCTGCTATGAAAGTCGGCTCCCTGTGCAGGGCCCGGAAGTTTTTCCCACCTGAATCTATTCTGCACATATACAAATCTACCATCCGCCCGTGTATTGAATATTGCTGCCATATCTGGTCGGGTGCCCTTGCTGCTCTCCTTGGGCTTCTTGACAAAATACAAAGGAGGATCTGTAACGTGGTTGATACTGACTTGGCTGCAGCCGCTCTCTCACCGGCGTGATGTGGCTTCCCTGTGCCTCTTCTACAAGAACTTTCATGGCTACTGCTCCGATGAGCTTAGATCACTGGTGCCGCCTAAGCAGGAATTTACACGAGATACTAGATTAGCAACTAGGTCCCACCCTTTTACAGTTAAACAGATAAGATGTAACCGTAAATTCTACTCCAACAGCTTCTTTTCTCGCGCTTCCCGCCTGTGGAACTCCCTTCCACGAATCTGCTTTCCCGACAGTTACAATCTCCAGGTGTTTAAATGTAGGGTCAATAGACACCTCCTATCACACTAACTCCCAATTATTCTCAGAACACTCTCATCTACCCGACCCTCATTCTTGGTATCCTTACCCGCCTATCACCCACCCTCTGACATTTCCTATATTTAATCATCCTTTCTCCACTCTACGTAGCCCCCTGCGCAGTAGTGGCAGTGACATGCCTTGCTCAGGGTGAAACGTTTATTAAAAAAAAAAAATATCCACTGGACCACAACGCACATCCCATAACGATGTAATAGGGGAAATTTTGCAGCCATGACACAGATTATCATCCAGTCTATTCCAATTACCTCATCTTTGTGATAAATTCTTGATCTGTTGAATGTGATTCTGTTATTCTCGCTGTCTTGAATGTTACTTTTGCACAGTTATCCAATATAAAAGCCATACTGACGTCATCACTGAAGAATTTTAAAGTATTGAGGATAACCTTACAACTCAGTGCAGTCTTTGACAAAAAGTTTGATATAATCCACTTAGAATAGGTGATTAAGCACTTTTTTTTTACCTTGTATTCATAGTGATTTGGGATGTTTCAAATAATTCACATTGATCATCTGAGAGACGCTGACGCTTGCAGAAGAAGCATTGCAAATACTGGAGGGTTACAGGTAATCAGCCATCTTTTGTGCATCTTTAGGCATGAGTCGTAAATCGTTAATTTAAAAATAAACATTAATCAGAATATTCAAATAAAGGAAGAGTAAAATTTTTCACGCGTATATATCAGTCAGTTAAGTGTTATACGTAATACACGTTTAGGTGATCATGTTTCAAAGAGACATGAGTGACTGGGCAGAAATTTTATCGCGGTAGGTTGCCATTACTTTCTGCGGTAGACTGGTTGCCAACCAGGGCTAAGAACCCAATCTGTCATTTAACCAATAACTGGAGGGAAGAAGAGAGGGGTTAATACCTTTTTTTTTTTTGTTAATCATTTCACCCCAAGCAAGTCATTCCACTGCCACGATTGCGCAGGGGGTTACATAGGAGAA
The DNA here is from genome assembly GCA_037127315.1 of Ascarosepion bandense. NCBI lineage: Eukaryota > Metazoa > Mollusca > Cephalopoda > Sepiida > Sepiidae > Ascarosepion > Ascarosepion bandense. The sequence goes on along the minus strand of JBBBDQ010002124.1, from coordinate 936,044 downwards.
AAGGATGAGAAATAGTGGTTAGATATGGGAAATGTCAGAAGGTAAGAATACCGAGGATGAGGGTAGGTTAGATGGAAAGAGTGTTTGAGAGAATGGATGCGAGTTAGTGTGTTAGGAGGTGTCGATTGACCTTACATTTAAACTCCTGGAGATTGTTGCTGTCAGGGAAGCAAGTATGTAAAAGGAAATTCTACAGGCCGGAAGTGCGAGAAAAGAAGCTGTTGGAGTAGAAATTGCAGTTCCCAAGGGTGTTTGCGCGTAAGTGAATGCAATGAATTTACCTGGAACTCGAACTCGATTTACCGATTACACGTTAGGAGTCGATATCCACCGCACCACCACGCACATCCACACGCATAGATGAGGTGAAAAATTAATGACATGTTTTAAACTCAGACGCTCACTACTGCATTGTAAACCGCTACTTACGTTTTCCTTTAATATAATAATAATAATAAAAATAAAAATAATAATAATAATCATAATAATAATAATAATAATAAGAAGAAGAAGAAGAAGAAGAAGAAAGTCATGGCTGTTATGGCTTGTGATCATAACTGACTGGAAGCTTTAACCTCGAACAGATTTTTTGTGTTGAATTAAGTCAGGCTACAATAAATAGGATGTGCATTGTGGTGCATTGAATATCGGCTCGAAACGAGAAATCGAGGAGCCGAGTTCGTATTCCAGCTGAATTCATTGCATTCACTTACGCGCAAATACCCTTGGGAAAAGGTATTAAGTTGTCTATTCCTTCCAGTTATGGGTTAAATAACAGGACAGTTTGGCTTCTATAGCTTTAGTCAGCAACCAGTCTACCGCAGAAAACAATGGCAACCTAAAGCGGGATAATCTTCTGCCCAGTCAGTCATGTCTCTTTCGAGACATGATCGCCCAAGCGTGTATCACGTATGGCACTTAACTGACTGACAATAAATATACCGTTCAGCGTCCAGTTTTGCGAAACCATAGCCGATTTAGCTTGAAGGATAGAGCTGCCAAGGGGACTTGGGAGACACATCTAGATACTTGTAATCACTTTCAATCAGAGACTGAAGATATTTCTAACTGCACATGCTTATGTCGATATTTACCGCTTGCTTCAATTTTCTCGCTCTCCAGCTGGATTCCCTAATAATAATCTGAGCTTCAGGAAGAAAAGATATCCGTTTTTCTTTGGTCTCTCATACTAGAGAGAGATTCTAATAACTTTGCCCTATACTATATTCTGTTTGAAACATTTATATTTCTATCAAAACCAGAAAAGAAGTACAGACACGATAATAGGCTTATATACTTGGTGAAGGCTTATGTTCTCAGAGGCAAACTGAGAACTCGATTTAAATCTAAATTAAAAGTAGGCTGACATATCATCTACTAGCGCCGGCGGGATAAAGTTGTTATCTAACTCACAAAATGGCGACTTTGGTTTCTAGGCTTAGGGTGATAGCAGTAGAAAAATAAATAAATAGAACAGAAACGATAATGATGAGAAAATAAATCGTCACATAATTATATTTTCAAGTTTGCATTTCCTAAAAACATATCTGAAAACTATTACTCCTGTCTCAATAGTAAGGTTGATCAGTCCAACACGATCAAAATGGCAGCAAATGTTCAAAACAACCTCAAGAAAGTTGTTAAGTGGAAGGGATGATTTGCCACATTTAACGTCCCCAAAACTGAACTTCTCTCCATTAATCATCTAAGAGAGTTTCATCCACATAGCTGATGCTTGCAGAAAGAGGTCTTGAACATACAGGAACGGTACAGGTAACCAACCATTTTTTATGCATCTTTAGCGATGGATCGTATGTCCAAGTTTCACTTCAGGTCTGGATTGAGTTTAAGTCCCAATAGATGCTCAAGATATAGGGCCTCATTGAGGGAACACACGTATATCATGATCGCTGAAGGTTCTGGGTCTGCTTGGTGATGATGAGAGGTCATTAATTTGGTTTTCGAGGCACTGAATGAGGCCAGCCATTTTTTTTTATCCCTAACAAGCTGTTAGACATGCAAAAATAAGATCGATTCATTAACCTCTTTTTAAGATTTATCAATTATTTATGGCTTATCACTCCAAAACAAATTTTTTCTATTACATTATTTACATTGTTTGGACTATTGTCCTCATCTTTATTGTCATGTTGTACGCTCCTTCTTCAGGTGCTAGATAAAGAGTGATCAGAATGAAGGGTTCCGTTCGAAATTCCTAGCGGCTGAAGAAGGACGGAGCCTACAACGGCAGAAATGTCGTAAACAATAAAGATGAGGACAATAGTCCGAACATTGTAAATAATATAAATAGTATCTCTTCTCTTCGTTAATCTTCTGCTTTCCATCCCCATGGCTGATGCTAACCTCCAGGAGAATGATTCACTGTACTTTCTTTGGCTAAAGTTCTCAGCTAACATAAAGACTATATTGAATCCATTGCTAGGCCATTTGCTAAGAAAGTCAGTATATTTTGTCGTGTGAGACAATATTTCTCTAGGTAATCTTATAGGTAAGTCTAACATTTGTCTCTTGTTAAAATATAGCTGGCATATACGATCTGGTGCTTCGCTACTAACATTGAGTTTTTTGATAATATCTAAAGGAGAATTGGCAATATTATTGATCTTGGTCTGGCAGCTTGGTTTCAGTCACTTATCTCCGTAAAATTGCTTTTATGTACCTTTTGTTTATAAATACCTTCATGGTAATTGTTTGGATGACCTCTTCCCTTTGGTACCTAGAATTTATGAATTTAAGCGCAACATGAGATTAGTGTCTAGAAATCATAAATTTACAGCTGTGTTGGCTAGATTCAGCCGTAAATTCTATGCTAACAGTTTCTTGTTTCGCAATTCTTGCTTGCGGAAGTTCCTTCCGTCTGCATGCTTTCCAGCCAACTTTACGCTTCAAAAATTTAAATGCGATCTCACTATCTACTGTTGTCTTGATTACTCTTTTCTTTTTCTGTTTCTACTTAAACCCATAAATTGTAAACGCAAATTCTACTCCATCAGCTTCTTTTCTCGCACTTCCTGTCTGTGGAATTCCCTTCCGTTAAATTGCTTCCCTGACAGCTACAATCTCTAAGAATTTAAATGTAACGTCAATAGTAATCTCCTATCTCACTAACCAACATCCTCTCTCTCATGCTCTTTTCTCCGTCCACTCCACACTCATCAGTATTCTCATCCTTCTCTTACCCACTTCCTGACACCCTCTATAACCTGTCACTCTTTCTCATAACTTTCCTCCTATGTAACCCCCTGCAAAACAGTGGCAGTAAAATGCCTTGCTTGGGGCGATATGATTATAAAAAAAAATTCTTCCACACCTTGAAACACCTTGTCTTAGTGGTTTTACTGCCATGCAATAAGTGATGCCGATTAAGGCATTGTTTGGTCAACCAAAGCAGAGCCAATCTGTGGTTTATATTGAAACTATGCATTATCATTGAGAGTTTATGGGAGACCTATGAAAGTTTTTTTTAATCATTTCACACCAAGCAAGGCGATACCGCCACTGATGTGCAGGGGGCTGCATAAGAGAGTTAAACTTTTAAACAAGAGGAGAGTGAAAACAAAGACGAACCAGCTATAGTTGGTGAAAGGGAAAGGGCAGGAGAAGGATGTGAACACAGAAGTGAAGACAGTTGTAAAGGTAAAAAGAAAGAAAGAAAAAGAGCAAGATACACGGAGTGATGTAGAAATGGCTGCAGTTAAGTGAATAAGAGACGGGAACTGACTTTGCTTTTAAATTCCTGGAGGTTATAGCCGTCAGGAAAACAAGTATATGGAAGGAATTCTACAGGCGGGAAGCGCGAGAAAAGAAGCCGATGCAATAGAATTGTCGTCTGCATTTGGTTGATCGAATTGTAAAAGTGTGAGACTATGTTGCCAATTTGGTTGCCCCAGTAAATTCTTGTGGAGGGGGCACCACTGACCTAAGTTCGCCAGAGCAGAAGCCATGAAAATATTTGTAGAAGTTTAGGGGACAAGTTCTAACCTTGTGAAAGATGATTTCTGATTCATGCTAGCATAAGCATCGACGACTTCCAGACAGTTCCATCCTTCTAATTCCATTCAAAAGTATTGTCTTCAAGCCTTTGCGATAATTTTCAGGTATTTTTTAATATTGTCGTGCGCTAGAATTCCTCTCAAGACCGATAAAGGAAGAAATCGACCATAATGTTATTCAGACCCGGGTTTGATGTCCGTACTTGAATAACGTGATATATTTGGCATTGTCGGTTAACGGACGTCTGATCTAAATATAGTTTTCATCTACCAATAGGTGACGCAGGTTCGAATCCTGCCGATGACAGCAACTTTTCTTATTTTTTTAATATGATTTCTCGAATATTCAGGCTATTCAAAGACGAAAACGAATAAATATACTGTTGAATAAATAAATGTTGCCTGTAGTCAAATAGGCATATCCTAGTCAAATAGGCATAATTGATAAAAATGTGTTAGATTAATAAAAAATAAAAAAAATAAGTTTTAGGAATATATAAGAAGTTGATTCATACACATCTTGTATGGCTGGTATCGGAGGTCCTCATTGAAGGTCATCTTCATGGTGAAAATTTCATTAAACATTTTCCGTGTCAAAGCAGGCTTTTCTTTTACCTGTCTTCCATCATTTTCTCCTTCAGTTGTTAGTGTACGAAGACAATCAAACCACGGCATCGTAGTCACTGTTACATCGCTTTCTTTCAGCTTTCATTGTTCTCACAGTGTCCGAAGAACATTGAGGAGCTGTCGTGATTTTGTGGCATTTTGATGCCCGCCACGAATGATCATGATGCAACTAACCTTTTCCAATATTCAGGTGGCTTCCACTCGCCCATGTGCAGTCAACATTGACACCTGAAAACTGTAGTTATTAGGTGTCACAATGCTGTTCACAATTTACAGATATTTCAAACCAATCAAAAAAAATCAAAGAATTAAACTTAGAATTCAAATTTTAGCCAGAACCTCCTGCATGGGTGCATCTAAACTTGTGTGAGTTCTGCGTTATCTTGCAAATTATTCCATTCATGTTAATAAATTTACGTGATAGTGTCTACCTGACTGCAGGTTAGATACTTTAAAGATATTTCAAACCGCCCCTATTAAGTAGAAGGAAAATATATGCATGCCCATACTTGAATAATGCGATATATTTAATGTTAAGGCTTCCCGACTACAGCCCTGTTAGATCTCATTTAAATACGTATGGAGATCTAACAAAATTTTATCCATAGCATACTCATTGATAATACTAATATAATAGTATCATCCATATGTATCAGTTAGTGCAATACGTGATACACACTTTGGGCGATCATGTCTCGAAAGAGACATGACTGACTGGAGAGAAGGTTATCCCGCAGTAGGATGCCATTGCTTTCTGCGGTTGACTGGTTGCCAGCCTAAGCTATAGAACCCAATCTGACCTATTATTTGACCCATAACTGGAGGGAAGAAACGGATTAATATCTTTCCCAAGGGTATTTGTGCTTAAAAATTACAAATGATCAAATTTCCAAAACTAAACTTGCTCAATAAATGTAGCAAAGTAATTTTTATTTGTCAACGTCCATAACATATAATAACGTCCCTATAATATAGTTGATTTTTTAAAATACAAATAAAATTTAAAATTTATTTAAAATTTGATCATATAGTTTAAATTTTGAATTTTCAAAATATATTAACAGTTTAAATATAGTTAAAATATCATTATAATTTTTCAATATAGTTAAAATATAAAATTTAATTTTTAAATATAGTTGATTTTTAAAAGTATATTTAATATAGTTATTTAGCTAATTTTTACCCTAAAATATACTTAATTTTTACTAATATAATATAATTAGACTTCTATAATCTATCCACTAGCATATATTGATTGATTCTCCCATATTTTGATAATTTAATTTGTTGCAGCTTAACGGATATAACACCCACTGAGTCGTAAACATATGTTTGACGCGCAGAGTATTAAAAAAAACTTTCCCATCTCTGTCTCTTGTCCATTAATTTGAGTTGAATAATAACTTAAAGAAATCCAGTAACCGTTTCACAATGACACGTGATAAATTTTTAGATTTGCAACATACGTATCTCAATTTATTTCATCACTGGCATGCAAAATGTCTGGATCTCATGTCATTTTAAGTCTTCGAGTTTTAATCCCGGCCAGAAGCAAGTAGATGTGTCTAGCCACACTGATTAACTGTGATACAGCAAAACAGGATTGTGTGTGAATGACTAATATATTATGCTCTCGTTACGATTGAGCTCTCTAAAAGGACATTTTAAAAATAGTTTCCACTTCTGCGATATATGCATTACTCTTCCGGAATGGATTGAGTTCTTTCGGTGACTGGTGTGTGTATACACTGCTTATATACAACACGTTAAAATTCTATTCTCTCATTCCATGTGGCTATGTCTTGGGGGTAGCGACTCTGACTGACAACAAATCGGTCGAGTTTCGATCTCGGCCATAAGCAAGTGGATGTGCCTAGCCACACTGATGAGCTGTGATACAGTAAAACAGGCTCGTATGTGGATGACTAATATATATATATATATATATATATATATATATATATATATATATATATATATATTACTTTTAAGGAAAGGGATCATACGTTATTAATAAAACCGGATCCAAATGTATCCCAACGTTTCAGATTTAAGGTACCTTTCGACCGAGACTTCTTAAAAAAACTGTTTGTAAACAGCTAAGCAGCTGATAAGAATAATCAGTATATCAACAACCGAATTTAAAGCATTTGTTTATTATTTGATAATATTTTTCTTTTCAGCTTAGTTTTGATTTACCAGCGATTTATTCTGAAGAAGTGTCTGTCGAAAGGTACCTTAAATCTTAAACGTCGTGATACATTTGTATCCGGTTTTATTAATAAACTATTATCCCGTTTCTTGAAATTATTATAGCTTGATGTGGTAACAGCAACTTGTATAAACACACAGACACACACACACGCACACACATACATATATGAACACACACATACTGATGCACACACACACACACATATATATATATATAGTGAACTCGTAATCGATATGAGAAAAAGAATATTTCATTAAATTTGGTTCTCTGTTGATATTTTGTTGCTAAAGCAGAATTTAATGTTAAAGATGTGTTTAAAGTCTTAATCATTGGCAGTGACCCTGTCCTTCAAAAAACGTTACTTCCAGATTCAACATTCCATAAAAGAATTCGAAATTAAAAACTTACATGAGGATTTTCCTGAAATGTTTTCAATAAAACCAATATCGTTATGTATACATTCATCGACCTTATTTCGATATTTCAATTTATTTAAAGTTGTTCATTCCCCTTTTTTTTATTTTGTAATTTTTCTATCAATGTTCATTTAGCAGTAATTTAATCCAATGATGATCAAAAAACCTTATCTGCAATATTTATATGACATGTTCGACTGAAAATCAAAAGGAAATTTTAAAGCTTTCTTTTGGGATTAATGTCAGATGTGATACTTGCTATCGCCATGATACTGTCTGATTATTTTCTTTTATTTGCTTTTTCTTTGCTTTCTCGCATGCGCAGTGCTGTCGTAAATGGTTGATGTCGATTGACAAAGAGCATTCAGGCAAGAAGCGGCAGATGAATTTTTCATAAGAGTTATAGATAATTAAGATATTTTATTTGTAGTCATTGGGTTTTTAGAATCAGTAGGAATGCAAGATGGGATGTCGTATAATTTGTTCGGAATGAGATAATGGATAACGAAGATCGAATTCCAGCCGGGTTCGTTATTTTTACTTGTGCGAAAATACCCGTGGGAAACGTATACACCCATCTATTCCCCTCCATCTACAGGTTGAATAGCAGAAAATACTGAAACCTGTAGCCTTGGCTGGAAGCCAGTCTACTACAAAAAGACAGCTTATTTCAGGAAATCTTCAAAAAGACAGCTTATTTCAGGAAATCTTCTCAACTTGATATTCATTTTTCGTATTCCAAACAATCTTGCCATCTAGACTATCAAATCAGAATAGTCGGCTATTTTCTCAATCACCTTATTTTATATATTTATACTGAAACTTGGTTCTACAGAAGGATACTGTGAATATCATGGATCAAGCATGTTAGCAATAATGAACTTTTGGAAGGGATGGAAATGAAAAGGAAATTAATACTGAGCATCAGGAAAAGACAGCTAAAGTTTCTGGGATGAGGAAGGAAGGCTTGAAGAATCTAATACTAACAATTCAGATAGAAAGAAAGAGACATGGAAAAGAAGCAGTAACATACTTGAGAGGCCTGAGCCAATCCCTCTTCAATAATGACGTCGCCTTCCCTTAATTTACACCTCTTCCATTGCCAAGTGCTCGTGGTATGACTCTCTCCTTCAGGTTCTTTAAATTTCTCAGCTCTCAGATCATGTTCAGAGGTATATTTATATTTTCAGTTTCTTTCAGATGTTCACTGTGGTGTGTCAAAACTAAGAAATAAACTGTCTTGTACGTTGTATATTTTATTAATATTAGAAAGTAAAAAGTACTAATACTTATCATTATTATCATTATCAAATTAATTTATAAATATTTAATAATTACCTATATTGCAGTTTCATAAATGAAAGAATGAACAAAATTCAGGGTGATTCGGATGAATTTATCTTTGCTTCCTTGCCTTGTAGAATTTTTCAAAGTAATAATAACAAAAGAATCATTGTTTTTATTTAGAATTATCCACTTGTCAATAAATACTAAAAATAGTATGAAATACAACATTTCTTAAAAAAAAGTGGGTGGCCTAATAATTATGGCCAGTAGTATATATATATATATATATATATATATATATATATATATATATGTATATAATCTAACAACTGGTATATATATATATATATATATAATATAATTATATGGTTATGTCAATTTTACATTACTACATGGAAATTTCTATGTTTCGAGATTAATTCTCATTATCAGGCAATGTTGGTGTGGTTGTGCAGAAGATTTACATTTAAATGACAAATACTTTCGGTTTACTGTTTTTGTGTGTGTGTGTGTGTGTGTGTGTGTGTGTGTGTGTGTGTGTGTGTGTGTGAGGTGTGTGGCTAATCAGAATGGAGATTCACTTTGGGGTTTGACCCCGAGTAATTTCTGTTCTAACCAACTTTTTTCCTCCTCTTTTTTTCTTTTTCATTGACCCTATTCCTCTCTTGTCTGTTTTCCTTCGCATTTATCTGATTTTATCATTTTCCCTTCAGTTTTATTACATTTGATGTGATATTTCTTTTTAGTAGTACTACCCTCCTTCCCTTTAGTCTATTTGTTAAAGAAAAGATTTTTTCCAAGGATACCCCGAACTGCTATTGTAAATATAGACATTGTAAATTATTCACATTAGAAAATGGATAAAACTTAAATTAAATAACATGCTCACCGACGAATTAGGTAAAAATCAAAATGAAAATAAAAATAAAGCCAAATATAGAATAAGTTATTTTTTCTTTTTTTAATAATTTCCCCCCTTTGTATCAGGATAATAAACTTTACAGCAAATTGATAGATGGAGCGAAAATAGCAGTTCGGGATATCTTTTTGGAAAAAATCTTGATGATGAGAATTAATCTCGAAACATAGAAATTTCCATGTAGCAATGTAAAATTGACAAAACCATATAATTATATTATATTATATTATATTATATTAAGCTCTATAATACTCATTATATTGAGCACTGTTTATAATAAAATAAATGCCAGAACACTCAAAATATTAAAAAAAAACTTGAGTCCTCTTCGCTTGGAATTATATATATATATATATATATATATATATAGCATTCTACCTATACATGAGAACCAATTCTTAAAATTATAAAAGCTTAGTTAACCAGTTGTTAGATTATACGAAAATAATCTTTTATATTAATAGCCGATGTTCTTAGTAAAAATGTTCTGTTTGATAAATCTACAATTGTTTCTTTAGGATTGCAGAAAATGATATGTAAATTTTCTCATATCAAGAACAATTTTGTTGGAAAAAGCCGACAAAGTGGTAAAATGTTTTCTTTGTTTGCATATGCAGAGGTGCAATATAAGCCATGACATTACCCCGATAAAGTTATAAATGGCAAAACGCGTCAGATAAAATCTTTTCCATTTTGTCATTTTTTACCCTAAAACTAGATAGATAGATAGATAGATAGATAGATAGATAGATAGATAGATAGATAGAGTGAGAGAAAGAGAGAAGGAGAGAGAGAGAGAGAGGTGGGGTGCGCGAAATTGTGTGTCATATTTAAACAGCAAAACTACATACAAAATTCTTCTATGTCATTGGGGACCCCGGCTCTTCACAACTCTTTGCATTTTTATCTCTTCATACATTTTTCCTTTTTCTTATATCTCTTCAACCTTGTTCTACTGTCCATTTATTCAAAAAGTAAAAATAAACATTTGAAAGAAACAAAAAAATATGTATGCTTCTTTCAACCACGCACCGAAAAACAAATTATACAAATAATTTTTTATAGAAAATCGTTGAGAAAATGAGATTTGTTAGTTTTTATCATCTATGAGGTGGAGGTTGTAGTCAAACAGAAGAAACTACGAATGTAGATACTTCCACTGAATTGCCAAAAAAAAAAAAAATACAAAATATCCTGATGTTAAAAGGGCTCAAACTTAATAAAAAACGAAGTTTTATCATCAAAATATTTATGCTATTTTTAAAAGGAAAGATCAAATTTTGTTATTATTTTAAATTCTTTTTAAAATCCTTTCTAACACGTTTGAAATTTTAATTGAAATTTAATTTATTGTTTTCCGTCAGCGATGTTTACGTAAGGCAACTGTTAAGAAAGTGAAGTCGGTCGAGTAAAATGATTTTGGGGTGAGTAAATTTTCCCTGACTCTCGACCGCCTGTTGATTGGTTCCTTTTTCAAATCTGAAAGGCTGCCCCCCCACCATACATCTTTATAAAAATAATAACTGCATTTTCTTCTGTACTCTTAATGCACATTCGCAGCGTATTAACTTTTGCGGACTTTTACACAGCGAGTGATTTTTCTCCCATTTTCCCTTATGATGCCATCTTTTTGCTACTTTTGTTCGCCATTGCCAACGCTTTGTCAGCTTATAACATTCATCCTGAAGAATATAACGCATGACAGAATTTACAGTTTCTGGCGCCATTTTCTTCTTTTCTTCCTACTAGTAGTAATTCCCCCTATAAATATGAACAGTTTTTCATATTTCATGCATCGTTCATTATTATATTGTCTTTTCATCGTGTTATTGTATTCTTTTCTTTATATTAAATATTGCTTTGGACAGGAGCCATTTTATTTATTCCCACCATTTTCTAAAACAACAAATGCCTTCAAATACTCTCGCCATATCACTGGAAATTAATTAGATTTTAAACAGTCTCATATGTGGCAACAAGGATATCTATGAAGAAAAGAAATTGGCGATGTGTCTTCGAAATAGTAATGGTAACCGACTGTTCGTGATCAGGAAGCCTCGATGAAAAGTAACTTCGGGGATTGGATCGAATGATTGTACGAGGGTCATTCAATAACGAGGGTGAATTTTTCGGTATAAGGACTTCTACGAGGGTTATTCAATAACGAGGGTGAATTTTTCGGTATAAGGACTTCTACGAGGGTCATTCAATAACGAGGGTGAATTTTTCGGTATAAGGACTTCTAATACAGATAGATGCTTACATTTTTTAAAGAGATTTAATTTGTTTTTTTTTTGTTTTTTTGTTTTTTTGCAGACTGAAAAAGATTTTGAGAGTTTTTGAGATTAACAAAGATGGCCGACCAAGGAGCCTGCTCCAGAATTGAACAGAGGTCAGTTATCAAGTTTTTGGTTGCTGAAGGGTACAAACCAGTTGTAATTCATAGGAGAATGTCAACTGTGTATGGTGCCACATGTTTCAACAAAAAATGTCTACAAGTGGACTAAATTGTTTAAAGAAGGACGGAGCGGTATTGAGGATGAAGAGAAGGCCTGGGAGGCCTAAAGAAATGAGGTCTTTTGAGGTGAGCGAATCAGTCAATGATATAATTCAGTTTGACAGAAGAGGGTGACATTGGATGACAATTGCAAGGACTTTGAGTCTATCTGTTGAAACAGCACACAAAATTGTCCATGATGACCTTGCCTACTCGAAGGTCAACTGCCGATGGGTGCCAAAGATGCTTACTGCAGAGCACAAACAGAAGAGGGTCGAGATGTCCCAGTAGTGTCTCTCCCACTTACAGCCCAGACCTTGCCCCTTCATACTTTCATCTGTTTGATCCCTTGAAAGCGTTCACAAGAGGCACGAACTTTGAAAGTGACGATGAAGTCCAAAGTGCTGTGAGCGATTGGCTGAGACATAAGTCCATAGATTTTTACGCAGAGGGAATACGGAAGCTTGTGCACACACGGGAAAAGTGTGTGATACTGTGGTAGACTACGTTAAAAAAAAGTAAGCTTCTATTTGTATTAGAAATCCTTATACCGAAACCTTCACCTTATTTATTGAATGACCCTCGTACATACCAATTCATTTTGGCTTAGTTAATATTGAAAGCATTTTATTTTTATGCTTGTGCTTGCAAACATTTATTTGGTGGTCCTCGGCATGACGATAAACTGCATCCGGCAACAATACCTCTCATTGGGAGGTTGTGAGGAGCATAGAACCACTTTTAATTGCTGTTGTTATCAGGTCCACCCTGACCCGGAGTGGTAGCACCTGCTGGGGTCCCAGGGCAAATAGTTAACCCACAAAATGGGGTCAAAACACTATTCAAGTAAAAAAGAAAAAATGGACTTTTATAAAAATCTAAACGAAAAAGCAGACTTTTATAGAAAAATATACATTTTTGAAGGAAAAATATTACCAACAATGCATTTTCAAAAAAACAAATTAATACCATAACACATTTTTGAAGGAAAAAAAATATTCTCAGCAAACATTTTTGGATACAAAACTAAAAGACATTTTCTGTTTTCTAAAATAAAAAAGAATAAAAACAATAAATTTTCATTAAAATCTGACTAAATCAGTCTTCTCACTAAAAAAATACCTTAAATCCTTATTAAATAAAAAATTTAAAATTTGGCATTAAATAACCCGCAGAAGTTGATATGCCGTTAAACGAAACTCAGACTTAGACTTAGTAAATAGGTTAATAATAGTCGTGTATGTGTGTATATGTAAGTTTTTAATTGATTCGAGAGTAGATAAATACCAGTCTTTCATAATTGTGTTTATAATTATTTGTTTCTGGGTTAGGTAAATATTTGTCTTTCTTATTTGAACATTTATATGATAATTGGTTACTTTTTTATTTAATCATCGGCAAGAGATTCTATTAACATATTCTGAGTCCTGTGGTAAATGTCAATATAATCAAACCATTCAATATTTATCTTACCTGCTTTTTAGGCAGTAGCAAAAATCTCTTGGTTTCATATTTAATACCGATCACTTGAGGGCATTACGTAATACAAGCTTGGTCCATCATGTCCGGAAAGAGACATGACGGACAAGCCAGAATATTTTTCCGCAATAGATTGCCATTGCTTTCTGCGGTAGACTGATTGCCAAAGCTATAGAAACCAATTTGTTCTGTTATTTGATTCATAGTTGGAGGAAAAAGACGATTAAAACTTTTCCCAAGGATATTTGCAACGAATTCAGCTAGAATTTGAACTTGGTCTCTCTAATTTCTCGTTCCGAGCCGATATCCACTGCGCCACAACGGACATTTCTAATCTTGCCCATATATAACACGTCTCGAGGAAAGTAAAATAATGACACATGGAATATTAAATTAATACGTTTTATTTTATAACGTTTCATACTGTGTTAGTCAAAATGCTAGTTTTATCTTTGTTGTTAGTGTTTCATTTGAATTCACTTAATGAAAAAAGGTTCCGTTTCATTGAATAGTGACGGATTTCATAATAGATGCATTTTTTTTAATTTATTGAAATTTGTTTATTATTATTCATAGTTTCATTATTATTATTCATAGTTTCATTGTGAAAATATGTTTGTTTTCAACTTTCAATAGTTGAAAACAAACATATTTTCACAATATTTATTTTTTATCAATGACTGATAGAAGCGATTTAAATGAAAAAGAAACGGTGTTTCAACTCACAACTGCTCGGAAACCTGAAATGTTTCAGCTTTGAGTCACAACGCCATAGTCTTGTTTAATATATATATATATTCCTGTTGACTGTCCTGCAGTCACTTACTAATACCCTTGGGAAAGGTATTAATCCGTCTCTTTCCTCCAGTTATGGGTTAAATAATAGAACAAAATGGGTTCTATAGCCTTGGCTGGCAACCAGTCTACCAGAGCAGGTAGTGGCAATGTTGTTGAATAATTAAAGAAAATGCCTACCTAAGCGCTGTGGAGTGTATTCAGAGTACAGTGAAAACAATAATATCACTGTTGGCCATCTACTGCATCCCTGAATGTCTCCGGCACGCCTCGCCTATGTCGTGCCACCGGACCAAGATGGGAATGGGAAGAGAGAGTGAAGCTGACGACCGTGCCCAACTCTCCCGCACTTAAGTCCAATTAAAGCGCAAGTCATGACTTCTATCTAGAAGTCGTGGTCTTCCTCCCAGGCTAGGGATGAACATTATATATAATAAACTTTAACAGTTGTTGTTGAAGAACTTATTTTAATTTAGGTGAATGATTGAAATGTTTGTGAATTAAATTTAGGAGGAATTTTCCAATGTTTGTTTGAACATTACGACTGAAGGGTGGGTTAAACTAAATAATGTTACATTTATGTAGGTTCTTCTTATTTCTGAATATTTTTTAACATAATATTCGAAATCAGTATTGAGTATTCTAATCTAATAATGTATTTAATTTTAGAGTTGTCAAAAAATTCTTTCTTACCAGCGTTTGTACGTAAACTAATTTACGTATTACTTTCACGGTATCACTATTTTAACTTTCTTTTGAATCATAATTATTGTTAATATTTTTAAATCGTTTCACCCCAAGCAAAGCAATGAAGCCACTAAGACGCAATGGGTTGTAAGATCACAGGAGACAAAAATTAAGACGACAAAGAAATAGATTGATATTGCATTTAAATATGTGAAGATCAAAGTTGACTGGAAATCAAAAGGTCACAAAATAGTCCCACAAATGTAAAGTCCAAGAGAGAAACTGTTAACATAGATTTTACGATTTTATATAGCCATTTCACCTATGAAATGAGATCTTTCTAGAAATATAATAATTAAATTTATAAATTCTATGTATAAATGAGTAATGATTGAATAAACTTTCGAGTTCTACAACTACAAACCGTCCGTCAAAATCCACTTATATCGTTGAACAGTTAAGCATAGTAAAAATAATAAAATATTGCAATAATCATGGTGAGTTTGAATAAAGGGCATTGTTTAAAGAAGTAAGAGGGTACAAATAAATATACTCGAAATAGATAAAGTGTTTCCTTTATTTCAGTGAAGAAAACTCATGTTTTTATCACCTCGTCTTTTATTTACTTTAGGCTTACGGCATCACGTTAAAACACCGTTAAGCAACGTTGAGCCTTGTCATTACCGTAGGAATGCCAGGTGTTGTAAGTTTGAATGTGCTGGTGATGTAGTAGCTCAGAATTATTAATCAGAGAACCACATTTTAATTCAAGTTTGTTCGATATATTCATGCGCGAAAATACACTTGGGAAAGGCAGAAATCTATTTTTTGTCTCTCCAACTATGGGTTAATCAGTAATAATTGTATTGCTAATTCATTATCATCTCAAATAAAATTCTTACAATCTAAAAATATCTGACTTTAAATAAACTGGAAAGGGTTGATAAACCATAAAAACGAATCAACTTTTATTACTTATTATGTTTGCTTTAAAACTTACTAGTAGTAGGCCTCCGTAAGTCAGGGCTGACCATGGGTAGCATCCTAGTTGTCTGCTTGACTGGAGCATCGGCGTCTGTGACTTAGAAACCGATGCGGGAGTGACAGTCTTTTTTTGCAGAGGTTGCATTTATGTTTCGTTTCTGGTCTGTCGGAGCTGTCATATTGCTTCCTGCGGACCCGCTTCTCCATGGCGACTTGTGTTAGTTGCTCCTCCGTTGATATAAGTTGTTGGGCCAGGATTCCTCTCTATTTGAACCGGTTGACTGCTACTCTCTCCCATGACTCCGTGTTGATGCCCACAGCGTTCATATCACGTTTTATGATGTCATGATGCCACACTTGTGGCCGCCACTCTGGGTCTTCTTCCAAAGGCTATCTCTCCATACATGAGGTTTTTGGGAATGAGACAGTAAAATCCGGGAGCAGAGTTCGAATTCCAGTAGAATTCTTTTATTCACTTACGCGCAAATACCCTTGGGAAAGGTATTAATCCGCCTCTTCCGTCCAGTAATGGGTTAAATAACAGAACAGATTGGGTTCTATAGCCTTGGTAGGCAACCAGTCTACCGTAGAACGTAATGGCAACCTACTGCTGGATAATTTCCTGCCCAGTCAGTCATGTCACTTAATTGACTGACTGTTAATATTGATCTCTTCAAGTCTAGAATTAGCTGTCTATATATATTTCCTGTTATCTTGCCCTTTCTTATGCTAATACAACTCCCCAAATAAACCTTCTTCCTTGAGAGGCCCTTGAGCATTGCACTGAAAGAACATCATTAAAAAAATGTGTAAAACAAGCAAAATTATAAAATGATGTTAGGCACGACAGATTTAGTTTTTGGATTCGCATTGACCAGAATAGAGCAAAATATTAAATTTACTTCCTCAACCATTACGTTGATATTTTCAAATACTTCACTCGTTATATAATGTGAGAACAACATTATGAAAGTAGAAGGAAAAGGAAACAAGATCTTATTTTTGTACGAGTTGGGCCTAAAATATATACAAGAAAAACAAAGACAATAATCACGATTGTATTTTCAGGCTGATGAATTCGAATCTGATATTGGTAAGGATTTTAATTTTCTTGCGGCTGTCTATTCAAAATACTTTTACTTTAGTATTTTGCTTCAAGCCCTTTCTGCGCTAACGTGATCAATATTGCTTTCAATAAATTGACATTGTTGACGACTTAATCAACGACAAACTCTTTGAGATTTACAGCAAGTTGTAGACTGAGAGAAATTTCTAACCATCACTGACGAATATACGCAATCATGACAGACATACACATACATATATATATTTTCTAGACATATGCTATTAAATATAAGAGACAATGAATGTCTATTATGTTTAATCATGAGCCGTTCTAAACGTCGTATTTTTGCTTTAATTTCTGTTGAAAATAAAGATAAAAATTCTCCAACATTTGGATAATTATTTACATGTACATCAAATCAAAACAACCAACACTCAATAAAATCAACTTTAAAACAGGAAATAACATATTACATTGCATTTGACTAGATGGTTTTGTTGTCATTTCGCGCTATCCCGCGGTGTGACGTCATAAAACCGCATCGCAAACTTAAGAACTGCGTTTATTATTTTTAGTAACTATTGCAGTTGCCAAGCGGAGTTTTATGTCAACACAAAATAAAATCGTCGGTGATGGTGGATTTTATAATATTTCAGTTTAAACTACCTCTCTGAAGATGGCTCATGTGAGGCCGAAAGCTTAGAAGAAAACCAATAAATAATTATCCAAATGTTGGAGAATTTTTGTCTTTATTTTCAACTGAAATTAAAGCAAAAATACGACGTTTAGAACGGCTCATGATTAAACATAATAGACATTCATTGTCTCTTATATTTAATAGCATATGTCTAGAAAATTACTTGCTGCCTCGATATACATATATATATATATATGAAATGAATTGTTTGAACATTATATTTTATCGATACTCGTATTTAAGTAGATATTCTATTTTTAATGAAACAGTATTATATATTTATATCTACCGGCCTGATTATTTACGATAAATTTTTATTACGAAAATGTGTGTCATTCGGCAGGATTCGAACCTGCGACCCCTATCTAGGGAAAGCTACCATTTGATCTGCTAACGTCTTATACCTCTCGACCACGAATAGCCTCCAGTCTAAAGAAGGTTTTTATCAAGCCTATATAACACAATTTTCGATCCATCGTAAACAAACATATCTGCTCTGAAATGTATCGTAATGTCAACAAATGTAAACATGTTACGGAAATCAACGAATTTTAACGAAACTTGGTTATAAGCAACCGACAACCGTGGTCGAGAGGTCTAAGACGTTACCAGATCAAATGGTAGCTTCCCCTATATAGATAGGGGTCGCAGGTTCGAATCTTGCCGAATGGCACACATTTCGTAATAAAAATTTATCGTAAATAATCAGGCCGGTAGATATAAATATATAATACTGTTTCATTAAAAACAGAATATCTACTTATATACGAGTATCGATAAAAAATAATATTCAAACAATTCATTTCAAATTGTCGGTTGCTTATAACCAAGTTTCGTTAATATATATATATATATATATATATATATATATATATATATATATATATATTATCACTCAATAAATCTCGGACCTAACTAATAAAACAAAAAGATTTTAGGCAAAATTCGATTTTATTAATCAACATAGTCTCCTTCTAGAATGATACACCGATTCCAACGTTTCTCTAACAATTCGACGCCTGTTTTTGGAGAACGATTTATCTGTGGCCTCAAAATACGCAACAGTTTCTGACATAGCTTCTCCTTAGGAGCCAAATCTCTTTCCCTAGAGGCCAGATCTGGAGACTATTGTGTATGGGGAAGTGCAATTCATGTAGTTATGCCATCGTTGCTACCGACTTGTGACACGGGGCATTGTCTTGGTGAAAGATAACTTATTTCTTCTACATTTGTGGTCGTTTGTTAGCGATTTCTTCCTTCAAACTCACCGGTATTGCTATATAATATTCTCTATTGATAGTTCTTCTTTTCTCAAGGTAATCGATGAACAAAATATCTTGCGCATCCCAAAATACGAAGGCCAAAACCTTGCCTGCTAATGTTTGTGTCTTTGTTCATTTTGGATGGCTTTCACATGCTGCTGTCCATTCAGCTGAGTGTCGATTTGATTCCGGAGTAAAGTGTTGGATCCATGTTTTATCCATTGAAACATATATACGCAAAAACCCTTTCTTGTTGCGTCGAAACATCTGCAAGCAACGCTCTAAATCGTCGACACGTTCCTGTTTTTGATCGACTGTGAACAAACCGGCACTCATTTTGAACACAGCTTTCTCTTGACAAATGTTCGTGCAAAATGGTGAATACACTGCTTTCTGATGTGTTCAACTCCTATGCTGTCACGCGCAACTTCAATTTACGATCGGCCAAAACGATTTTTTTTTATCTTGTTGGTGTTTTTCGGAATAACTGCGCGCTCAGCATCATTTGTGTCTGGACGACCGCTTTGAAAGTCAGCATACCACATCTTAAAAGTTTTTTTCGACTGAGTAGTGTCCGAACAACGCTTATCAAGCTATTACTTTGCTTGAAGAGTATTTCTCCATCAGGAAGCAATGCTTTATCAACACACAAAATTCAGACTTTTCCACTCTTTTGAAACTTTGCAACAGTAGCTTCACTTAAATAAGTGTAATTTGTAAACTAATAACCCGATTAGGCCCAAATTTGGTCCCGTGCCATTTGAAAGTTAGTTCTGCGTAAAGATTATATGGACTTTTTATTATTGACGCCATCTATATGTTAAGGCCCGACTTTTATTGAGTGATGTGTTGCACACACACACACACACACACACACACACACATATATATATATATATATATATATATATATATCCGCAGACAGATCTGTTTCGCTGTATCACAGCTTATCTGTACGGTTAGACATGCGATGACTTTTAACCTACAATTGAAACTCGACAGAATTGGCGTCAGTCGGCGATTCTACCTCTGAGCTATGGGCATTCTGTAGATAGATAGATAGATAGATAGATAGATAGATAGATAGATAGATAGATAGATAGATAGAACAGCTTTTTGAATAAATAGCAATATATATTTTACTTCCGTCTTTGCTCGAAAGTAAAATATAAGGGTCCATAAGTTACCTGGAACAAATTAGGTAAATATATACATTGCTCTTTAGTCATTATGCTGCTTCATATATATATATAATACGACTGACAAGAAAATCAATTAATTTTTTCCAATTATTTTTGTGTACTCTTAAGTGATTCCTTTCTGAAAATAAAGTGTGTAAAAATTGTACAAGTATGAATATCAAATAAAAGTATTCCTGATAATAGCTAATAGGATAGCCGAAAGCGCATTGATATATCGAACATTTCTCTAGAAAAGACAGTTATACGAAAACAATAAAAATTAAATAGAAAACTTAATCGAAGTACCTCATCAGTCATCTTTCATGAGACATGTACAAATGAGAGATGGTTGCCTAATTACACAATTATATATATATATTTATAAATTTTTTCTTTAAAAAAAGTTTATTACCATCATTATTAATTACCTGATGAGACATTGTTCTTTCAATGTCGAAACGAAATGTACAATTTTATAGTAGCTTGTAGTTTATACATGTTCTAAAATAATAATTTACAATAAAAATTAATTGGTCTATTTTTATATTGAGCACTGATTTAAATCAATGTTTTGAACGTTGTATTTGTTTTCATCGTTTTTTATTCATTTTGTTATATATATATATATGTATATATATATATATATATATGTGTGTGTGTGTGTGTGTGTGTGTGTGTGTGTGTGTGTGTGTGTGTGTGTGTGTGTGTTATAGCTTAGGTGTAAAACCTCGGACTGATGTCAAATTGGTCAAAAGCAATCGGATATGTCTAACTGTACTGATGAGCTGTGATAAAGCGAAACAGGAATGTATGCGGATGACTATATATATATATATATATATATATATGTGTGTGTGTGTGTGTGTGTGTGTGTGTGTGAATAACGATCGGTACCCACAGAAACCACAAATTACATTGAAAAGAAGAAACGACGTCATACTTATCCCAAACCCGAGGAACCTTTCGGCCAACACTTTTCAAGGGCTTCGTTGGCAAAATTATAAATAGGGCAAGAACGAAGACAATATCAAAGGGGAATTACTCACAGTACTGGGAGAAAGTGGAATCCGTTTAAAAATAAACTTTAATGAAAACATTAAAATGTGAGCGGGGTTGTAAATTTAATTCCACAGAAGTGATTTAAAAGAGAAAAAGGTTTCACTCACAGACTCTCCAGTAACTGCAAGGAGCGAAAGAAATGCTCTTTCTGTCTGCACAGGCTCGGTTGCTGGATTTTCAGGCAAATAGCCTCCAAGATCCGTAGATGATATGATAAGCGAGCACTGTGCAAGACAGAAAACCAACTGTCCTCGTACGCGGAGGCACACGCTGAATTGTCCAACAAGTGTTGACCGATCGCTGAATCCAGGACAGCTTGGGTTGTTCTTATAGTACTGATAGGGCTGCCAGAACCAGACCCGCGTCTCCAACCTAAGACTGGTTCGTCCTAAGTATGCTGCATCACAACAGCATTTAAATTTATAAACAACGGAACTTTTTCGAAAATAGGACAACCTGTCTTTGACGAAGGATGGAAAAACAGGTCTAGTATGGAAAACAACACGCAACTGTACTGAATAATAACAGGACGAAACACACGCCGAAACTTTGTCAGTAACAGTTTGACATTTTCTGCCAAGCCAGGGTAATTTTTAGTTCATTTGAACTCCTTACATCCCTCTCTTCAGTTCGCTATGGAGACAGAGAGGGATGTCTTTGTTCAGCAACGGGATGATGTTTTCGTGACATCTGTTTTTCGCAAACCAACTTTTACCGGTTTGTATACTAATTGGAACTCTTTTGTTCCTAAGTCCCGCAAAATTGGTCTTATCGAAACTTTGGTTCACTGTGCCCTCAATATTTGTTCCCCTATGTACTTGAGCAGTGAACTATTGCGCTTGCAAAGTCTCTTTGAAGCGAATGGGTACCCAACCAATGTGGTTAAACGGGTTATTGATCTCAAGATCAAACGGTTTAAGGAGCCAAAAGTCGAAGGACCTAGTCGCTGTCCAGTGTACTTAAAATTGTGAGCGAAACCTTTTTCTTTTTTAAATCACTCCCGTGGAATTAAATTTACAACCCCCCTCACATTTTAATGTTTTCATTAAAGTTTATTTTTTAAACGGATTCCACTTTCTCCCAGTACTGTGAGTAATTCCCCTTTGATATTGTCTTCCTTCTTGCCCTATTTATAATTTTGCCAAAGAATCCCTTGAAAAGTGTTGGCCGAAAGGTTCCTCGGGTTTGGGATAAGTATGACGTCGTTTCTTCTTTTCAGAATATATATATATATATATATATGTGTGTGTGTGTGTGTGTGTGTGTGTGTGTGTGTGTGTGTGTGTACATATGTATGTATATATGTGTGTGTGTACGTGTGCGTAATAAAAACGTGTTACTTTTATAATATAAATATTTAAAATATTATTCATATACTACAAATATATTATACATGTAATGAAATATATGTATAAAAAATAATTATCTTATCATGTTGTTAAAACTTTTATATATATAATATATAATGTAATGTTTTCATGTGAATAGTTATAAATGTTTTGCTTATAATAAAGCATATCACACATTTAAAATAAATATATGGCGCCAAAACTATACCGCCAACATATACCTCTCAAAAACACCTCCCACGTAATAGTTAAACAAAAAGAGGTATTTCTATGGGGTATATTTATTTTTGCTGCACATTGAGCTAATCACGATCAGACTTAGCCAACTCTTTCCGAATTCTCTGCACTGTCCTTAGACAGACACCCAAACATTCTGAAATGCTCGTATTAGACCTTCTGGTGCGAATGCCAAGCAATACAGAATACCCCTTTCCGAATTTCTGGTGGGGTAAATTGCGTCATGGTTCTCTTTTCTTAACACACGCTGCTCAACTCACTATACTCTACTGTGCAGTTGACAAATCAAAAACACACAACGCGCATGCGCGACATTAAACCTATAAAATGGCAACAATTTACCCATTATAAAATCCTTAAAATATCCTACTTCTTGTATTTTTTATCTTAAAAATATTCATATATCGTAGAATTTTTTCTTTTTAAATAACTTTCAACGGGATTTTCTAAACGTCAGATTAAAATATCGATTAACTGTGCGAGATTTCTGAATCATAACAATATTTGATAATGGAAAATTTATTGAAGGAAGGAAAAGGTTTTTCTTTTTTTCCCTCACATAAACCCTTTTAGCACTGACAAATACAATGGAAGTTGTAGTATTCAAGGAAGAAGTAAAGCATTAAGAAAAACATGTGTATAAGAATTTTCTAAGAGCCGGATTTGCATAAATGGTTTACGCTCCAAAATACAGGTATGAATATCATTTTAGAAACATTTCAACTTACGTTATGTTTGAAAAGCTGATGTTGGAAAAGAAAACCCTATTTATACATGAAAAAACCGTATTCTCTCTTTCCCTCGCCATCTCCACCCCCCCTCTCTCTTTCTTTCTCTCTCTCTCTCTCTCTCTCTCTCTCTCTCTTTCTCTTTCTCTGTCTCGGTAACACTTTCCTTAATTCCTGACCATTGATAATACTTCAATAACAAACAGATTCAGTGTCAGAATCATCGCAATCAAATTACAGAAATAAGGAACTGTCAAAATTTGAATTGAAAAATCTCTAAACTTTAGTTTTAGATATTAATCTTACTACAGTTATTTTTTTTTATTTTTTTTTATTTTTTGTTATTATACTCAACATTTACCCAATGCAAATACAAATTATGGGTTATTACAAATTCTTCTTTGAGGTTGCCTCCTCATCCTTACCCTATCTTCCGATCACAAGTGGAACCATTATATTGAGTCAATAGCTAAATCCAGTGCTGGGAAGTTTGAATCACTGTGTCGTGCCAGGATGTTTTTTCCGCCTGAATCCATCTTTCACATATACAATTCAACCATCAGTCCGTGCATAGAATACTGATGTCATATATAATAAGGCGCACCCGCTGTTCATCACAGTGTTCTCGACAGGCTTCAAAGGAGAATCCGTAATGTGATAGGTACCGACTTCACTTCAGCCATTTTCTCACCTGTTGTTTCCCTCTGTTTGTTCTATAAATATTTTCATGGCTTCTGCTCCGACAAACTTAAGTCACTGGTGCCCCTGCCACATGAGTTTACACGTGTAACCAGACTGGCAACAAGGTCCCACCCATTCACAGTTAGATCAACCAAATGCAGCCGACAATTCTACGCAATCGGTTTCTTTTCTCGCACTTCTCGCCCGTGGAACTCTCCTCCGTATTCTTGCTTTCCTGACGGCTACAACCTCCAGGAATTTAAATGCAATGTCAATACCCATCTCTTAACCACTTGACTCCAATTCTTTCTACATGACCCTGTATATCTTTTCCTTTCTCTCTACCTTTGCAACTTCCATCACACCTGTATTCCCATCCTTCTCTTCCTCCCTTCTCTGACACCCCCTGTAATGGGTTTGTCTTTCTCGTTACTCTCCTCCTATCTAATCGTTTTCTCTTTTTTTTTTTTTAATCATATCACCCTGAACAAGGCGGTAACGCCACTGATATGCAGGGGGCTACATAAGAGTAAAAATTAGATAGAAGAGAGTGAAGAGAGGGACGAATCAGTTAGAAAGGAGCAAGAGAAGGAAGGGAATATAGATGTTATGACAGTTGCACAGGTGGAGAGAAAGGAAAGGATATACAGGGTGGTGAAGAAAGAACTAGGGTCAGGGTGGTGAAGAAAGAACTAAAATCAAGTGGTTAAGAGATGAGTATTGATCTTGCATTTAAATTCCTGGAGGTTGTAGCCGTCAGGAAAGCAAGAATAAGGAAGCGAGTTCCACAGGCGGGAATTGCGAGAAAAAAAACTGCAGGAGTAGAACTGTCGTCTGCATTTGGTTGATCTAACTGTGAATGGGTGAGACCCAGTTGCCAGTCTGGTTGCACGAGTAAACACCTGTTGCAGAGGCACCAGTGACTTAAGTTCATTGGAGCAGAAGCCATGAAAGTATTGATAGAACAGACAAAGGGAAGTCACATCCCGTCGGCGGGAAAGCGGTTGGAGTCGAGGCGCCAAGTCGGTACCTATCACATTACTGATTCTCCTTTGGAGCCTGTCAAGAACACCGAGATTGAACAGCGGAGGCGCCTGATATATATGGCAGCAGTACTCCATGCACGGACTAATGGTTGATTTGTATGTACCTCCCCACCTGCGCATCAATGGTGTTACCGCTTGCTTGGGGTGAAACGATTAAAAAAAAAAAAGAAAATTTACATTTTGATGTTAATATCTTGTATAGTTTCTATACACCTAAATTACTTTCTAGAGTTCAGGAATGAGATTTTTTATTATATACAGACTGTTTCTCTCAACTTTCCTGTTGTTGCACAACGTTTCGGTCGATCTACCCTCCAGACAATATATATATATATACACTTATTTTTTTTCTAAACATATATTGAAAATAAAGACAAAAATTGTTTAACATTTAGATATTTTTTATACTGGTTCTAAGCTTTCGGCTTACATGAACCAGCTTCAGAGAGGTTACAGGGACGTTAATGATGATGGTGATGCTTTTTTTTGTTAACATCCATGTAACCTCTCTGAAGATGGCTCATGTGAGCCGAAAGCTTAGAACCAGCATAATAAAAAATATAAAAATATTAGACAATCTTTGTTTTTATTTTCACCTGAAATTAAAGCCAAAATACGATGTTTAGAACGGCTCATGATTAAACACAATAGACATTCATTGTTATATTTAACATTATATATTTAGAAAATTATCTGCTGCCTCGATAGACTAAATGTATATAATTTGTGTATTTGGAAAGCAATTCCTCTTTTATACAAGTTTTATCAAAGACGGCTGACTAGATACTGTGTTTAAGTTTTTTTTTAATTTTTTCTTGTGTTAGTATAAAAATGTTTTTCTTTTCTGACCAAATATTTTATATTTCGGAGCGCTTTCAGCAATTCATATATAATTTCTTATTCTTAATTTGTTTTTTTTTTTTTTTTTTTTTTTTTCGCACACTATCCGTTCATTATGACCGTGTTCATAGCTGATTCTGTTGAGTATTCTGGGAAAAATCTCAACTTATTTATAAATGGAACTTTGTCTGTGTGTGTCTGTGTGTGTGTGTCCGTTACCTGTAGACTCCGAAACGGCTGAACCGATTTTCTTTAAAATTTACACAGTTGTACTATAAGCGTCTGCGAGTGTTCTTAGCTAGGTTTGTTCCGAGGTACCCCTGATAAATATCGAAAATCGATAATTAAAAAGATCGGGTTATAGAAGGAGTGGTCCGATTTTAATCAAATTTGGTACACTCATAGACAAAGACATAAGAAACGATATTCAGAATTTTAAAGGTTGCAGTTCTTACAATAGTGCAGAAAGTCGATAATATATATATATATATATATATATATATATATATATATATATGTGTGTGTCTGTTTATCTGCCTGTATTTTTTCAGCCCTTTTATGTTGGTTTTTGCTTCGAGTTTGGCTCTACGTAGGTATAATTGTAGTTCTTAGTCTCAGCCATGATACCATTTAATCAGAGGACTTATTTAGCCTTCAAAATTCAGTTTACGACGAAAAGAACTTATTTGATATCGATACCGGAAATCAAAATTTGACTTACATCCATTCGTTTTTCTTTCAGTCTACGGTTTCGCTTTAATTAGAAACAACTATTGCTTTTTAGTCTTTCGTGCCAACGTCTAAAGAATCTGAGCTCCAGGGCCATGGATTAGTTTTAAAGCTTTCATTACACTCGAGCAACGCCGGGCTATACTGCTAGAATTCTTATAACTCAAGATATATATATATATATATATATATATATATATATATACAGAATAAGTTAGAATTAAAATAATTTTTAAATCCTTGATAATGGCTTAAAGAATGACTGAAAACATTTGGACAAAGAAAAGATTCAGGCAGTTTTTACATCACTTATTTTTAAAATGAAAACTCATACGATCGCAAGCAAAATTAAATAGAAAAGATTAAACGCAGTACTTTGTCAAAAAATCTAAATCTAAGAAAAAAGACAAAAGTGCTTAAGGGATTAAGATAATCCAGTAATAGTAGTGGAATAGAATCTTTTACAGTATTAACCTAGAACAGTAGATTAGTTCAAACTAAAATAAAATGCAACTCAATATAAATATATTTTAATAAAATATCAAATACCTCGACAGAGAGATGAAAGCATTTAAAACATGGAAAATGGAGTCACAGATAATAAAGAATATGAAAAAAACATGAATGGGGGGAATAGTAATCTGCTGAAAATAATTCAAATGACTATGATCTGATTGCAGAAAGTAAGGCTATTAGCATGAAGCAGAATACGTTGGACAGTAAAGAAAAGAAAATATTTTGAAAACATATATTTATATGGATCATCTAATATAAGTAAAAAAATTATATATATATATATATATACAATGAATTGTAATTTCTTTATCATATTGGATATAAACAAACCAGTTTAGTTTTATCTGGGTTCAAACAGAATTTGTAATTTATTTTTATGTTAGAAAACTGATTATATTTTCTCTGAAGGCGAGCGTCATGGAACTCAGAAAGATCTCGGGAAAGAACGTGATGAAGAAAATTTCAGCCAATGAACTCATTCCTATGTTCTTTAGATATTTCAAAACAGTTCTTCTCCTAGATAATAAAATTGGCTTAAAAACTTTCATTATGTCATGTTCCCTAAGGGCACAGGCGATCACGGCTCTCCTCAGAAAGATATATACGAATCAGGACTGTATTTAGGAAACAATTTGTCATTTAAAACCAACTTGAAAATAATTCTTTTTTTTCATGATATTTCTTGGGATTTTTTCCCTTATTTCTGGCGATTTTCACTGGTTTCAAGGAAAACTTGAAATAGATATTGTCTAAAATCTGAACACTTTGCAAGGCATCATCAAAGATTCTTTTACTAATATATTCAAACAGAATTTGTAATTTATTTTTATGTTAGGAAACTGATTATATCTTCTCTGAAGGCAAGCTGGAACTCGAGAAAGAACGTGATGAAGAAAGTTTCTGTCAATGAACTCAGTCCTTGCCGAGAGATCTATGTTTGTAGATATTTGAAAACAGTTCTTCTCCCAGAAAATAAAATTACTTAAAAAAGAAAGCAGCCTACAGATTTTCATTATGTCGTGTTCCTTAAGGGCACAGGTGACTACAGCTCTCCCCAGAAAGATATATATGAATTGGGACTGTATTTAGGAAACAATTTGTCATTTAAAACAAGTTTGAAAACAAATCTTTTTTCATTATATTTGTTGGGATTTTTTCTCTTATTTCTGATTATTTTCACTGGCTTCTAATAAAACATGAAATGGAAATTTTCCAATGTCTGAGTACTTTCCACTTTACAAGGCATTATCAAAGATTTTTTTTGCTAATAACACCATGATTATATGCATGTATTGTGAGTTTTTATGAAATGTTTGGTCCAAATATCGATTCTTTACGCGTGATATTGGCATAAACAACACATTACATCCATATAGTTACGACATTATAAATAAAATTCTTTCGTCATTTTTCTAATTAGACATACACGTGCGCACACATCTTTCTGATAACAAAGACCGTTGTATATATATATATTTAGTGTATCGAGGCAGCAAATATTTTTCTAAACATATACTGTTAAATATAAGAGATAATATGTTTAATCATCATATACTGTTAAATATAAGAGACAATATGTTTAATCATCAGCCGTTCTAAACGTCGTATTTTGGCTTTATTTTCAACTGAATTTAAATCTAAAATACGACGTTTAGAACGGCTCATGATTAAACATAATAGACATTCATTCTCTTATATTTAACTATATATATATATATATATATATATATATATAGATAGATAGATAGATAGATAGATAGATAGATCCCTCCTATCACTCTCATGGAGAAAAAGAAAATAGCAAGGCAACCTCGGCTAAGTTCATTCTTATTACTGCCAGTTATTAAACTTTACTACCAGTTATGAAATCTCTTGTCGCGTGTTTGCTCTTTGACAATGGTTTATTATTTTTTCAATAATTATGTCGCTGAGTTGTGTAGAATATATATATATATATATATATATATATATATATATATATATAGCTGCTGTTCCGCTCAGGGGTTTGTATTATTTTTTTCTTATGTCTTCATGTAGTATACGCAATCGTAGGCACATTAATATATAAGTTACCGACATTTTAAATGGCATATCGATATAAATATTTTGCCGTCACATTTTGACACCACGGACCTACTCGTATATACGGTATTGAATATTGGGGCAGCAATCCCTCTTTTATACATCTTACAGCGTAAAAGTAGTCACAAAATAACAGTAATTATGAAATATATATTGAATACATTGTTCTTATTAAAATCAATTAGAAAATGAAATAGTTTTTTATTTTCTACGGCTGATCAACATTTTGCAGGATATTTAAAATATAAAATATTTTTAAATTTGATGAATTTTTTTATATAACAATTGTTTAGTGATACAAGTCTTACTAATTAACCCATAGTTGGGAGTGAAGATGTGTTTTATTATCTTTCTTAAGGCTATTTGCGCGTAAATGAATATAACGAACGCAACTGGAACTGGAACTCGATTCTTTTATTAACAATTCCGAGATACTATTCAATGGCTATCGGCTCAGAACGAAAAATCGGCAGGCCGAGTTCGAATTCCACTTGAATTTCCTGCATTTCCCTATGCGCAAAAACCCTAGGGAAAGGTAGTAATCCGTATCTTCTCTCCAGTTATGGGTTAAATAACAGGACAGATTGGGTTCTATAGCCTTGATAGCAATCAATCTACCGCAGAAAGTAATGTCAACCTACTGCAGGATAATCTTCTGCCCAGTCAGTCATGTCTCTCTCGAGACATGATCGCCCAATCGTGTATCACATTTGGCACTTATCTTACTAACTGATTCCCAAGTGGTTACTAATTAGGCGCAATGTTTCTTAACGTCTGAGATATCACGGTTTTCAGTGGGAATAAAACTAGTTATAAAAATAATAGTAGTAATACATATGCATTGATTTCCAGTGTGTTGTCTAAAAAAAGCGTCAGTAATAAAATGTTGTAAAAATAGTAATCAAATAATACTAATAATGCTGTATTGATTCACAGAGTGTTCATCAATAAAAAAAATTGAATAGAATTGCAATAAAATAATAGACAAAAATATTAAAGATGAGTTTCCTATAAGTATAAATTGAATTTTTTTTTGTAGATTTTATTCTCTAGCTGCTGTAAATAATAAGAACCAAAGAAGAATTCCTAAAGTCAAATATCTTCCAGACGAAAACTCTGAAAGAACGATTGTCTCGAACGTGACTTTTAACGTACAGTTATTCCGTTTAAAAAAAAATTAATAGTTAAGATTCTATAAAATTGAAATAATTGACAAAATGGCCATTGTTGATATTATTATTACGATCAGAATTATTAATACTGTTAGTGTCGTTATTATTATCATCATTGCATTTATTATTATTATTGTTTTCTTTCATTTCTACAATATACACATGTCCTTCCGGATCTCAACCAGAGACCGAAGCTCGGAAATGGCTTCATGATAATTTCGACTGATCATTTCTTGTAAAAAACAATCTAAGATCTCACATGTTTTATATAGATAAAGTTCAGCGTAATGTACGAGCTGTATATGTTTTTATTTCTTTAAGACATGGGCTACCGGGGATCCATTCAATGACTCTATCGCAAACTTTTCCTATCAAGCCGAAGTCTCCAACTACAATTGGAATGTTCTCATGTACCACATTTTTAGATTTCCACTGCAAGATACTATTATTTAGATAGTTTTTTTAAGATCTTTTGAAGATCTTCAAAAATACATTACAATCTGCAAGGGTTTCTATGTCAATAAAAAAGGACATTTAGTTCTTGTGGACTTTGATAATGATGTTAGTCTTTGATTGTTTTGTATTGTAAAGTCCCATAAAATGGTTACAGATTCGATTACTGTACCCAAGTTTGGCTTGTGTTCATATAAGTTTCTCGAAGTTTCCTTATCGTGAAAGGTTGCAGATTTTCAAGTGCAATCTATGGTCCCCCTTCTCATGTCGAGTTTTAAATTCAGTTTGTGCTAATACAGTGTAGCAAGACGGTCAACTGTTTCTGGATATTTATCAAATAATCTTTGAGGTTAACACAATTTTTCAGCGTGTGTGTTTGGTAATTTCTAATTAGCAATCATTGATCTTGTGCAGCAAGAATAAAACCTTCGGTTTCAGCTATGTAACCATTGATGGGCACGGGATTTGACGACATCAGCTTGTTTGGTAGGGGCGGATATTTGATCAGGTTTGGTATATTACTTATGGTTACTTTCTATTTTAAATTCTTTACCGCTGTAATAGGTATAATGTGGTATATTATGACTTCTTCGCCCACTTGAAATTTTCTTTTGAATTTTTGGCTTCCTTTATTACTGGATAAGGTATCTGTTAAGGCCTTATGCAAAGCCTTAACAGATATTGGGATAGTGGGAATAAAAAAAAAGGAAAGCACTCACGTCCATAACCGAAACAGCGGAAAGAACAACTAATTGGTTATGGATCAAAAGAGCAAGTGCCTGGATTTCAAAACAAATTGTTAGCTACAATTCCCCGAAATTCTGCTTTTCTGATTTCTCTTCAATCAGAAGCATTTGCAAGGTTTCATACCGGGCCCAAACGTAATTTTTCCAGTGTCTGAAAGCGCTTATCGAGGGTGGACCAGAAACTGATCATCTCTGGTTGGGTCGGCGCGGTGAGGTGGGTATGATGTTGAGATACCCGAAACCCCCTAGTGATCCTCACGATGACATCACTGAGGACACCCTCTAGCGCCCCCACTACGGTGCGTATGTTTGAAAAGTTCTTTCATGTTCTTTGGTACAGAACATCATCCAATCTTCTGTAATTTCCAAGTATCTTTGAAGATATATTGTTGTGGTTTTGTAAGACAGTTTATTATTATTATGTCATATTTCATTATAAATTGATTTCTGCTATGGTCGCACTACCTACCAAGTCTACAGGAAGATCTAAGGCAGATATCGGGGTGTTGTTATGACTCCATTTCATGTTTTTCATATCTTCCTAACATCCTTAGCGTTACATAGACAAAGTTGTCCTTAGTGTGTGTTCTGTACTTAACAAAACATTTTTTTATAAGCTGGGGTTTCCAGGGATTATTATTATTATTATTATTATTATTATTATTATTATTATTATTATTATTATTATTATTCGATTTCAGCTATTGTCACACAACCTTCCAAGTCTGCGGGAAGATCTATGGTAAGTAGTGGTGTGTTGTTATGGCGACACAAATAATGAACTAATCCATTTTGATCATAAAGAAATATAAGAACAGACATAAGAAAAACTGTTTAATTCCAGTGAAAGAAAGAAAGAAAGAAAGAAAGAAAGAAAGAATGAAAGAAAAAGGAAAAAAAAGTAGGAAGGAAGGAAGGAAGGAAGGAAGGAAGGAAGGAAGGAAGGAGCAAAAAAACTAATAAATAAAAGATAGAGGAGGTGATGAAACTCTCATGGCATTAAAGCTTTCTTCTGTGAAATGTAAAACATTGTCAGTTTCAACTGTTTTCATTTGTACCCTCTTAATTCCCTAATTAATGATCTACATTCACACTTAGTATTGCTATTGAAAGCAGCGGATAACATATTTTAAGGTACTGATCAGCTGGAGAACGAAACGAGGGTTACTTGGTGTAACACGAGAAAGCGTTCTAAGAGCCACCAGGGATAGGAAGATGCGGAAGGCCATGATCGCCTACGCCCTGAAAGGACACGACACATAGAAGAAGAAGAAGAAGAAGAATAAGAAAAAGAATTCAAAAGTAAGATTTGCCAGAAAATCCAAGTAACAAAACTGTGAAATATTCGCTGTTAATACCGATTATTATTATTATTATTATTATTAGTAGTAGTAGTAGTAGTAGTAGTAGTAGTAGTCGTTGCTGTTGTCGTTGTAATATCGGTATTGTTATTATTGTTCCGCATATTACGTAAAAAAGCTAGAAAACAATTTTACTTCGACGGAAAAATAATTGATATTAAGAAATGTTGGCACCAAGAAACGTTATTACTTTGATACGGGAGGTTTGAAAAGCAAACACTGATCGTCATATTCCCAGAGGCGACCACAACTTAGAGGTAATCTTGCTCGACATTTCAAGCAGAACGTATACACCTAAAAAAATACCTGAGGGCATTGTTTTTACCCTGACTTCCTGTTTTATACTCAAATATGACGTGCAATAAAAATATGCAATCGAAGCCTTTTTTCCCCGAAGGTGATTGACTTAGTTTAATGTATGTTCTTTAAAGTCTATTTTATGTCTATGCTAGGGTTTCTCTACGTGTACATATGTTCTTCTATCGGCTATCGCGACATGTGGGCATATATTATTGGAACTCTAATAAATATGGCATAAGGCTATTTGATCTCTACCATAAGTAGTTAAAGTCAGTGTAAAGGCAATAAGATTTCAATTTTTGTACACATGGTTTGACTCTAGAAATAATTCACACGTTTTATTAATAATAGTTCTAAAGTAGATACATTTTTTTATTATTTTCTAACCGTTTCGCCGAAACAAGGCAACAAAGCCACTAAGATGGGAAAGAGTATATGAAAAAGAAAAACTTTATTAAGGGGAGAGAACAACAAAAGAACAGAAATTAAAAAGTCAATAGATAATGATTGACATTGCATTTATATTTTTGAAGATCAACTTTGAATGGAAAGCAAGAAGCCGGAAAAGAGCCCCCAAAGCGAAGAATACGACTGAAGAAATTGTTAGCATAGAACTTACGGTTAAAGATAGGCCTTTCAACTAGAAAAGGATGAGATATTGCCGCAGAACTAGTCAGTCAGTCAGTTAAATGCCATACTTGATACACGGTTGGGCGATCATGTCTTGAAAGAGACCTGACTGACTGAAAAGTAAGTTTTCTCGTAGTAGGTTGCCTTTACTTTCTATGGTAGCCTATAAAATCCAATTAGACTTATTATGTAACCCATTGCTGAAGGGAGAAGTGACAGGTTAATTCCTTTCCCAAGAGTATTTGCACTTGTGAATGCAATGAACTTAACTGGAATTCGAACTCAGCTCTCCGATTTCTTGTTCCGAGCCGATATCAACAACCCCACAACGATAAATTCATAAAATCTAGATACCACAGAAGAAAGTTCATTAGAACTATTAACATGAAACTATTTATAGAAAAGGCTCTAGTAACCAACGTTGAAAGTGACTGAAGTAGCGATGCCAGGTGAAGACTAATATAATTGCAAATTCTTCTTTAGATTTTATCAATGATCTTTAAATATATATCAGAAGCACCATACTTAATGTAGCAGCAATATATAATGTGTGAACGAATGGTAGACGTATAAATATGTATGTATGATAGCCTTGAGCAAGAAAAATGCCTTTTCACTTCAGATCATCGGAAAATGTTAGCTAGTAGAGTTACTCAGCTGGAAGTTAGCATCACCTCTGCTGATGGAATGAGGACAATTAAAAGGGAGTAGTTTCATTTTTCAGGCGTTAAAAATAGCAATCCATTCTCTCTAATGTATCTGATTTCATTGCTTATTTTACTAATACAAAGCTCAGATGTAAGGCAGAGAGTTCCTGAAGTATGCGCGGTAAGAGTATGAAGAAAAAGGCACCGTTTATGAGGATCAGTTAACGACTCGAGCGAATTCAAAAACCGTATATAGACCGGATCTGCGTTGTTGTGTAATGAATATTGGCTTCGAATGAGCAAACGGAGAGCAGAGTTCGAATTTCAGTAGAATTCATTTCATTCACTTACGAACAAATATCCTTTTGAAAGGTATTAAACCATACCCTCTCCCTCCAGTTATGGGATGAATAGCAGGACAGATTTTATAGCCTTGGTTAAAAACCGATCTACGGCAGAAAGTAATAGCATTTGTACCGTGGTGCCGTGGATATCGGTTTGAACGGGAAATCAGGGTATTAATCCATCTCTTCTTTCTAGCTATGGGTTAAATAACAAGACAAATTGGGATCTATAGCTTTGGCTGGTAACCAGTCTACCACAGAAAGCAATGGCAACCTACTGCGGGATAACCTTCTGCCCAGTCAGTCATGTCTTTGTCGAGATATGATCACTCAAGCGGGCAAATCTTGAATGTGGGCAAATCTTCTGCCTAGTCAGTCATGACTCTTTTGAGTCATGGTCGGTCAAGCGTGTATTACATCGGCAACTAACTGACTGACTGATGTAGACCTGGCGTAGCACATACTATGTGCAACTAGAGGATCAGTTATAATGAATTGGTTAATTTATTAAACAGAGCGAAAAATTTAGACTTTTAGAAGATTTGTCTCTTTCCTCTTTTCCTCTGGTCCTGGGTATGACAATAAACTACATCCAGCAGTAAGGCTTCTGATTGGAAAGTTGTGAGGAGCATGGAACCAACTCTAAATTGCTGTTGTTCCCAAGTCCTCCCTGACCCGGGGTGGTAGCATCTGAAAGGGTCTAAACTATCGGCAAATATATCCCCAAACATATCCCCAAATTGGGGTCAAATATATTCCCAAACTGGGGTCAAAACATTATGAAAGTATAAAAATAGATTTTTATAGAAATATATACAAGAAAAATATATAGATGCATATGTATATGTTTTTTTTATAGAAAAATATACATTTTTGAAGGAAAAAAATATTACCAGCTGTACATTTTTAATACAAACCTGGAAGATATCTTCAGTTTTTTAAAATAAAAAAAATGATAAAAAACATTTTTTTCATCAAAATCTGACTAAATGAACCTTCTCACTATAACAAAAACATTTAAAAAATAGCTTAAAACACCACCTTTTTGGCATTAAATAACCCACAGTGGTTTTGATATACCATTAAACAAACCTCAAACTCCTTTTTATTTCTTTCTTTCTCTCTCTCCCTCTCTCTTTCTGTGTGTGTGTGTGTGTGTGTGTGTGTGTGTGTGTGTGTGTGTGTGTGTGTGTGTGTGTGTGTGTGTTTTAAACTGATGGTGACGCGAGCTGCGGCATTGGCAGTTTTTAAGCACTTTCAAACAGTGGTAAGACTTTTCTACTTGACTTTTGTGCATTTTTATTATATTTTATTATAACCTACTGACATTTAGTATCAGCCAATGGCGCCAATGAAAACAGGAAGTGCTTCTCAAAGCGTGAAACACAAACGCCATATATTGTCAATAACTGATAAGGTAGAACATCTAATGTTAGTCAAATGAATTACCTGTACCGTTTACTTTACTTGTCGTTCCATTTTTCACTTGACTTTCATTTAATGTCTCATTTTGGAAGTAGCAGTAATGAAGTCTCTTACGTAAATTAACATAATTACCTGTTAACTTAATTTTAATAATGATTCATTAAAATGTTAATTCATGCTCATTTAATCTTTACTTTTTCACTTTATCAACCAATATGCAGTTGCATGTTCAGATTGTTGCGTGCGTTAGACTTCTCAATCATTTTTCTGTACGCTTGCGAATCTTAACAACGGAATAACAGCGAAGATTTTAAATATATGCAAATAAATGTCCCTCTTAGCTATGGGTTAAATAATATAGCAGATTGGGAGCTCCTCGGTGTTGGTTGGCTACAATCCTAGTAAAATGACAACCCTGAATTCAAAAATCGTATGTTGCCCTGCAAAGCACATACTATGTGCAACTAACGAAAGGATTGGTCAAAAGAAATCGATTTATTAAAAAGAACAAGAATATTTGTCTTTACACTCTGTGTTCGTGTGCGTTTATATTTGTGTGTGTACGGACCTACCACTACTTTTTGACGCTACTAGTTGAAGCAACTGAAATGTTGGTTCTACAGAAGGATGCTGCGAATATCATGGATCAAGCATGCGAGCAATGATGAGGTTTTGGAAATGATGGAAACGAAAAGGATATTAATACTGAGCATCAGAAAGAGACAGCTGAAGTTCCTGAGACATGCAATGAGGAAAGAGGGCTTGGAGAACCTGATAATACCAGGTCAGATAGAGGGAAAAAAGAGACAGGGTAAAGTAGCTATTAAGATATTTGAAGGACTTAATCAGGTGGATGATAGAACGAGGAATGCATGGTGTAACAGGAGAAGGCTGGCTAAGAGCCACCAGGGATAGGGAGACGTGGAAAGCCATGATCGCTTACGTCCTGAAGAGACAGGGCACATAGCATAGAAGAAGAAGAAGTTGCTGCATCAGACTTTTAACGATGTTTTGTTAATGTTTTCATTCATACTCATTTAACTTTTTCCTATTCTTAGTTATCAATCAACATGGAGTGGTATACATGCTCATAATGTTGCGTGAATCAATCTTTCTACACCCTTACGAATCTTTCACATTAACAGCGGAATTACAGCAAAGATTCCAAATATTAAAAATGGGATACCACATAGCGATCTTATGCGTTTTCTTTTACGCAGACCGCATCATTAACGATGCGGTGCGAACTACCATCAGACAAAAAATTGGTCAGCTCGGAGACCTCATAACCACCGTCAGATAGAGACGGTTTAAATTGTATTGACACGTCATAAGAGCCAACACTTTTCCCACTACCACTCAACAAGTTAGAACCCCAGGCTAAAATTTAAAAAAATGGAGAGACAGACAGAGAAACACATCTACTGGCATAATCACTTAATGGACTGGTGGCTGATTTACAACGATTCAAATATTAACCAGCGACAAAGGCATATCCAGGAGCGCTGCAAAATTCTTGCGTTTGCTTTTCAAGAACTTTCTACGGATGGAAGTGTCTGTTGTAGCGCGAATTTTCGCCAAAAGCTATTAAAATCACATGAACCTCAATAAATCGAATTTGATTTAAAAGATACTTGTTAAATTTAGAACGATTAATTCAAACGTCAAAACACAAATTGGATTAAATTTTCTGGTAGTTTCAATATATCGTTTAAAGTTATTGCATTTATTATAAAATTGATTAAAAATAATCAACATTTATAATAGAACAAATAACAAACCAATGACAGGCACTTACATCTTAATATAGCGATTGGGCTTTTCAGACATGGTTGGCAATCAATCTAGGAAAAAAGACTATCCTGAATTCAAAAACCATATGTAACCCTAGTGAACTACATACCATATAAATCTACTGAAAGGATTGTCCATAATGATACCATGATCCCGACTGCTGTTGGCCTTAGGTTATTACAAAATTGGGATCATTCATATTAATAATCATTTTTCTATTTTTAGGACTATAGGTTTTAATGAGTTATAAAAAAAACCTATGATTAATACTTTTATATAAACTTATAATTAATACATGATATTTGTCAGTCAATCCGCTAAGTGACATACGTGATACACGCTTTCAATTCTAGACGAAGCTGAAGGTTTTCCCGCAGTAGGTTGCCATTTCTTTCGGTGGTAGACTGGTAGCAAACCAAGGATATAGAACCCGATCTGTCCTGCTATTTCAAAGTTTTTTCATAGCAGACAGACAGACTATATTTTCACTTTGGCCATCGAGAACTCTGCCTGTCTCAGCCTATCATCTTTCTTTGTCTGATCGTTATTACCCTTAACTATAATGCAGGCTGAAGATATAAATTGATGATTGGAATATATTATCTTCAGTCAGAGTGTCACTTGACCCCGTATGTTTTATTTATTTATTTATTTATTTATTTATTTATTATTATTTATTGATATATTATAATTATTTTGTCTACTTCTGGACAGCTGATTCCGGTTTTCTCTTTTCCAATCTTTTCACTCTTTTCTTTTTTTATTTTTTTTTTCAATTGGAGTAGATAGACTAATCTATCGCCCGGTTCACACTCCACCCACGTCTGTTGAACAGGTGAAGAGGCTCATCCCTTGTTTCCTGTTTAGGATGCGGTTTCTGGTTTTCTCTTTTCCAATCTTTTCACTCTTTTCTTTTTTTATTTTTTTTTCAATTGGAGTAGATAGACTAAACTATCGCCCGGTTCACACTCCACCCACGTCTATTGAACAGGTGAAGAGGCTCATCCCTTATTCCCTGTTTAGGATGTGGTTTCCGGATTTCTCTTTTCCATTCTTTATACCCTTACATAGCCCCCTGCGCATCAGTGGCGTTATCGCCTTGCTTGGGGTGAAATGATTAAAAAAAAAAGTTGTTTAGAAACGTTCACATCTCGATTTTAACCACGATGCCGTCAGTTGTCATCAAACCGGCTTCTCCTAGACAGACTGACAACCAAGGCTGAAGAGTTCCGTTTGTTCTACTATTTGACGTATTGTATACTGTCACATCACGTTGAAACACCGGTTCTCGACCAATCCCCGAAGGTAAACAAGGTCGAGACTGCGTGCATGGATGATGCGATAGATAACGGTTTAGAAGGAGAAATTTGAGAGCAAAGTTTGAATTCCAATCGAGTTCGTTACATTCGCTTACACTGAAATAAGCTTGGAAAATGTATGAATTACAGTTATGGGTTAGATATTGCAATAAGAATCGAAAAGATGAATGCAAGACTTTATTTAAAGAAATAAAAGTGTACAAACAAAAATATTCGAAATTGGCAAGGTTTAAATTTTAACTGAAGCAGACGTTAAGGGCATGAGAGCATTATCTCACTTTTTTTTCTTTTTTATTATGATGTTCTTTCTTTTTCTCACTAAAATCAAACAGCGTTACTGTCATAATCTATTTTTTCCCGTCTTTCTTCGGAATAGTTTAATATTTATTTGTGAGAATGACAGAGATTAACTTACTCAGGCAGTTAAGTGCTATACGTGATACACGCTTGGGCGATCATGTCTCGAAAGAGACATGGCTGACTGGGCAGAAGATTATCCCGCAGTAGGTTGCCATTGCTTTCTGGGGTAGATTGGTTTCCGACCAAGACTATAGAATCCAATCCGTCCTGTTATTTGACCCATAACTGGAAGGAATAGACAGATTAATACCTTTCCCAATGTTATTTGCGTGTAAGTGAATGCAATGAATTCGGCAGGAATTCGAAATCGGCTCCCCGATTTCACGTTTCCGAGCCGCAATGCACATTAACTTACTACTTAGCAGAAATGGTAATGATTGGAGTTTGCTCGCTTCTTAAGATTATTGCATATTTGCCATTAGCGCTTGTATCGGCGCTGAAACAGGGACAAAATGAGTTGGAGGACTAGCATAATGTAATCTTATTTTGATTATTCTTAATTATATCATTCTCTGAGATGAAAGACAAGCTAAAAAAATATTAAAAAAAAAACTTTATTTAGATATAATATAATAATACAGATATAAATGAAATTTTACGTGGAACACAAAAATTTAAATTTCTGGATGCATTTTGGAGAGACGTTAGTTAAATCCTATTGGCTATAAACCTGCTTCTGTAAAATTAGTTGCTTGTTTTGCTTTGATTAATGAATATCCTAATAATAATAATGGTCATATTATCCGTTTTCTTATAGGGAAAAATTCGACATCCATTGGCCAAGCAGCCAGTGGGACTGTCGGCTGAATTTTCTAAAAACTCTCATTTAATTTTTTTCAAAGAATCTCTCAAGTCTTTTTTCTCAAATTCAGTAACTGTTACTAATTTTCCTGATAAGCGATTACTTCCTAACCTATATTTTAAACTGGGGTGGAATGTCAATATC
Organism: Ascarosepion bandense; assembly: GCA_037127315.1. Taxonomy (NCBI): domain Eukaryota; kingdom Metazoa; phylum Mollusca; class Cephalopoda; order Sepiida; family Sepiidae; genus Ascarosepion; species Ascarosepion bandense. The sequence goes on along the minus strand of JBBBDQ010002124.1, from coordinate 895,155 downwards.
TTAAAGTCACTGTATCTACTCAATTTCTTTAACCATGTGTCCTCAAACACAGTGGATTAAAGTGTTAGATGGATCCAGTAACTTGACACCCAAAATGTTGTGAGCTCGATACCTGGCTTCAATAGAGGTGAACAAAAATTTACAGAGTTGAACTA
>JBBBDQ010002124.1:780000-892500 GCA_037127315.1 Ascarosepion bandense | reverse complement strand
ACCCAGACTCAGACAGAAAGTATATACTCAATCACACAATTATATAAAAATGTAAAAAAAAAATAGATATTCAAATCCACAGACGTAACCGACTAAAAAGACAAAAAGTGTTACAGAGAAGGGAAAAGAACAAAAAAAGAAAGAAAAAAGAAAAAATACACTCCAGTCACAAATAATTATTTACACTAAAATATTTAAAAATAAAAGCTCTAATTACAAAAATCTTTTCAAATGATTATCTTTAAACATATCACTTTCTCTTCAATTTTGTTTAATTCTTCTTATTTTCTTTTAAATTAAAATATTTTTGCAACAGAAAATATTATACAGAACTTACAAATGCATAAATTTAAATATAATTACGAAGCACGTAATGTAGTGAAAAACAATATAATCCAAGTGTTCAACATTACAAAAACAAAGTCAATTTTTAAGCCAATTTAAATATAGAGAAATAAATAAATAAAATAAATAAAGTAAAAACTTTAAATTCTAAAATAAATTAACAAAAATATTAAACATTTTAAGGAGAAAGAATAAAATAAAATTAAATAGATTAAATCAATTTAATAAAAAAATTATATATATATATATATATATATATATATATATATTCGTCAGAATACATCTTACACGTTTATAAATCTACCATTCGTCCGTGAATTAAATACTGTTGTCATATCTTTTCGGGTGATCTTGTTATTCACATCTCTGCAATGTAAACGATCCTTGACATATCGATTTTAGTCTCTTTCTCAACGACATGATGTTCCTTCTATCTTTACTACAAATATTTTTATGGCAATCGCTCTGGTGAGCTAATTTCCCTGGTACCCTGTCTACGTGAATTCAAACGTGCTACCAGACTGACTTGTGGTGCAGTGGATATCGGCTCGTAACGAAATGCCCTTGGGAAAGGTATTAATCTGTCTCTTCCCCTCAGTTATGGGTTACATAACAGGACAGATTGAGTTCTATAGCCTTGAGTAGCAACCAGTCTACCGCAGAAAGCAATGGCAACCTACTGCGGGATAATCTTCTACCCAGTCAGTCTTGGAGACATGTCCGCTCTAGCGTGTATCATATATGGCACTTAACTGACTGACTGACTAGATTGACATTTACATAACACCCTTTTACCTTTGAACTAGTTAAATATGACCGTCACTTCTATTCTAACAGTTTATATACTCGGGTTTCCCGCCTATGGAACGATATTCTTGAATCATATATATCTCTTATCTTTTCCTCAATACATCCTGTACCCAGTCTTTTCTTTCAAAGTTAACCCCTCCGAACAGCCGTTCCGTATTAGCGGAGGTGATAGTATTCTAGTCATTGTCCTAAAGCAATGTGCCCCTGAACTCTCTACTGTCCTCTCCAAACTCTATAACTATTGCTTCACTACTTCCGGTTTTCGTTCTTGTTGGAAGTCCTCTGTAGTTCCTGTTTTAAAATCTTTATGCCGTTCTCTGACCCCTCTAACTATCACCCTATCAGCTTCTTACCACTTTTTGGCAAGGTGTTTGAGGCTATTATCAAAGCTGAAATGATTTAACATCTCACATCACACAACCTACTCTCTGACAAAAAATATGGTTTCCAATTTGTCACGTTTAGTGCTGATGTGCTAACGACCAACACTGAATATACGATTATCACCAAGTACATATACCAGGCTCTCGATAAGTTCGGCGAAGCTCGAACTGTTGCTCTGGATATCTCTAAATCTTTTGGTAGAGTTTGGCACACTGGCCTTCCGAGCAACCTACTGGGTTATGGTATCCCTGGACGCTTGCTTGATTTGATTCAATCTTTCTTATCAAACCGCATAATGATAGTCGCTTGAACGGCATGCCTCCACATCTTACCACACGAACGCTGGTGTTCCCCAGAGCTCTATCCTAGGCCCGAGGCTCTTTCTGATTTTTATAAACAACTTCCCTGACATGATCAAATTCGAAGTAGGCATCTACGCTTATGACATTAACATTTACTCCCACCTCAGTAAGAAATCTGGCGAGACGGCTAAATAATCTCGCTGCTGTTCTCGGGAAGAACCTCCACTCTGCGGTAGACTGGCCTAAGAAATGGCTTATAAATTTTAATGCTTCTAAAGCGGAGCTGTTATTTGTAAACCAGCACAGGCAGTCCCTCCTACCCCTCATCAGCTTGGGCTAAGCGAGTCTCCTTGAAAGCAATACACTGCGCTTCATCGGTCTCACTCTCTCTTCCGACCTCAAGTAGAACCATTACAATGAATAAATAGCTAAATCGACTGCTCGGAGGGTTGGGTCACTGTGTCGGGCCAGGAAGTGTTTCTCACCTGAGTCTATTTTACACATATACAAATAAACCATCCAACCGCGCAATTAATAATGTTGTCATATCTGGTCGGGCGCTATTGCCATTCATCTCAGGGTTCTCGACAGCCTCTAAAGGAGAATCATTAATGTAATCGGCCTCAACCTGGCATCTCGACTCCAGCCACTTTCTCACCGGCGCAATGTGGCTTCCTTCTGTCTATTCTAGAAATATTCTATAAATACTTTCATGGCTTCTGCTCGGATGAGCTTAAGTCACTGATGCCTCCTCAACAGGTGTTTACTCGTGCAACCAGACTGGCAACTGGGTCTCACCCATTCACAGTCAGGTTAGCCAAATGCAGACGACAATTCTACTCCTGCATCTTCCTCTCTCGCACTTCCCGCCTGTGGAACTCGCTCCCGTATTCTTGCTTTCCTGACGGCTACAACCTCCAGAAATTTAAATGCAAAGTCAATACTCATCTACTAACCACTGGCCTCTAGCTCTCTCCCCTCCCCTGTATAACCTTCCCTTTCTCTCCACCTATGTATCTGTCATCGCACCTGCTTTCTCAGCTTTCTATTGTTCCTTTCTAACTAGTTTGTACTCCTCACTCTTTTCTAATTAATCTTTTTACATTTATGTAACCCCCTGCACATCAGTGGCGTTTCCGCCTTGTTCGGGGTGAAATGATTAAAAAAAAATTTTCATGGCTTCTGCTCCGACGAGTTTTAAAACAGAAAATAAATTACGTTACAGTCAAGAAATGAAAAAATAACAACATCAGAAACACAATAGCCTCGAGAATGGTCGTTGAAGTGGCTGAACACCCTTGGAAAAATAATAATTACGAAACAATTTTTACAATCCTTATCTAAAGCAAAAAGAAAACATCTAAGAATATTAGGAAAATTAAATAAAAAATCGTAAAATCTTCCTTGTCGCTCGATTTGAACGCAACATGCTTAAACGAAAGTTTGCTACTCATTCATATATATATATATATATATATATATATATATATATATATGTGTGTGTGTGTGTGTATATATATATATATATATATATATATATATATATATATATATATATATATATATATATATATATATATATAAAATAAAATAAAATAAAATCCGATGTTCAAATCAGTTGTATGGCCATTTCTACGAGAAATTCATAAAAAGAAATCTCACGTATCATCATCAACTCTTCATTATTACAAAAGCCAATTACAAATTAAACCAAGATATTTAACCGGTGAAAATTAAAAAAATACCCATCACAGAAACATTAAAGGGGTGGGATTAATAAGAAAGCATGCAGAAATCTATGTCTATTTTTATTTTTAGATTTTTGGAAAACCTTACTTTTAAACTGAGTCAAGAGTTGAAAGTGGAAATTTAGCCTTTTCTGGCTCTAAGAAATGGAAAGGGGAAAGATAAAGGAAAGAAAGGAGTAAAAGCAGTGGGAAGGGGTGACTGACAAGGAAGTAGGCAAAGAAAAGAAAAGAACAGAAAAGAAAAGAAAGAAAAAGAAAAAATAAAAAAAAATCATCTCCATAGAAACATTAACAAACGTGTTGACAAATAAATCATAGTGGTTTTTGGTTTAAATACATGGGATGATATTATTAGAAAAAAATTAGGGTGAGGAAACCTTGACATATAATTTAAATTTAAATATAAAACTAGATTTAAATTAAAAGAAATAAAATTTATAGAAAATTAATAAAAATTAATAAAACATAGAATAAAATATAAAATATAATAAATATAAAAATAAAGATGAAAAAATTACTTAAAGAATATATTAACGCTCACGTAACGGTGGTTTTTTTTTTTACACTCACGTGGCAGGGAATTTTTGAACGTTCAATTTTTAAAAATAACTATTTGGGAATATCTATTCCCAAACAAAAACGTACTATTGAATGAAAGAACGGAAATTATGACTAAGTGTAACCATACTAAAAAATACCTCTTAGGTTCATACAACCATGGATGAAAACGTTATAATTTCTTTTAATTTTAGATGGAATATTGGGCGTGTATAATGATAATGTATACGCTAAAAAGTGTGCCTTCTTCTACCGAGCGCCCATAGCCCAGGGGTAGAATCGCTGACTGACGCCAATCCTGTCGGGTTATCCTGGGTTAAAAGCAATCGGAGTCTAACCGTACTGATGAGCTGTGATACAGCGAAACAAATCTGTCTACGGATATATATATATGTTTGTGTGTGTGCACGATGTGTGACAGGTTATATGCGAGCATAAGTAAGAGATGAAAACATAATAGGCTTGCTTTAATTTTCTTCCACCTTATTTAAAATATATAATCCTATCCATTATATACATTACTTATCTGTCAATCTTTGCATTTCGGATTGCATCAGTGGCCTTCACGAAATTTTAATCGCTACAATCCTTCCTTTGTAAGAATACAACGATTTAGCCATTACGCAAATCATCACCGGGCCCTCATTTTCTTTAAACTGACATATACGAACACGGTTTTTGTTTTATTTTCAACCAAACATAATCAGTAATTCAACGTTTTTCTTTTCCTTCATAATGGATTCTTTACTAGGCTGACTGGAATAGAAGGCAAGACGGATGTGCGTCGAAAATAATGATCGCTCCTGTCGTCCATCATCTTCGTGCTCATGTCAGAATAGCGTAGAATTTTAGAACAAGAAAGGTTATTTAAAAAAAATATCTATTATATATTGATTGAAGAGATTCTTGAAAAGGTTTTTCCGAATTTAAACTTTTATGTATGTCTTTTATTCTCCGAGAATTGATACGTTAAGAACATTTTTACTTTGCAATACCAAATGTATTATATGACAACGCAAAGGTTGAACAAAATATTATAAAACTTATCTAAATAGCGAAGCTGTTAACCATAGACGCCTAATTCTTAAGCAACAATTCATATGTATCTTTAAAGTTACTTAAATTCATTAGTTTTAGCCATTTAATACATCATATCATCTGTTAATCGAGTTAATTTGTCCATCGATTTAATACACCCCTTTCTTGTTGATATAATTACGCTAGTTAGCGTAGAGGATCGAAACACATTTTCTCGGCTAATTTGAAGGTACTGAATCCGAAAATGGCGTCATCTGTCTCATATTTGTTACCATTTCTCTGTATCAAAATGTCTTATTTTGCATCGAGTAAATTCACAGTTTCAGATTAGAAAATGATAATACAAAATCTTATGCAGAAGCGAAAACAGTTTTCCTAGAACAAAATGAACTCGTACGTGATTAATGTAAAAGTTAGAAGAAAACATGACCAACCTAAACATTACAATTTAAGAACAACCTGATGTGGTGCAGTGGATGTCCTGAAGAAGGCCAAAGTGTACAACATTCGAAATGATGGCCAATGTAACAATAAAGATTAGAACGCTATTCTGAACAATGTAAATAGTGTAATTACTTGGAATAAGTCGTTTCAGAAATATAGAAAGATACTACACATATATATACTAAATTCAATAAACTCAGATAAAATACCAAATATATCTTATATACATCATGTTTATAATTATGTAGCACGTACAGAAAAGATGAAGGGTCGGTAGAGTAATGGATTGCGACTCTGGGAGAGGAGTTCTAATTCCAATTGAGTTCATTAGATTCTTGCTAATACTCTTGGGAAAGGTATGAATCCATCTCTTTTCCCACCAGCTATGGGTAAACAGAAGAACAAAACTTAGTTTTCTAGCTTTGGGTAGTATTTTTCCAGTCGTATCCACATTTTTAAGCTTCAGCAAGCTGATAAAATGATCATGAGCGAAATAAAATGAGAAGGAAAGTAGAATTTCCTCTGGGGTAAATATATTAACATAGGCCTGACCCTGCGTATGCGGTATCTACAGGGAATTATTTCCCGAGCGTACGCTCTCAGAAATGCCCCATGTAATAATTGTAGTGTCACATCCAACTTATGTAGGAAGGCTCGGATAAATACCGGGGACAGTTGAAGCCGACGGTTTGAGTTGTCGTGCTTTGTGTGCGAAGTTTCACGGTTGTCTCACCAAATGTGATTGAAAAAGATAGGGTACAACGGGTATTCCAAAAAGCCATATACCTTTTGGTTACATCATAATTAACTAAAATCAGTCTTTATTAATGAAACGTAATCTGATATCGCCACAATGAATGATGGTTCTATAAAAGTGAAACCCATTCACTGGATTTCGCCATAACCTGACCATGTTCATAAGTAACTAACATTGTATATAGATATCTCAGTGCACATTAATATTTAAACTATTAACGACTATTGATAATGAAAATTTTCAAAGTTATGATATTATCTGGTTAGTTATTATAATAATGAATAATCAGTCAGTCAGTTAACTGCCATACATGATACACGCTTGGGCGATCATGTATCGACAAAGACATGACAGACTGGGCAGAAGTTTATCCCACAGTAGGTTGCCATTACATTCTGAGGTAGACTGCTTGCCAGCCAAGGCTACAGAACCCAATCTGTCCTGTTTTTTAACCAATAACTAGAGCGAAGAGACAGATTAGAACCTTTCCCAAAGGTATTTGCTCGTAAGTGAATGTAAGGAATTCAACTGGAATTCGAACTCGGCTCCTCGATTTGTCGTTCCGACCCGATACCCACTTCACCACAACACACATTGAATAATACTCTTGCGATATTTGTCTATATTTTTGAGATAGGGTAGTATTTACAGTATTTACATTATTCAGACTATTGTCTTCATCTTTGTTGACATTTGTACTAAGAGGCATGTGACCTTAAGAACACATGACCCAGTGGAGATAGACGTTGGTTAGTTCTGAGTTCAATACCAGGTTACAGAAGGGGGGAACAAGTAACTTACAAGGTTAGAAGGAGATAACTCATGACTGCGAGAAGAGGATCCACGCAAGAGATAGAGATTATATACTCCAGTGATTGTAATAAAGGATTCGGTTCGAAATTCCTAGAGCTTAAAGAAGGCCGGAGCGTACAGGGGTTGAAACGTCACGTCGTACAAATGGCAACAAAGATGAGCACAATAGTCCTAATAATGTAAATACTGTAATATTCTTGCTAATTTGTCACACCTTAATAAACATTTTATCCTTTAATACTTTTGGTTTTACTAAGCAAAAATGTTTTTAACATATCAATTCTTAGAGAATAAAGCGCATGAATACATTGAAATGTATTTGTCGTTCTCAGGAGACCATGGGTCTGTGACCGAAATGTTATGCTCTCTCAAAGTAAGACCTGGACAGAGATTTGTGAGAGATTGGCAGTTGCCCATCCAGTGTCCTATCTCCACAGCCCGGATGTTATGAAAGAAAAAAGCAGTCCAAGACAGGCGTCATCGAAGGAGTTGCCAGAATGAATTTGAACATAGCATCGGACTATCTTAGGGACACCAGAATTTCGACTTTTCTTTCTCCTAATCGTTTTGCCAACCGAGACTACAGAGCCAAGTTTACCCTACTATTTGGCCGTAGTTGGAGGTTTTGAATTCTAAGTTTTTTCCTAATCCTAAAACCGATTACTACCCAAAGCTAGAAAACTAAGTTTTGTTCTTCTGTTTACCCATAGCTTGTGGGGAAAGAGATGGATTCATACCTTTCCCAAGAGTATTAGCAAGAATCTAATGAACTCGATTGGAATTAGAACTCCTCTCCCAGAGTCGCAATCCATTACTCTACCGACCCTTCATCTTTTCTGTACGTGCTACATAATTATAAACATGATGTATATAAGATGTATTTGGTATTTTATCTGAGTTTATTGAATTTAGTATATATATGTGTAGTATCTTTCTATATTTCTGAAACGACTTATTCCAAGTAATTACACTATTTACATTCTTCAGACTAGCGTTCTAATCTTTATTGTTACATTGGCATCATTTCGAATGTTGTACACTTTGGCCTTCTTCAGGACATATTCGTTGGAATTTTGAACCGAACTCTTTATTTCCTCCACCGCAGAAGATGGTTTTAGTCCCAAGTGCCAAGTTCACATTAGCTAGTGGATATAAGCGTTAATTGAATTAATCCAGAGTTTTGAGTTCAATTCCTGGCCACAGAAAAGGTGAACAAAAATTAGGAGAGGAAAATAACTGAAATTGAGATCACTAGAAAAGCCATGTCACGTAGAACTAGAGTAATCTACCAAAAATAAAAGATTCGAAATTCTAACGTACACTACCGGCCATAATTATTAGGTCACCCCAGTGTTTTAAAGAAATTATGTATTTCATACTATTTTTTAGTATTTATTGCCAAGTGAATAATTGTAAATTAAAATAGAATGTTTTCTTTTGTTAATACTGCACAATAACATGTGCATCAAATGAATTTATAAATATTTAATAATTACCTATATTACAGTTTCATCAATGAAAGAATGAAAAACATTTAGGATGATTCGGACGAGTTCATCTTTGCTTCCTTGCCTTGTAAAATTTTTGCAAAGTAATAATAACAAAAGGACCATTCTATTTTCATTTAGAATTCTCCACTTGGCAATAAATACTAAAAATAGTATGAAATACATCATTTCTTAAAAAAACACTATGGTGGACGGTAGTGTATATCATCTGATCTAGGCCGGATTGTACAACGACCGAAACGTCGTAAATATGATAAAGGCAATCGTTCGAACAATGTCAGTCAGTTAGTTAACTGCCATACGTGATACACGCTTTGGCGATCATGTCTCGGAAGAGACATGACTGACTTGGGTAGAAGATTATCCCGCAGTAGGTTGCCATTGTTTTCTGTGGTAAACTGGTTGCCGACCAAGGCTACAGAACCCAATCTGCTCTGTTATTTAACCCATAACTGGAGGGAAAAGGCGGATTAATACCTTTCCCAAGGGTATTTGCGCGTAAGTGAATGCCAGTCGAACTCGGCTTCCCGATTTCTCGTTCCGAGCCGATATCCACTGCACCACAACGCACATCCACAATGTAAATGGAGTAAATAGTAATGTATAGTCTTAAATATGAATAGAATAGAAAAGTGTTTTGTTTTGTTTTTATTCGTATCTGAATGCAGTATTATCATGAGACTTTGTTTTATTTCTAGACTTTAATGCCAAGACAATGGATACAGGGGAAGCGAAAACAATCTCCATTTCTTTTATTATAGGTGTGGCGAGTTTACAACAACGATTATCACAAAACGATTATCACAAAACGATTATCACAAAAACCGATCAACGCTTTTGTCAAAAAAAAAGCTTATCATGCTTACTTTGAATTGAACTTAGTTTTTCAGGATAAATCTTGGACATCATCTATTGCCTGCAAAACCTGCCAGAAGCACTCACGCCCGTAAACTAGGGCTACTGAAACGTCAGTTAAGTTTGGCATTTCGATGATTTGGAAAGAGACACAAAATCCCATCGATAACTGTTTTTTTCCTTGATGTGCCGTTTCTCTTCAGGACGTAGACGATCATGGACTCCCACTTCTCTTGTCGCTCTCAATATTCTTCCTCTTGGTGTCGCTCCCGAACTCCGCTCTTCCATCCATTTGCTCAGACCTATCAAGTAGGTCTCGCGATACTTTCTCCTGTCTCTCCTTTCCTATATCCGTCCCGTGTGTATTAAATTCCCCAGGACCTCTTTCCTCATTACATGTTCCAGAAACTTCGTCTGTCTCTTTCTTATATTGAAAATGAGTTTTTACTCGTTTCCACCCTATCCAACATCTCGTCGTTAGTCACGTGCTCAGTCCATGGTATCCTCAGCAAAACTTGTAAAACCACATTTCTGCTGCTTCAAGCTTCTTCTTCATCCTAGAAGAGATCGTCTAATATTCCCTCTCACAGAACAGATATGGCAATTCATTACTCTCTTATTTGTTTCCAAAGTGATTTTTCTGTCTTTCAGCGCATCCTTGGCCATGACAATGCATCTTTGGATCTCTATGTCGCACTTTCCATCCTCTGTCAGCATGCTTCCCAGGTATTTAAATTTCTTTACTTGTTTTATATCAGTTTTTCCGACCTGTAGTTGAAATTTTTTTTTTTTGCTTAATTGATATTGCTTCTATCAAACAAAAAGAAACGAATGCCTATGAACTACCCTTCTCTCAATTCAGATATCAAACCTCTACGACACTCCGATGATATCCAGATTACTCTCTTCAAACGGTTTACGTCAAGCGACATTGAAGAATCGAATCATGATTATGCGAATGATTTTGTTGACATGGGCGATAATGAAAATGATTTTGATGGATTATAATCTAAATCGATATCATTTGAAAAGCTAAGCTGCTTAATCAGGGATTTGAATTTATCCAACAAATCGGTGAAACTCTTAGATTCAAAACAAAAGGAGAAAAATCTCCTTAAGTAAAGAAGAAAAGTTACATTTTATCAGTGTTGAGTTTGTCCCCTAATTCAATCAAACCGACAAACTTATTTATTTTAACAAAGTCTAAAGAGCTTTGCTGCGTCCTGGCAGTCAGGACTATTCATTGGTAGTTCAAAAGCGTGTATAAGTAAGGATATCAATTGGACACGACACAACGCTGAAAAAAAACATGCATGAACCCACTAAAGAAATAATGAAAGAAATCAATTACTTTCATCATAATTATGAGATTGGTATTGTCTCGAAAATGGTTAATTTTTTATTGGGTAGCAATCGGGATACATGTTTTCTTTGTCTATACGACTATAGAACCAGATATTGATTTCAGGATGGAAGAAAATGTCAGTCAAGGAATAAATGAAAGTCGGATAGAACAATTTGATAACTGTTCTAAAATAAAAACATATTCTATTCTCTCGTTATCAAATTTAAACTCATGAAGGTTTGGCAAGTAAGGTTAATATTTTCAGTACAATTATAGTGCAATTCCTAATCTTTGCATAGTAAAATTAAAACTAGATATTTTTTGTATGGAACTGACATTTGAAACTCTTAAAAGACAGCAATTTTGTCAGCTGAATGAATTTTATTGAATAAAATTCCTGAATTTCATTTATTGCTATATAAAAAGTCATGATAATCGCAATAAAGACGACTCTAGAAAACTAGTGAACTGGATGTTAGCAAACTAATGGAATCTTGGCGCCTACATGTGTTTCCTGGATAGTCATTATGGACGGGTTTGCAAAAAACGTTTTCATCAGGATATAAAAGTCATGGCGAACAGTTATTAAGAAATATAAGATGAATTCATTCGCAAAAATCAAAAAAGCTGAAAGTTCTTACCATGATGTTTGTTTTTTATTTTTAGCTTCATATTTAATCTGACACATTTGTGTTGTTATATACTTTTCTTCTTACCTCATAAGTGAAATTTTATTTGATTTAGATTTGCATAGCTGTTCGTTTATCTATTTTTAGACACATAAATTAAAATAAGCAATTTTCCTATTTATCCCATCATCTGAATCAAGAAAACTAAAAAGTAACCCTGATATTCGAATTCAGTGCCATGAGCGTGTTTAAATTTATTCCTTGAACTTTAAAAAAATGTATAGTTCAATGTTATCTATTTTGCAAACCGACGCAACTCTATCACTATTTCCATGAAAAATGTCCCATACGAACTATATTCCTTAGTTTCATCAGTTCAGAATTTTATGGCTAAGACCATTCCATGTCACATACACAGAGTCGAATCATCTTGGTTCATTTAATATTCTATTAGTAAGCAGGAAGTTCCACACAGATAGCTTTTACCAAATAGCTCTACACTCCCAGAAAGAAGCTTCCCCAATTGCTACAAACTTAATTTTTTCAAGCTATCGATTAAAAAGAGATTTTAAAATGACAGAAAGTCAAGTGGATTAACATTTAGCTCGAACAAAATTGTCCCCCGTCACCAATTTTCTAATCTCCTATTTTGAAACAAATTGAAATGTTATATGGAATAACACATCACTCAATAATTCCCAGGCCTGACATATAGATGGCACCACTATATATATATATGAGAATCCAAAGGTGTATCCTGTACATACAGTGGCAGGATAACTCTCTAACAGAGCTCTAAATATATATGTATATAAATACATATAGAGAAAATGTAAGTAAAATTAAGGCAGACACGTTATCTCAAGATAAAGCGGAAGTATGGGCCTATTTCAGGCGAACCATCATCAGCTTCCATCTTTATTCGTGTAAAATCTTTTGTACAATAAAGACGGAAGCTGATGATGTTTCGCCAGAAATAGGCCCACACTTCCGATTTACCATAAAATAACGTGACTGCCTTAATTTTATATATATATATATATATATATATCCAGGTGAGGTGAACCAACATAGAAATTTCTCTGTCGCAATGTATTTTTAATTAAAAATAAAAAGTAATATATATATATATATATATAATTTAATGACTGGTCGCTCGTATCTGATTTTGTCTATTTGCTAGGGTGGTTAATCAATCCTTATCGCAGATGCCTCCAGTCACATATATGTCTATTCGGCAGCTATTCTGCATTTTGGGTGTCAGACACTTCCAAAAGGTGCTAAACACTGAGATCGTCTCCACAGGCAGATAACGTCAAGAAGTCATCTTCCTAATAAATCGATCATAGGATTCGAACCCATGTCTTACGCTCGGAAAGCTTGCGTTCTAATCTTTCGAACACATGATAATACCTATATTATAGCATATATTTTTTTTATTAATGTTCGTCTAATACAAGGACCAAAAGCCAAGGTAAAGTGGTACTGGCTGGTGTTGTATTAGCATCAGAGAAGGGAAAAAGTGAAGTTTCTGAGGCTATGCAGGAAAGACAATGGCCAATTCTTGACGAGAAGTTGACAAGACTACATTAGACAGATATGTTAGACTCTGTAACGGTGTGGAATCAGACTTTAAAAGGCATCATAAATAGTAAACAAGGAATAAATCTAAACTTAACTATTCAAAAGATCGGACAGGTGTGTGAACCAAGAGAAAGGCGAATCTATCTGCTCAAACATCTATATCAACAAGGGATGAGGGTGGATGTTGTGTAAGTGTTTGTTTGTTTGATAGATTCAACTTAGCGTCTGCATTTTGCGGTCTAGCTCGACGGGAGTTCAGATGTAGATCAAAATTTTAGACCGCTAACGACACCTTGAATTTTTTCAGAAACCCAAAATTAGGGGTAGAAAAATATATTTTATCAGCCCACAAAGTCAGGGATCAGCCTGTATATTGATTATAATATAGAATCGATCCCCCCACTTTATATTATCTATATCTATATTTGTTGCCTCTCCCTCTCCCACCCTAATCCAAGACATTCTACATTGTTATCTAAATCTATAAAAGTGACGATGGTGAACGTTGTGTAAGTATTTGCGATGTAAATTAATCATATGCTTTTTATTCTTATTATTCCTTAAACTACCTGAGTGAAACCGGGCTAAACTGCTAGTTGTATGACAAAACAATATGATAAAATATTAATGATGGCCTGAAGATTGCGTTGAATCATGAAACCATACAGCAGCTCAAGTCTGAGAACTGAACGGACAATCTATTCACACACGTGATTCGATTTTATTGGAGGTTTGTTAGGAACCATTAACATTGTTGAACATAGCCGAATACAAAGTGTGTTACTACCTGGTTTCCAAACGACCGTTTTCGGGTTTTGTAATCAAAGTTGTCTTCTAATCAAGGTTATAATTTCGTGTCTGTCAAAGCTGGTGGGGATTTGCGCGTAAGTGAATGTAAGGTACTCGATTTCAATTCAAACTTGCTAAAAATGATTACAAATCCACAAAATCAGGAAAACATGGCTGAAATTTCTTGGACGCAGAAAGAGGATTGCATTTGATGAATTTGAAACTCACAGAAGATATCGAAGGTAAAACGAGTCAGCGGGCTACCATATCTGACCGCCTTGTGTAAATGAAACGCGGAACAGTGGCTGGAGGAATGGTAAAAAGATAAATATTACTAAACTCTATAAAGAATAGGAAGTTGTGAAGAGACATGATCGTTCATGTTCTGAAAGGACACGACATAAAGAAGAAAAACAAAGTGAATCTTTAGATAATTCAAATGTGACCATATTTTCTTTTAATTTATGAAGATAATCATGGGAACGATAAAAAATTGAAAATATTTCTTGATTGATAAAACCAAAATTAAAATAAATCTTGAAATTAAAATTAGTTTATTAAAAACTAATTAATTTTTACATATTTATCAATATTATTTGAATATTTTATCCAGATAAAAGTACGAAAATCTATTTTTGAATATTCAGAAAATTGGTTTTGCAACCAAACCCAGGCTTTCATTAAAAATCAAATTTGCGGCGCATAGGAAATTAAGAATTAAAATCAACATTCTTCTTCACTTTTACAAAAATTCACAATGAGGTGTGAAATCCTGTTTTTTCCAAAAAGAAAGGACTGACCAAGTGCTTAAAGAAAAAGTCGAAACCGGGATTTTGCAAGTAGATGTTAAATTGGTTTACTGACAAATGGGAGCAATTGCAAAACTAAAAATGACTTCGCGATCCTTTGCGAAAAATCTAACTACTATAAAAGGCCCCAGTCAGAGAGACACACAACTAAAATGTAACGGAAGAATCTTCAAGTCAGTCGACCCTGACGTAAAAGATCGTGTCGCACATCGTCCTCTTTCTCCTTCTTTCTCGTGTACTGATTCCTTTTACTTCTTCTCCACCCAAAGACATTCCTATCAAACAAACGCTAATAGATACATACGTATGTACGCATAAACTCTCTTCAACAAATTACTACTACGAACTTTTGTAAAAATTTCTGATACCTTTAATTTTCTCACTGAACATTAACTGCTATAATTCTATCTTATGTATCTATCTAGTGCTAATATACTATTACGATAGGAGAAAGCACCGTCAGGCTGATCTTATTAAAATCAAACATCCTCAGAGAAATATTAACAGCAAGTATAGAAATTCTGTTACACAATAAATGAATCCAATAAATTTCTGAAGCTTTTTTTCGGCTCACATGGAAGATATTAAGTCGATTCCAATTAATACACTGTTTGCATTTTCAACACTGCTGTTGTGAAAATTAAATCACACCTGTGTCATGCTAATTGTCACAAACTCTTTCAGACCAAGACAACGAAGGAACTGTTTTTTTTTTTTCAGATAAATTATTAACGCTCAATACAGGCGCAAGAATTTTCAAATATGAATAGTCACATTCCGTCCTCTCGTCGAACTTACTAATAAAAGTGGATTATAAGTAATGTTCAATGTAGCTTCCTTAATGCAACACAGGTAACGTTAATCTTTTTTATTATTCAGGCTTGCTCTCTACCTTAATGGTAATCCACATACGATTCTTAACCTTACTTTAGTAATTGTTGACCTAATCGTCTTCTTCTTCTTCTTCTTCTTCTTCTTCTTCTTCTTCTTCTTCTTCTTCTTGTGCCCTGCCTCTTCAGGTCGTAGACGATATGTACTTCCACTTAGCCCTGTCTCTTGTCGCTCCCAATATTTTTCCTCTTGGTATCTCTCCCAAACCACGCTCCTCCATCCATTTGCTCAAACCTATCATATATGTCTCGCGTTGGTTTCCTCTGTCTCTCTTTCATTCTATCCGTCCTGTGAGTATTAGATTCTCCAGGCATGTATTCTTCATTATGTGTTTCAGGAACCTCAGATGTTATGTATGAGTTTTTTTTCTCATTTGGATCCTCTCCAATACCATATCGTTGTCCATGTGTTCGTTCCATGGTATCCTCAGCATCCTCCTGTAGAACTAAATTTTTGCTACGTCGAGTCTCTCCTTCCTCCTTGATCGTCCAGCATTCACTGTCCATACAGAAGCACAGGTATTGCATAGCGATCCAGCACTCTTTTCTTTGTTTCCAAAGAGATTTTTCTGTCTTTCAGTACTCTGGTTAAGTTTTGAAATGTGTCCTTGGCCATACCAATGCATCTTCGGATCTAAATGTCACATCTTTCATCCTCTGTCAGAATGGTTCCCAGGTATTTGAATTTCTTTACTTGTTTTATTTTAGTTTCTCCGACCTGTAGTTGGCATTATTGGTTTTCTACTAATGTCCATACATTCAGTTTTCTTGAGTTTTGAGGCTCACTCCTTTCTACCGTCTTTCCCCTGCTACCATCTGTAGGAGGTCCTGCATTTTCTTTACCCTGTCTAATATCAACACCGTGTCATTCGCGTAAAGTAATTTTATTTGATTTATTCAGCAAATAATTTGACAAGAAAAATACTTGTTACAAAATAAATTTGATATTTAGTCTAATAGCCTTTTGCATTGATTACAGCCTTCATTCTCTCGAGTATTGACATCACAAACTTCTTCACTGTATCTAACGGTATCTCGTGCCAAGCAGCTTGCATTTGTTCCCAAAGTGTGTCTTGCGTAGTAACATTAGATTTATGAATTTTTTAAGAAAAATATCATATCCAAGGATAATAGAATAATGAGTAGTTTCAAAATAACTTGTTTAACAGAAAATAGAAAAAATTAAATATAACTTCTGTTTAATACATTTCTTTTACACCTAGTTTTAAATAAGCAACATTTATTAGCAATTTACTTGGCTTTTTACCTTGTATTTGAATTTCAGTGAGTTTTTTTTAGAAAAATCACTCCTGTCCTAATACTTTTGCACACTACGGTAGTGTGCAAAAGTGTTAGGACAGGGGTGATTTTAAACATTATTTTGATGCCCCATAAAAGATAAAATAGTTCTTGTCCTAATACTTTTGAACAGTACTATATATATATATATATATATATATATATATATATATATACTGCAATAGATGAAGTGTCGTTTAAATACCCCCAAAGGGAGAATAACACTGACATCTCATTTTAACATATATTTACCAAGGTTACACACAACAAATATATTGAAATATCAAAGAGTAAATTTAATCAATAAAATTGCCATTGGTTTCAACGACGTTCTCTAAAATCTCCTGCATTTTTTCTGAACAGTCTCCTTGTTTTAGTTGATCAATTGTGATATAATGTTTATTTTTGGTGTTACACGTTTTGTCGGTATATCACTGAACTGTATCCCACACATAATAAGCAAGGGGGTTGCAGTCTAGGAAGTTACGAAACTAGATATTAGGATTAATGTGATCCCCGAAATTATCTAGCTGCTATGATTGGGTACTTTTGTTTGTGTGACATGGTTCAGAGTCCTGTTGCCAGATAGTTCAGTTTTTCAGTAGCCACGTTCTTGATCCAGCGGAGTCACTCATGTAGTTTCTGAGGCCCTCACCAATAAATATTTTTCTTATCAGAACGATCAGAGTGAGTCTTTCTCTCACATATACTACCCACCAACATTTTCTAGATAATGGTAATATATGGGATTTCATGTAGCTAATGTTTTACCAACATGTAAGGTGTATATCTGGGTGATATATGTGGACAGTATTTCCACCACCCCCTATACAGGGTGCGATAAGTAAGTTTTCACGAAGCCGCTGAGACCTTGACCAATAACTTTTTTCTTATCAGAACGATCAATGTGAGAATTTCTCTCACATATACTACCCACCAATATTTTCTAGACAATGGTAAGATATGGGATTTCATGTATATGGGATTATGTAAAGTGTATATCTGAGTGATATATGTAAAAAGTATTTCTACCGCCCATGATACAGAGTGCTATAAATAAGTTTTCGTCATTTTATATTCTGCCAATGTTAACGTTATCGAAAAATTTATTCCTTAGTATTTCAAGATAATTTAGTATAATTTTGTAAATGTATCTGTTAAAATGAGATGCCAGTGTTATTTTCAATTTTGCGTAAATCAGACGACATTTCATTCATCGCATCTTTTACTTGTGTGTGTGTATGTGTGTGTGTGTGTATGTGTGTGCGCACGCGCGTGAATATTAAAGATATGTTTCTCTGAGGTAGGGAATTTAAACGCGTGTATGTTAAAGCATATTTGTAAATAATTAAGGAATTGTTTGCCTAACAAAAATAATGATAATGCTTATGCACCTGCTGTGAACGTTCACACGCTAAAATGTAGCCGGAAGCTGTATGTCTTTATTTCCGGTTACAATGGATGCGCACACTTTATAGATCGCATGAAAAGTATGATTGTCTATCATCGTAAGCTGATACAAAACTCTGTCAGTTTGAATTATCTAAATTAAAAAAAAAATACCAGCGTGAGATTATTTGAGATGAAGATCAACGTGTAAGTTTCGGTGAGAGATTGCGTTGAATACGGAGGGGACGGGGATAACGATGGAAATGCAACTGAAAAGAAGTTGTGTATAACGACGTCAATGGATGGAAACTGAAAGCTATGAACAAACATAGATAAAAAGGAACAGCTGAATGCTTAAATGTTATAAGTGAGGAAGGATAAACGGAAGAATATGTGTACTGTTATCAGCAAGATTTCAAATATATATGAAAATGGAAATATAGCTATAAATGGCTCCGGGTAGATAGAACAGAACAAGAACATACTTAGATAGATTTTCTAAGTGCTGCTTAGATGTTGCACAAGGCTGAAGGTAAGGAGTACTCAGTGAGTATCGAACTCACTATTCAGTTTTAATAGGTTCTAGTGAGACAAGCCTGCTAACCATTACACCACGCCGAAGAGCTAGATAGATAGATAGATAGATAGATAGATAGATAGATAGATAGATAGATAGATATGAACAGATTGAGATAGATAGATAGATAGATAGATAGATAGATAGATAGATAGATAGATAGATAGATAGAACGAACGAACGAGCAATCAGAACAGAACAGACTTACATAGCTGATTTACTAAGCGCCGCTTAGATGTCGTACAAGGCCGAAGGTAAGGAGTACCCAGTGAGGATCGAGCTCACTACTCTAACGAGACAAGATTTGTAACCATTGAACCACAACGAGGTGCCCAAGATAGATAGATAGATAGATAGATAGATAGATAGATAGATAGATAGATAGATACTAACAAACACAAACAAAAACAAGTAGATCTTATGAACAATTTCTTTGGAAGTAATATTTTATCGAAAATCTTCAGCGTAATAAACTAAAAAGTCCGTCAGAAGCCGTTGCTGCATACCAATCAGCAATAAAGATATTGGAAACCAATTTCACCACCAAATATAAAAAGAAACATTAATAAGAATCGTGTGACACTTATGGCGAATCTAGCCAAGCAAGCGTAACCTACATTTGGCCAAGTCAGTCGCGTGGGAGGAGAAATAGATGAAAATTTTATAGAAATGGTATTCCCGTCGATTGTGGCCATGGATAAATTTTCTTATAACGAAAAGAAATTGTTCTTCACCCGGAGTACAAGGACCTGCTTAACACGATCAAATACAATCGATTATCTTTTTCGTATGAACCATTTCAATCTAGTTCCACAGTATGAGTATATTGTTTATTTATTTGTTTTTTTTTTGTTTTTGTTCTCATCATTTTTACCTTATTCCTTTTTTTTATTTGCTGATTAAAGAATGTGTAACGCCAAATACCCCTTCCCTACTCCTTGAATTTTAAATTATATTTCGCCTTCCCGACCGTACTGCATAAATTTTAGCTTATATCAGACTCAATTTTAATAATTTCATCCCAAGTAAGGCGATAAAGCAACCAAGGATCAACGGTTTACTGAGTGTTGGAGAATATGAGGAAAACTATTGAGGAAAGCAGACAATAAAAGAACAAGAATTAAGAAGACAGTAGATAAAGGATGATACTGTATTTAAATTTTTGAAGATAAATCTAAGAATCCGGAAAAGAATTCCACAACCGAGACGTTCGAGAAAATAAACTCTTATTCCAATTATAAGATTATGAGATTTTACCGCCAATCTAGTACTTTGCTTAAATTTATAGTCTAGGTACAATGGGAGAAATTTCATCGAAAAAATGTTATTTACAGAAAAGATAGGAAACTACGTTATGACGATGGGAAAGGGACTGAAGTCGAGATGCCAGGTCAGGACCAATAATATTTTTAATCCTGTTTTAAATTTTATTGAGAATCTCTAAATATATAGCAGGAGTACCAAAACCATATGTGGTAGTAATATTGTAAAAATGTAAAATACATTCTGGCAGGAAAATATAGGGCACCAGCTTTCTTAGACACAGACTTAGCAATTGAGTCAATGTACTCTTTTCACTCCATGTCAGTTGAAAACGTTAGTGCTGAGAATGCGCAACGATTCATTCTTCTGGGGGTTAGCATCAGCCATGCGAATGGATGACAAAAAGGGTTTTCTCAGATTATTAAAGAAAACGGTTTTATCTTTAAGGCGTTGAAATAAACAAGTCACTTTTACAGCACTCAACAATAGATTAAAGATCATTTTGTTTAGATCAGTTGCCAATTTGAACTTCTTCTTCTTCTTCTATGTGCCCTGTCCTTTCAGGACATGGCGATCATGACTTTCCACGTCTCCCTATCCCTGGTGGCTTTTAGCACACCTCCTCCTGTTGCACCATGCAACCCTCGTTCCATCATCCACTTCATTAGGTCCTTCAAATATATTACGCGTTGCTTTCCCCTGTCTCTTTTTCCTTCTATCTGGCCTGTTAGTATCAGGTTCTCTAAGCCCTTCTTCCTCATTGCATGTCCTAGGAACTTTAGCTGTCTCTTCCTGATGCTCAGTATTAATTTCCTTTTCGTTTCCATCATTTTCAAAACATCATCATTGCTCACATGCTTGACCCATGATATTCGCAGTATCCTTCTGTAGAACCACATCGAACTGAAAAGACTTACTATTAAAGTAAAAGTAAATAACCGTTTAGAACAGCTGACATTTGGAAGGTCTTTTTTCTACATTTCTAAGATTAAGTAGCATTTACAGTATTTACAATATTCGGACTATTGTCCTCCACTTTGTTGCCATTTGTACGATGTACAAATATTAGAGAAAATCATGAACATCAAAAATACAACACCAAAAATTGCAATATGAACTTTGGTAAAAAGGGTTAATAGACATTAGGTTTATAAGTTCAAAATATTAATTTTTCTTGTCCTTAAAGACACATGGCTCACTCAGTAGCTATAGACGTTGGTTAGATCCTGACTTGTTTCTTAAATACCAGGCTACAGCAGTGGTGATCAAGTAACTTTCAGCTTTAGAGAGAAATACCTCATGACTACAAATCGAGGCTTAACGCAAGGAATGAAGATGATATAGCCCAGTGATAGTAATAAAGTGTTCGGTTCGAAATTCCTAGCACCTGAAGAAGGCCGGAGCGTACAACGGCCGAAACGTCGTACAAATGGTAACAAAAATGATGCAGACAATAGTCAAAATTTGGAAGGCCATTTATGAAAATAACAAATAAGTTAAGTCAAAGGATAGAGTCATGGTTAACACCTGCATTTATGCAAAAACATCCATTCAAAACAAGCTTTTTTCCTAATTCTTTAAGAAAGATTGAATCAGTTTAAAATGCGCCCAGAAATACCACAAATCTTCAACTTGTGAAGAAGATCAATATGTCAAACCCTGAAATGCCTTTCGAGATATCAAAAGCAAAAGTCCTAGCTTCACAATTCCTATCTAAAGCTTGACAATCTCTTTCAGCAATAATCGTTAAAGCATCAGCATTTTACCTAGAGAAGCGAAAACCACATTGCTTATCTGAAAGCAGATCCGGCGCTGTTAGATGCTTAACCCATTCAGAGTTATTTAGAGTCTTGAGAATTTTTGACAAAAGCAGTAGAAGACTAATAAGCCGATATTTGAAGGTTCAAATGGTTTGCCTGTGTAATTCAAGACTGGAACAACAAAAGAAGCAGGAAATTAAGAAGCACTAAGGTATATATTGTAGAATTTAGAGATTGAATACAATTCAGGAGCACATTGCTTATGTCGTCTTGCAGGGATAACATTGTCTACATACCTCGTGAGGATCCGGTCTAGAAAAGAATGGACAGAGTTATATGCATATCACTTAAGAGAGACTTAGTTCTAAGTGAAAAGTTTGACAAAGGTACGCCAGATGAATCGTGTGTAGAATTTAAAGAGAATTTACGAGCAAACAATTCTATTTTTTTCAGCAGATGTTAACACCTCAAATTGAGTGAAAAGAGGAGGGATAGAAGATTTATTTGCTTAGCACACTATTACAGAGCTGCTAGTATAGGCGACCATGAATCCCGGGCTCGAATCACGCCATGGTTGATTTGTCAGAAAGGTGACTTCTTGATGTTATCGGTCTGGAGGCGGCAAACCAGCGTGCGGCACATTTAGAAAGTGTTTGAAAACCATACCACAGGTTGATCCAAGCCTTGTGAATAAAATTTGATAGAAGGATTCCTTTGAGTAGTCGTACATTGTTGTGCTAGCGCAAAGTCACAAGTCATTGTGACTGAGGGTTTGAACGTCCTGGCCTTGTTACGATTGTTGTTCACACTAGATCAAGCGTTCTCTCCCAGAAACTGTGACTAAGGTTCGCTCAGCATAGTTGAGAAAATAAAATTTGCCTGAGCAAGCGTCTGCAATAAGGATTAGCCAACCGCTATGGTAAACGGGTATCTTCGAATACGATTTGCCAGTCATTATTATTACAGAGTCACCAGTAGTCACGCGAAACAAACTTGTTAGAGAAGATACGATACCTCATTCTATCAGCCTCTTTGAAAACATTATTAATTATTTCGAGCAATCACAAATAGGTGTTTGTCGTGATCGGAATTATCACGCTGGTACACCAGAGAATAGAGGTTTCTATAGGCTATAGTGTGAGCAAAGGACGAGACTGTAGCTTCACTTAAAGTTTACGGAAAAGTAAAAAAGCGTTAATATCGGTATTAATCCAAGAAGAAAGCCAAGTGGCATAATTCCCAATAGGAACGTTAGGAAAATCTATCCAGAGGGCGTCTCGAATCATTACGAAATTAATCTCAGTCACTATGCTAGTAACAGAAAGAAGTCATGTGAATAGGTAAGTACTCTGTAATAGACGATACAGAATAAATACCAAAAATCTGCTATTTATAAATCATTTAAGAGACCCCTTTCTGCCTTCCATGTGCATGACTGATGCTAATCTCCAAGACAATGCCTTGTTGCGCCCCTTCGGGTTCTCATATTGGCTGACATGAAGTGGAAAGACTATATCCATTGCTAAGTCTGCTGGTTCACTTTGTCGTGTGAGACAATTTTATTTCCATAATGAATCCTATATATTTATAACATTGATGCCACATATGGTCCGGGACTGGTGCTATATATCTAACGATCTTTCATAAAATCCAATAGAATATCAGCAATATTATTGGTTCTGGTCTGGGACCTAGGCTTCAGTTACTCTCCCAACACCGTAAAATTGCCTACCTGTGTATTTCTTATAAATCACTTTCATTGTAGTTGCTCTTCACTATGGTTCCTAGATTTACGGCTTTAAACACTATCAAATTGGAGGCTCGGAACGAGAAATAGGAGATCAGAGTTTGAATTCCAGTTGAATTCGTTACATTCACTTACGCACAAATACCTTTGGAAAAAGTTGTTCAATAGCAGAACTGATTGGGTTCTTTAGCCTTGGTTGGCAACCAGTCTACTGCAAAAAGTAATGGCAACCCACTGTGGAAAAAAAATTTTAACTTGTCAGTCATTTGTCTTTCGAGATATGATCGCTTAAGCGTATGTTACGTATGGCCCTTAACTGACTCACTGACCAGCCTAGCGACGAGGTCTCATCAATTTAGCGTTGAGCCGGCTAGATGTAACCGTAAATTCTTTGCTAAAAGTTGTTCTCACTCTTCTCACTTATAGAACTAACTTCCGCCTTTATGCTTTTCAGTCAACACTAATCTTCAAAAATTTAAATTCAACTTCAATCACTGTCGACTGTCCTCCTGATTACACTTCTTTTGTTCTCGCTCCTTAGTAAAGTTTCTATTTTTAATGCATGTGCGTTGTGGTACAGTGGATACTGGCTCGGTTCCACATGACCAATTAAGACCGAATAAGACCAGTTAAGACCAGTTTAAAACCGGTTTTGAACCTATCCACCGCGTGAGCGGAGGATGGGTAAATATTTGACCAATTTACCTGGGCGTACGCGCTCAGGTTCCCCGCGTTAAAAGAGACCTTGTGTCACATCTCTCTCCAGTGGGGGAGAAGGGTAAATATCTCTGCTCGGAACGAAAGATTGGGGAGCCGAGTTCGAATTTCAGTTGAATTCCTTGCATTCACTTATGCACAAATACCATTGGGAAAGGTATTAATCAGTCTCTTCCCTTCAGCTATGGGTCAAATAACAGGACAGATTGAGTTCTATAGCCTTGGTCGGCAACCAGTCTACCGCAGAAAGCAATGGCAACCTACTGCGGGATAATCTGCTCAGTCAGTGACAAAATGATCGCCTAAAGCATGTATCACGTATGGCACTTAACTGACTGATTGACACTCAGTAATCCGTTGTGTCTTAGTGACTTTACTGCCTTCTTTGGGATGAACGCGATAAAAAAAAGATATTACTGCATGATTAGAATTGCCAAGAGGACAGAGCTGTGATGCTCTACCAGATGTAGGAGAAAAGGTAAGGAATAAATTAAATAAATAATTTTGAACAGATTTATTCGGGAAAATTATTATTTTAAAATTATATCTCTCCTTAAGTCGTAGGCTATATTTTTCTAGATATGTTTTCTTTATTAACTAAGAATTGCCCTGATTTCTTGAGAAACATACTAGAGACCTACCATTTCTTTTCTCCACGATTCTTAATTTAATATATTATTTCTAGACTAGCAGAGTTTACCCTGCTATTTAACTCATAGGTAGGTAGAGAAGAAATACTTCTACTAAGGACATTTTGCGAAAGTTAACGTACTAGAAAAGGCGGTGATTGAATTCGGTTTTCTGGGTAACTTTTAAAAAAATCATAACATATTTGTGGACATATGTGTGTGTGTGTTTATCAAACAAAATTTCTATCAAACTTTAATAATCATAAAAAATGATAGTAATAAAAAATAATAGTAATAAAAATAATACTATTCTATGAACAAAAAGTATATACATACAATAATTATAAAAATAAAAAAGCAAAAAATTACAAAAAATTACAAAAAAATTTAATTTTAAAATTAAAAAATTACAAAAACAAACAACCTTTGCTGTAAAAAGATATTAACAGCACATTTCCAGAATCTTTCAAAATAAACACTTTAAAAAAAATTCAATTAATCTAAATTAATATAATTTACATTAATTCAAATCATAATCAGTATTTATCTATAGTATTTTAAATCTATTTGTGTGCCTGCATTTAAATATTAATTCGTTTCGATGATTTAGTAGTTCCTTAGGATTATTATGTTTTATATTCATTAATTTCTCCTCCAGGCATAAATTGCACCTATCCCTAAAACTGTTGCGAGTATTGGCGTATTTCACAATCCCCCATATATATATATATATATATATATATATATATATATATATATATATATATATATATATATATCCAGGATAGGATTGGTAAATAATCCGAGAGAATCCTAGTAATATCGTTTAAATATTAAAGCTAATCCCGTAGAGAGCTCCATATCAATTTAATAACAATTTACAGAACTACGGAACAAATATTTATTTATTTATCTGTAAATTCAGATTATATTTAGGGAGAGTAGCTATTTCAACATGTCAGTTCGAGACATTACGTACTCCTAACAGCCAAGGTGATAGATGTAATCTATGTTTAATAATTAATATTTTGAAATTTCAATGTCAGAATGTAATTCTGAACAAATCATTAGTATGTGTCGTAACCGTAATAAATGTCAATGATTACCTTCTTCTTCCAGTTAGTTATAATATAATTTGTTATTTACATAAATTAGATTTTAACATTTGGTGAATCCGTAACCTTTTCCCTTCTACCTACCACTACTAACCCAGTGATAAAACCAAATGCCTCCCACTACCAAAAGGAAATTTACCACTTCGATTCCCCTCGCCGTAACTCTACAGTAATCAACATTCCTCATCCATTCCTTTACTAGCTCCTGCTTCCGGCATAACATTTTTTCTCCATTCTTTGATGAAACGAAGTTGACAATGTATGTTTTGAACTGACAATTTGAAATAGCTATCTCCCTAAATATGACCTGAATTTACAAATAAATATATATACCTATATGTATATAGAAATTTACAAATAAATATATATATATATATATGTGTGGGGGGGGGGTGTGTGTGGGGGGGTACATATAAAAAAACTAAAATATTAAATCTTTGAAATTTCCATACCAAAATATACTCCTAAATAAAACGAAGAGAGATCATGTGTATGTGTCGGCATAGAAATAAGTATAAATTACAATAATTATCTTATTCTTCCAATTAATCACAATAAGTTCTTTTTTTAAATTTGGCTAAGCCACCTATCAGTACTAACTCAAGGGTCAAGCCACATACTTCTCATTACCAAAGAAAAAATTACTTCTAAAATTACGCTAGCTTAATCCTACAAAAACCAATACTTCCGACTCCTTCCTTTACTAGAGCTAACCTCTGGGCTTGGAATTTTTCCTCATTCTTTGTTTATAAAGGGTTACAAATGCATGTCTTAAAATGATACGTTGAAAATGGCTATTTCCCGCTAAGTTTATCTGAACTTATATATATATATATATATTTCTGCATGTTATTTATATATATTGTGTATTTATGTATCTATCTCCGTTTTACGCAAGTTTTGTTCAAAATGACAAACAAGGTGTTGTTGGTTTTTAGATCATTTTTCATCTGATCTTACAACTGTTTAATATTTAGAACATAAATTATATAAATTTGTTCAAAAGTTGTTTTTTTTTATCTAAACACTTTCGGTTAATCTTTTACCTATAATCAAGTGTGAATTTTAATTGAATATATAAATTGTTTTATGTATCTATGTACAATGATATGAATGTTTTTATTTTCCAAACACAATTAGCACACTGGGGTTGTGTTCATAGTTGATATTTTTTTAGTGTTTTTTTATTAATAAAGCTTTCATTATTTTTTGGCGGTTTTTAGATGTGGATAATGTTTTTATATTTGTATTATCATCGTGTTTGATACGGTTAGAGTTTGGTATATATTATTTCTTCTTTAGTACTATAATTACAGTTGTGCGTTGTGATAGATATCGACTCGGAACGAAAAATTGGAGAGCCCAGTTCGAATTCAAGTCGAATTCATTGCATTCACTTACGCATAAATACACTTGAGAAAGGTATGAATATGTCTCTTCTCCCTCTAACTATGGGTTAAATAACAGGTCTTATTGGGTTCTGCTACCTTGATTGCCAACCAATCTACCGCAGAAAATAATGGCAACCTACTTCGGGAAAATCTTCTACCCTGTCAGCCATGTCACTTTCGAAACATGATCGCCGAAGCGTGTATCACGCATGACACTTAAATTACTGGCTCAACTGAGTTTAACTAATGAAATATCTTTCTATATGGTGTTTATATTTTATGAATAAAACTTTTTTCTCTTATTGCATTGGTGTGTTTACCTAAATTAACCTTTATAACATATATTTATGTGCACATAAATCATATAATAATTTTGCTTGTTCCTTCCTTAGTTACTTAGTTAGATACTTAGTTCCTCCGTCCGTTATGCCACTGAAGAAAGGTAACACACTCACTCTCTACACGAGCTTTTCCTTCCCCTCTATCATTTTAAATCTATAAGTGCTACTCTCCTCAGTCTTTCTCTCATCTTTGCCAAACGGAAGGGTAGTAAAGATTGAGAGAGTAGGAGAGAGCCTATAGCACTACCGTAGCAGTAGCAGCTTAAGCTGTGCGTGTACTCTACAATATAGTAAGAATAGGTAGGTTTGTTGTCGTATCCCGGAACCTAATAACGAAATTTCTGGCCTCTACATCTTTGGCCATTATTCAGGCTTTTCGGTTTACAATGGACGCAAGAGCCATGTTTTTTTCAGCATTAAAAAACACATTTTCTCTTTCAAAATCTCTCACAAAATAGCGTACAGTAATTTGGTTATGGTATGTTCATACGCCGTTTAATATAAGATTACAGTAAAGTAGCTACTATAGACATTACTTTTATAGATATTTTAATAAAATTACACTCTGTGTTATCCTTATTTTATCATCCAATACCTTTATGTTTAAAGACGTTACTATCATTTGTAGTATGAGAAAGTAAAATTTTTCCTGGAAATCATAATTATCCTTTTGTAGAAATTCCACGGCTTCTGCTAGTTTATTATAATTTGAATTTCAGTGAATAATTGTATATTCTGCTCAAGTTTCGATTTAATGTATATTGCAACAGAGATTGCTTTCTATATTATTTTTCTTTCGGTAGTACTACGATACTTTACATAATTATAAGAATATAAGAATATAAGAATTATAAGAATATAAGAATATAAGAATTATAAGAATATAAGAATATAAGAATTATAAGAATATAAGAATTATAAGAATATAAGAATTATAAGAATATAAGAATATAATAATTATAAGAATATAAGAACTACAAGATTTTTTTTCTTATTTTTTGGTGCGTAAAAACACAAGGGTACTATACATTTTCGAAAATTCGGACCGACTAATAGTGGTAAAAATATTTGTGCTGGGAAGTTAAGGCTTGTATATTTCAGCTAGGTTTTTAAATATTAAAAAAAATAAATAAGATCGTAACATATCCGATAAACATAGCAATTGGCGACGGTCTACACTGAATTAAAAGCTTTTGAAAGAGACAACTGAACTGTAACCCACATCAAAGCCCCATATATGGCACAAAAATTTAAATGTTCAACTGCTGAGCAAAATCTTAAATGAACTGGGAAATTTTTAAAAGATGTTTCATCATCTGCAGCAGTATGTTAGTCAGTAATATAAGCATTTCATTTTTTATTGCTTGCTTACAGTTGATTGAAAGAAAAGAGTAGTGGTTATAGCAAAAACAGAAACACGTGTCAACACCACAACTAAAATTTTATCCACAAAAACGCTTGCTTTGTGTCTGGAGAAATATGAAAGGCGTTGTTCATAGCGAATCTTTGGTAAAACAGAAAAAGTGATAATCTCAAGCACAGCTTGGAAAACAAATACAAGAAAATACGATCATTAGTGTTGTATACCTACCTATATACAGGAATAGAATCTTCCTATCCTCTTAAATACGTGGACACTATTTAAGTAACGGGTAAAAAATAATAATTATACTGATTAGCAATTTACTATCAGTGTATATACTTTATGCAGGGTGCGAGTCTAGTATTTGTTGATATAGTATTATTCCAAACCTCTGTTTTGGTAATTACTCACGCAGTAAGCTTTTAGGGTTACAAAAGTTAGGATGGTAGGTAATTCTACATCCAGCATACTTACCAGGTTTTGCGCGTACAGATGTTGATTTTTTTTTATCACTAGAGAATTTTATAACTGACAGAACATCCTGAAATATAAAAAGGTTGAAAACGAATATTGCTTTAAATATAAAAACCGAAAAAAATGGGTCGCGTTAAAAAAATCGCTCTTAAGTTTTTCCCGCCAAATCTAATTCCGTATGGGAAAAATCTTTCAACGGAGATATGACGCCATCTTTCCTGCGTCAATTCCCACCTGTTGCGCTTATAGTACAAACGTATGGTACACGCATGATGGATTTTCATTTTCACACATGATGACCGAACGCATCGAAAAGACATATTGCATCAAGCTTGGCAAAAAGATTGGTGATACTTAATCTCAAACCAACCAGAAAATTCAGAAAGATTTTGGCTTTGACACTATAGGCAAAACTCATATCAAGCAGTTGTACCACGATTTAAACATGGCTAGACCATATTAGAGAGCGAGGGGCGCCCATAAAAGCCATCTACAAGCCAAAATGAGGAGCTGATTCAGAAGGTTTGACAAATAATGATGGAAGGCTCTCCTGTTAAGTTCTAAGAAATTGCTCGCAGTAGGAATAATCACAGAATCAGTGTATTCTATTTTAATGTAGGTTTCGTGCATCCAGAGAATGCCGGCGGAGCAGTAGATGCAACTCTTCATCGAAATCGCTCAGGAAATGTTGGATTTTGCGAACCACGAACTCGACTTCATGAAGAACAAGGCTTACGGCCTATCACGTTGAATTCACCGGTTCTCGCTCGATCACCGAAGTTAAGCAACGTTGAACCTGGGAATACCAAGTGCTGTAAGCGTTTAGTGACGGATGTGCCTCGTGGTGCAGTGGATATCGGCTCGGAAAGAGAAATCGGTGAGCCGAGTTCGAATTCCGGTTGAATACCCTGCATTC
Source organism: Ascarosepion bandense (assembly GCA_037127315.1). Taxonomy (NCBI): domain Eukaryota; kingdom Metazoa; phylum Mollusca; class Cephalopoda; order Sepiida; family Sepiidae; genus Ascarosepion; species Ascarosepion bandense. Next base: position 861,911 of record JBBBDQ010002124.1, on the reverse strand, counting down.
ACTTAAGCACTAGTACCCTTGGGAAAGGTATTAATCCGTCATTTCCCTCCAATTATGGATTAAATAGCAAGGGTAGGACTTAAAAAACAAAATCCAAATGAATCTTGATACTCGAAAAAAAAAGTATTACTAGACACAAAAACTTATATAAAAACAATAATAAATTGTTGAAAGAAAAAGGTATTACTAGCAATAAATAAATAAATAAAAATTTAGTTGGCAATAAATGACCCGCCGAGGCTGATTTGACATAAAAACAAAACAACCAACCGATCATGAAGAACATCATCACTGATGATGAGACATGGGATTACGACTTGGAAATCATGTTCCAGTCTTCCTGTTATAATGGAACATTCTATCACTCCCGACAGTTGATTCGCCGAAGAGATTAAGAAGTATCGAAGTAAGGAAGTACGAAACGATTTGACTTCCGCTCATATTCTTGACTTACCATTTTATGAACTCTGTTAATTCTACTTTGCCGTAGAATAAACCCTGTTATTTGATTACTCCTTACGTGTTGTGTAAATCTTTCCACTCGGAATTTACATGGTTATTTATATCGTTCCAGCAATATAACACTTTCCAATCTATTCTTTTCCAATCATGGCTCCAAAATGACGACAGGTTGGCAACAATGTGAAGGGAATGCTGACCCGTTTCTTGACAATTGTGATTATGTGCGTCATGAATAAACACCGCAATGAATAATACATGTAGGTTATACGTCACTTGAAAGCGGCTTGATATTTGTGCAGCAAAGAATTGTCAATTTTACCACGACAATGCTTCCGCTCATAACCGAACACTTCTTGGTCAAGAACGGCATAGCATTTGTTGGGCCGGCTCCCTACTCTCTCGACTTGCACCGTTTGATATCTGACTCTTATCTAAATAGGAAAATCGACTACAGTGCTCCATAAAAATTCCAGAGAAGGCGTCCCAGAGGTGTTATCAGCTGTGGGAAGAGTATTGTCAACAGGGTGAAGTATGTGGACTTCCAAGGAGAATAATTTGAAGGTGTTTAAATAGACATTTTTCAATACTTCTGAGATGAGGTAGTATCTACAGTATATACATTATTCGGACTATTATCCTCATCTTTCGTACTACGCAAGAAATGAAGATCAGATACCCCAGTGATTGTAATAAAAGGTTCGGTTCGAAATTCCTAGTACCTGAAGAAGGTCCGAGCGTAAGACTGAAACTTCGTACAAATGGCAAACAATATCAGGACAACAGTTCAAATAATGTAAACAGTGTTTAAATAGGTATTTTTATAATCATATCGCCTTAATCAAAGGCAGTTTACTGCCACTGGTGCGTATGGGGTTACATAGGAGAAAGATTATGAGAAAGAGTGACAGGTTCTTGGGGAAGTCAGGAAGAGGGTCAGAGAAGGATGAGAATACTGATGAGTGTAGACTGGACGTAGAAAGAAGCATGAGAGAGAGAGAGGGAAGGAGAGAGAGGATGCAAGTTAGTGAGATAAGAGATGACTATTGACTTTACATTTAAATTTTTGGACATTGTAGCTGTCAGAGAAGCAAGTAAACGGATAATAATTCCACAGTGCGAGAAAAGAAGCTGATGGAGAAGAACTTGCGTTACATTTTATTGGTTTAACAGTAAAAGGGTTGGACCTAGTTGCTAATCTTGTAACTCGAGTAAATTCATATATAGAGGACATCGGGGAGCTAAGTTCATCGGAGCAAAAGCTGTGAAAGTATTTGTAGAAGAGACACAGGGAAGCCACATTGCGCCGGTGAGAAAGTGACTGTATCTGAGCTGCCAAGTCGGAATCGATCACATTACAGATTCTCATTTGGATTTTGTCAAGAACTTCTAGGCGGATAGCAGGGGCACCTGACCAGATATGGCAGCAGGGGCACCTGACCAGATATGGCAGCAGTATTCAATATGTACGTGTGAATGGTAGAGTTATATATGTGCAAGATTGGTTAAGAGAAAAATCTCCTATCTCTACACAGAGAACCGACCTTCTTTGCGTTAGATTTAGCTATGGATTCTATATAGTCATTCCACTTGAGGTCTGTTTTGAAAGTTAACCCAAGGAGGCGCAGTGTTTTTCCTTCAGGGAGACCAGCCTGATCCATGCTAATGGATGGTAGGAGCGATTGTCTGTTATGGTTAATTGATAGCAGCTTCGTTTTGGAAGCATTAAAATTCACGAGCCATTTTTTACCCCAGGTTACCACGGATTGGAGGTCCTTTTCAAGCTCGGCAGCGAGGTTTGCTTTGTCAGCTTTGGCAGATTTTTTATCAAGGCGAGAGTCAACCGTAGTGTCGTCACCGTATATGCCTACTTGTGATCTTATTACACCTGGAAGATCGTTAATGTAGATTAGGAAAAGCATAGGACCTAGAATAGAGCCTTGAGGGACAACCACGTTTATATGATAATATTGGGAGGCATGTTCGTTCAATACTACCTTCAATGTGCGATTTGAAAGGAATATTGTGATATGTTCAAAATTCATTTTTTATTCCGAATGGTAGGCCTTTGATCGGAATAATTGGAGGTTTCGAGAAGCGTAAAACGACCTCTTAATTGCTTTTGATTCCAGGCTTATACAGATACAAGGTGGTAGCACCGATTAAGGTACCAGCTATGGGAAAATATTGAGATTCCAAACAAAACACTGTAAAAGCATAAAAATACATTTTTATTGTAAAAATTACCAATCCATATTTGTAATAAAATGATCAGCAATGCATATTCATATTAAATGTACGAACAGTATATATATATATATATATATATATATATATATATATATATATATATATAACACAAAAGCCATCAAGGCTTATTTACAGTAAAATGGCCAACAATACTTTTAATATAAAAATGACCAACAATACGTATTTATACTGAAAATACTGATATTTCTCGGAAAGCGATATGTATATTATTCGAAGTAGCATTGTGGTTTGGCAATTGTAACCGGGTAGGACAATCTAGCAAGTAGCCATAATGAACTGGTCTCGTCATAGTCGTATGCAGTATGCGTAGGCGTAGGCTTAATCAAAAGGGCATAGTCTATAGGCTTTTCAATAGGCGTAATCCTAGGCGCCCCCGCCTTAGTTTGTATTTATGCCTGACACTAGCAGCCAATACTTTTACAGTGAGGGGGAACCAAGGTGTATGCATATTCATTACATCAAACAACAACAGTGCTTTTTATATAAAAATGACCAATAATACATATTCATAGTAAAAAAAAACCAAAGATGTATACTTTTAATAAAATGATGAATAATACATATCTAAGGTAAAAATACAAACAATATCTTTTTATATGAAAATTTACCGACAATACATATAGTAACATTACCAACAATATACGAGGGTCATTCAATAAATAAGGTGAATCTTTCGGTATAAGAACTTCTAATACAGACAGAAGTTTGCTTTTTTTTTCTTTTACTTCTTTTTCAAAAGGATTTAATATTTTTGGCAGATTGAAAAAAGAACTTTGAGAAATTTGAAGATTAACAAAGATGGCCGACCAAGAAGCATGCTCCAGGATTGAACAGAGATCAGTTATCAAGTTTTTGGTTACTGAAGGGTGAAAACCAGTTGCAATTCATAGAAGAATGTCAACTGTGTATGGTGCCACATTTTTCAGCCAAAAAATATCTACAAGTGGGCTAAATTATTTAAAGAAGGACAGGAGCAATGTGAGGTCTCCTGAGGTGATCGAATTAGTCAATGACCTCATTCAGCCTTACAGAAGAGTGACAGAGGATGACATTACAAGGACTTTGAGCCTATTTGTTGGGACAGCACACAAAATGATGACCTTGTTTACACGAAAGTCAGCAGCCGTTGTGTGCCAACAATGCTTACTGCAGAGCACAAACAGAACTGTTCCCTTATTCCCCCTACAGTCCCTTCAGACTTTCACCTGTTTGGTCCCTTGAAAGCGTTCACGAGAGGCACAAAGTTTGAAAGTGACGATGAAGTCATAAGTTCTGTGAGCGATTGGCTGAGACATCAGTTCAAAGATTTTTATGCTGAGGGAATACGGTAGCTTGTGCACAGATGGTAAAAGTGTGTGACAATGCTGAGAGAATACATTGAAAAACAATGTAAGCTTCTATCTATATTAGAAGTCCTTATACCGAAAAAATCACCTTATTTATTGAATGACTCTCGTATATTAAAAAAACGACAACAATACATTTTTAGAGGAAAATAACCAGAAATGCATTTTATCTGTAGTTCTAGGCATACAACTGCGTTTAAAATATATTTAGTTGACGCTATAAAATTACTAGCAATATAGCCCGGCGTTACTCGGGTGTAATGAAAGCTTTAAAACTAATCCATGGTCCTGGAGCTCAGACGCTTTGGACGTTAACACGAAAGACTAAAAAGCAATAGTTGTTTCCAGTTAAACCGTAGACTAAAAGAAAAATGAATGGTTGTAAGTCAAATTTTGATTTCCTGGTATCAATATCAAATAAGTTTTTTTCGTCATAAACTGAATTTTGAAGGCCAAATAAGTCCTCTGAGTAAGTGGTATCATGGCTGAGATTAAGAACTACAATTATACCTACTTAGACCCAAACCCGAAGCAAAACTAAAATAAAAGGGCTGAAAAATACAGACATACAAGCAAATAAACACACACACACAAACACCTTGCCTTATATATATATATATATATATATATATATTATCGATTTTCTGCATTATTGTAAGAACTGCAATCTTGAAACTTCTGAATATCGTTTCTTATGTCTTTGTCTATGAGTGTATCAAATTTGATTAAAATCGGACCACTCCTTCTATAACCTGATTTTTTTGATTATCGATTTTCTATATTTATCAGGGGTACCTCGACACAAAACCTAACTAAGAACACTCGCAGACGCTTATAGTACAACTGTTTAAATTTTAAAGAAAATCGGTTAAGCCGTTTAGGAGTCTATAGGTAACGGGTACACACACACACACACAAAAGCACAAACACACACACAGACAAAAAACACACACACAGACAAAGTTCCATTTATAACTAAGTTTAGATGTTCAAATTGATTAGATTTCGCATTAAATATCCCATAGAGGTTGATCTGCTACGAAAAGAAATTAACCAAACCAATCATAGCCTTTCTGGTGACATGTAATTGCTTTTCGCTCACCCTGATACTTATTGATGTTTCCTTGATGAATATCGACTATTACTAGTATAACTTGTATATCAAAGTTATTAAAATAATATTTAATGTTATTACATCAATATCTTTATTAATGCCTCTATTAGATGTCCTTGATCAGACAGAATCTCATCGAGATTAAAAATAAACTGATTGTGTTCAGCTTCCGGAAACAGTTCCTTCAGGCAATGACTCTCCTATGAGAGAGGACTTGCATTAATCCCTGCTGCCACAGGCTTTCTCAAAAGGGGAAAATGCCGTAGGAGATGAAGCAATTTACGCAGTGGATTCCACGTTTGTGTGAAACTCAAACATTCAAGCCTGCTTTTCATCATACACTGTTTCAATAGGCATGTCAATAAATACGCACTTAGAGAAAGCAGGACGCGTATTATCTTCTCTTGCTTCAAATTCTAGCCTATGAGCAGGAATATATACGTTCATTTTATCTATTTCTATTCATTTGCTGCATTTATACGCAAATTTTAATAAATCCGTGAAGGCATTAAATGAACTTATTTTTATAGATTCGTTTTGTTTTTTTTATAAAACCTTCGCGGATTATTTAAAGTCCAAAAATATTTTTAGATTGTAAGAAATTTTAGATAATAATTTAATGATACAATTCTTGCTAATCAACCTATAGCTGGCGGGGGAGAGTTGGATTCATGCCTTTCCCAACCGTATTTGCGAGCAAGTGAATATAAAGAAGCCGACTAGAATAGGAAGTTGGCTCTCTGATTAACAATTCCGTGTCCATTGACTGGTTTAATTGTTTGATTTGTTTTTTATGGCTTGTCAACCTTTTGCGGGTTATTTAAAGCCAGAATATATTTTTAAAAACGTAAGGATTGTCTAATTAACCCTACTTAGTAGAACTAACTAATAATTAGTTTTACTAATTGACACATATATATCGGAGAGGCAGAAAAGGTAGATTCATAGCACGTATGTAAATTTAACTGCACGTAAGTAAATTTAACTGGGCTGACTTGATTTGGAACTCGGCTCTACGATTAACAACCCCATCTGAAAGCAATCGGATGTCTTTCGTAGTGATGAGCTGTGATGCAGCGAAACAGAACTGCCTGCGGATGACTATTTACGCTCTCGCTCGTCGATTGAAAACTCTAGGGAAATGGTACATTTTAAAAACAGTAACTACCCACCGCTATTTATACATTATTCTCCAGAAATGGATTGAACACCCTCGGCTACTGACGTTTGTTTACATTGTGTTATATAACACAGTAAAATCTACCTTCCTCTGTCATGTGCCGATAACCTAGAGGTAGAATATCCGACTGATGTCGAACTTTTTTATCCACTCGGATACGCGGTTATGGTACGTACTATACACGACAATTAAATATTAATACTTTTCTATCACTTATCTTGCTATATCTGATAAAATATGACCAAGAGAAATTTATATGTACAGTCCAAAGTAACTACTATGAAATAAAGAATTTAAATCAATGACTTGGCAGCCCGGCTGCAGTCGCTCTCTCACCGGCGTGACGTAGCTTCCCTGTGCCTTTTCTACAAATATTTCACGGCTTCTGCTCCAATGAACTTAGTTCAATGGTGCCTCGTAGATATGAATTTATACGAGCTACTAGATTAGCAACTAGGTCGCACCCTTTTACAGTGAAACCGGTAAAATGTAACCGCAATTTCTACTTTAATAGCTTCTTTTCTCGCACTTCCCCCTTGTCAAATTCCCTTCCATATACTTGTTTACCCAACAGCTACAATCCCCAGGAATTTAAATGTAATGTCAATAGACATCTCCTATCTCACTAACTCGCATTCATTCTCTCAAGTTCTTTTCTCCATCAAGCCCACCCCTATTACACCGGTATTATCATTCGTCTATTACCGTCCTCCTGACATTTCCTATAACTAACCTCTCTTTCTCATAACTTTCCCCTATGTAACCCCTGCGCAACAGTAGAATGCTTTGCTTGGGATAAAATGATTTTAAAATATCACTAATTAATTTCAGCATTTATTTTCAAAACATAGATATTAAAACAAATTTTACCATGGTTCCGTGCAGTTTTATTTTCAAACAAATTTCACTCACGTGGCTTGGCTCTAAATATTGTATAGATTTGAGGCTGTTTGCAACGATTTCGGATGCTGGTGTGATATACTTATGCTGGTATTATAAAAACCACTTTCTTGAAAAATTGATCATGCTGAATTTTACACAGGGGTCTCATTAAAGGATAAACGGGTTGGCAGTTTTACCTGCGTGGTCATATTCCTTGCCGTCCAGTTGTCTTAATGCAAACATACAACGAACTTGCTTCCAACTGACCTGCTAATGACTACACCATACTGCATATTCATTCTTGTTCGTTTCTGTGTTCATTAAATTCTGGGATGGACCCTTTAAAGCTCACATAGAAACGAAAAGTGAAAATAATAACCGCTGCAGGAAGTCATGACTCAAAAATATGTTTCAATGTATGATTAAGAGTTTAGTAAGTATATTTACCTTACTCTCCCACTGGAGTGAGATGTGACACAAGGTTCGTTTTTAATGTGGGGAGCTCGGACGCGTACGAGCGTGCAAAGGTACAAAAATTAACCATTCCCCGAAACCGCCGGTCACACTTGCCCCCGTGACGAGCACCTGGTCCACCCCTTCTGGTGCAATGGGGTGGTGTGGCTTCAGAACACAGTTCCCCGTGACCGGGCATCTCACAGCATGATTTTTCTCAGTTGCATACCTGTCCTCGGACAGCGTTAGAACTGAGCTGCACTCTATCTTCAATGACAGAAACGCAACTGAGAGATGATTTAAAAACCCAAACTGTTCAAATGTTTTTCTCTGGTTGGATAGCTAGGTGACACTTGGTGCAACTTCTGCCATGTCTAACTAATAGATCAGCGATTTACTTCGATTTTTTCCCCTATGGACTCAGCCTATCGCTTCATCAGAACGCGTAGATTGCAAGTTCTATGCAAGTGACAGTTCTTCACCGCTTCAAGAACTGACCCGAAGCGACCTCTTCGATCCCAATTGTGACTGTTTGGTTTGTTATCGCTCGACCCCAAAAAGTCCCCGCCTACCACTTTATTCTTCTTTATATTCATTCGGTCAAGTGGTTGACTGCCTTGATAATCACATGTTTTAGACTCTATTGCGGGTCTTAAAACACGATACACTTGAAATAGAAATGAAATCAAACACCACTAAGTGACTCTCCCTGCAAGAGTGTTACAGTAATATCCATGTTTTACGCCACTGCTGACAAATGGACACTACCCACAAGAATATGAGTGTGAATATAACTCTGTTTCGCTTCCTGTCAACTTATTTCCGCTGCAAGTTGCATTTTTGCGTGAACAAGACTTTAACGAAATACCACATGAACACTGTATGTTTGACAAAATATAAACTCTATAATTACTACTAGCAGGATATCCCGGTGTTGCTCGGGTCTAATGAAAGCTTTAAAACTAATCCATGGTTCTGGACCTCACACTCAGCCTAAAGAATATTTGTGTGAAGTTTGGTTAGAATCGGATAAAAATTGTGGATTTGTATAAAGGACATACAGATAGATAAAGAGACACACACACAAACATCTTGCCTTTTATATATATATAATATCATTTTTCTGCACTATTGTAAAAACTGCAACCTTGAAACTTTTGATATCGTTTCTTATGTCTTTGTCTATGAGTGTATCAAATTTGATTAAAATCGGACCACTCATTGTATAACCCGACTTTTTCGATTATCGATTTTCGATATTTATCGGGGGTACCTCAACACAAAACCTAGCTAAGAACACTCGCAGACGCTTATAATACAACTGTGTAAATTTTCAAGAAAATCGGTTCAGCCGTTTCGGAATCTATAGGTAACGGACACACACACATACAGACACACACACACACACACACACACAGAGACAAAGTTCCATTTATAAATAAGTTTAGATTATAAGAATTAATCAATGTTATATTTGTAAAAGGTTAATACATTTTATACACGAAATATTTTATCCGAATATTAGCGTACAGAAATTATTAGTACACACGAATAATTATGGTAGTTGCCGTTAACCAAAGCTTTTTATCTGCTTGGCTATTCTTAGTGCGAAGAGTACTAAATTTCTACGTTAGTGAATACCGTAGACATCAGAAGGCCGAAGGATGTCAAGTGGAATACATCCTTATATAATAATAATATTTTCTGATCTCATAAACTAAAAAGTTACTTTATAGTTCGCATATATTGATTTTAGCATTAATCCAATTTTATATGCAAAATATTTAAGGAATTACTGTAACATTGAGTAGAAACTACTTATATTTTTACAAAGGAGCGCTCACCACTACAATTTTGCTTGCAAAAAAATCCGCTGACGCTCAGTTAAAATTATTAAAAGGAAAAAGAAATCCCTTCTGTATTCAAATGAACTTAGATCACTGGTGCCCCCTAGGTACGAATTTGCACGAGATACCAGATTAGCAATTAGGTCCTACCCGTTTACTGTTAAACCGATAAAATGTAACCGCAATTTCTACTCCATAGCTTCTTTTCTCGCACTTCCCGCCTGTGGAATTCCCTTCCACGTACTTGCTTTCCCGACAGCTACAATCACCAGGAGTTTAAATGTAAGGTCAATAGACACCTCCTAACACACTAACTCGCATCTATTCTCTCAAACACTCTTCCCATCTACATCCTTACCCGTCTATCAACCTCCTTCTGACATTTCCTATATCTAACCACTCTTTCTCACCACCTTCTGCGCAATAGTGGCAGAGCAATGACTTGCTTGGGGTGAAATGATTAAAAAAAAACATACGATGCAAATTACTTTCAAGGATGCTATAAAAATAGCATAAAAAAGCAATAAGAAACGAAATCCTACCTACCATAAAACCAAATATTGCCTGTTTTTTGTGTGTGACGTCTTTCCTGCGCTTCAGAATTTTATTCTACCAGTGGACACGTGCCATCAGAACTGACGGTAAAATCGACATGCCGTTTAAAATGACGGAAATACGTATATATTTATATACCTACTATTGAGATTCATACATTCTTCTTTTATGTGTTATGGCCCTTCATGGTGTTGGCGATCATAGGCTCCCACGTCTCTCTATCCCTGGAAGCTCTTAGCACGCTTTATCCTATTATCTCACCCAAACCCCGCTTTGCAATCCACCTACTCAGGCCCGTAAAATATGTTATCTACTGCTTTCCTCTGTCTCTCTTCCTCTCTATCTGACCTGTGAGTATCAAATTCTCCAAGCCTTCCTTCCTCAACTCGTATTGCAGGAACTTCAGCTGTCTTTTCCTAATGCTCAGTATTATTTTCCTTTTCGTTTCCATCCTTTCTAAAAACTTTTCATTTCTCACATATATCCGCTGCATTGTTCTATAGAACCACATTTCAGTTACTTCAAGTTTTTCTTTCATCTTTGAGGATATTGTCTAGCATTTTCTGCCACATTGAAGAACAGACATCACATTGCAATTCAGTTATCTCTTCATTGTTTCTAGCGAAAATTTCCTGTTTCTTAATACTCTGTTCAGCTTCTGGAATGCCTCCTTGGTCATGATAATTCGCTCTCGGATCTCAGTGTCACACTTTCCGTCTTTCGTTAGTACATTTCCGAAGTACTTAAACTTTTGTACTTGCTCGATTTTAGTATCCCAATCTGCAATTGACATCTTGGGCTCCTCTGTTTGCTGATGACCATATATTCGGTTTTCTTGTAGTTTATTTGTAGTCCTTTTTTTTTTTCGTTTTTCTTTATGGACATTTTTCGGTGGTCTTGTAGCTTTTTTCCGTGCCGGCTATCAGTACTGTATCATCTGCGTATCATATGTTGTTCAAATTGTGACCACCGATGACAAATCCTGGCATAACTTCTAGGGTCCTCTGAATAGTCTCGCTGTACAAGTTGAATAGATCCGGTGAAAAGACACATCATTGTCTTACGCCCTTTTTTATCTTTGTATATCTGCTGAATTCGTTTCCTGTTCATATGCAGGCAATTTGCTGCCAGTAGATGTTCTTGATTACTCTAATGTTTTTGCCAAGTATGTCAAGGTTGCTGAGCATTTATATCAATTCTTTGTGGCGAACTTTGTCAAACACCTTGGCATAGCCTTCAAAACACAGGTAAACGTACTTTTTCATTTCTATCACTTTCTCTGATAGGATCCTAAGCATAAATATCGCATTTTTGTTCCAGAGGCCTTGACGAAACCGCACTGTTCTTGTCCTATCTCCGTCCAGATACTTCTTGGCGATCTATTCATCAGGATTCGGACAATGAGTTTTGTTATGTGGCTCATCAAACTAATTGTTCAGTGGAGGTCGCATTCGATTGCGCCTAGCTTCTTAGGCAAAACTATGAAAATTGATTTGCTTAGGCCATCGCCTCTTTAAGTACGTCCCACTTCGAATTTCCATTTCCCATTTGTTCTTCGCATTTGTTTCTCACACTGTCCGGGTATTTTTTCTGCAGTTTAATGTCTTTCAGAAGGGTATTGTATTGCAGACTGGGTGCTTCCCTGGGCTTCTTTAGTCACTAAAGTGTTATCCTTAGTTTGCATTAAGATATAAAAACAAATTCAAACCACTGAGCGTGACTGTACTCAAAGAATTGTTGCAGGCACTGTTGAAGAGCAAACACTCGGAAAGCGCTTTCATAAATGGTAATAAATTTTAATAACTCGTAGTAAAGAGAATGAAATAAGCCGACGCTGCTTCTCTTTTTTTCTCTTTCTCCATTATATATGACTATTATTGTAATATTTTTATAAGTAATTATAATTTTACATCGCTAAGCAAAAGCTATCATGTTTTTATTATGATGACTTATAAAAATTACAGTAATAATATTGCTTCACTTTGTATTGGGCACTTTTTAAAAGTTATTGCTAAAAAATGAGGATCTTTATTCCTACTAACTTACATATATATATATATATATATATATAGTCATCCGCAGTCGGATCTATTCCACAGCGCCTCCGTACGATTAGGCATCCGATTGCTTTTTTACCCAGGATTGAAACCCGACCGCATTGGCATCAGTCAGCGATTGGACCTCTGCGCTGTTGCGCTCGGTAGAAGGAGGCAGACTTTTATATATATATATATATATATATATATATATATATATATATATATATATATATATATATATATATATATATATATATATACGCAAATAAATACTGAAAGTCTTTATTAGAATATATATATATATATATATACAGTCTTTCTTTACCATCACAAATAAACCCGCTTTTCAAAGTCTGGTATTGTTAAACTGACAGTTAACAGTAAAATCTTGTTATATATTCTGCTTAGAAATGCAAATTATAGTGCATCTATTTGTGGTTTATTCCATTTTTAACCTCTTATGAATTGATTATCATTTCAAGGCGAAAAACCAACAGCCGCAAACCCGTTAAAGTTTTAGGTCCAAAGAGAAATGTAAATATGATATTAGCAAATAGAAAGTGTGGCTTTCGCAAGAGACAAGAATGTGGTTCTTGTCAAAAACAAAGAGAAACAGAAGCTTCTTTGAGTAAATAACGCAGACGGAGAGGGGAGCATATTTCGAACGCGATCATACAAGACATTCCACAGCTCAGTATAAATTTGGATAAGGCAGACATAATATATCATTTTAGAAATATTAGTATTTTTGTATATCCACATTTAAAGTAACAAGTCTCCCACTGTCTCTAATCTATTTAGACGACAAATTTGAGGAAATAATGAATATTTAAATGCACATACGCAGACACACAGACAGAGACGCACACGCACGCACACACATATTGTCTGTGTGTGTATGTGTGTGTGTGTGTGTGTCTGTTACCTATAGACTCAGGAACGACTGAAAGTTTACACAGTTGTACTATAAGCGTCTGTGAGTGTTCTTAGCTAGGTTATGTATCGAGGTACCCGCGATAAATATCGAAAATCGATAATCAAAAAAATGGTCCGATTTTAATCAAATTTGATACACTCTTAGACAAAGACATAAGAAACGATATTCAGAACTTTCAAGGTTGCAGTTCTTACAAGAGTGCAGAAAATTCATAATATATATATATATAAGCAAGATGTTTGTGTGTGTGTCTGTTTATCTACCTGTATGTCTGTATTTTTTTCAGCCCTTTTATTTTAGTTTTTGTTTCGGGTTTGGCTCTAAGTAAGTATAATTGTTGTTCTTAGTCTCAGCCATGATACCATTTTCTCAGATGACTTATTTTGCCTTCAAAATTCAATTTACGACGAAAAACACTTATTTGATACCAGGAAATCAAAATTTGACTTACATACATTCATTTTTCTTTCAGTCTATGGTTTCGCTTTAACTGGAAACAACTATTGTTTTTTAGTCTTTCCTGCCAACGTCCAAACAGTCTGGGCTCCAGGACCATGGATTAGTTTTAAAGCTTTCATTACCCCTATACTGCTAGTATTAAAGATATATATATATATATATATATATATATATATATATATATATATATATATATATATTCAGTTAGATAGGTGTGAGTTTGTGACCCTGGGTTTTACGCTCTTGCAAGCTGATTATTTTTTTTAATATTGGTTATATGTAAACTCACACCTAATAACTGAATATCTTAGTTTTATCACTGATATTGAGCGCTTTCAAATAAGTACGGCGGATATAAACTGCGTCTAGAGATTATATGCAACATATGACTTGGTATAAAGATTTGCGTCTTTAATGTTAAAAGTCCTATTACGATGTTTAGATGCTACTCAATATTACTAACTTAGATATATAGTGATAGAAAAAACTATTGTTTTTGGTTGAAAACGATTTCAGCAAGTTAACAAAACAGACTAAGTTGACTGTCAGTAGTTTATTTACAACTATTTATTTTGATACTTTTACATTATTGTACTTTGTAAGACTAATGTAAAAAAATATGAAAAGATTTTAGAACAAATTAGTCAACTTCTTAAAGGAAAAACAAAGAAAATCTTTTTACTTTAAAAAATAAAAGATATATTGACAAAAAATAATAAGAACCTCCTAAAATTTATTGCACAAATGCTCCTTTCTTTTCAATAACTCTTAGTAGCTTATTGTCAACATCTGATATTAGACTTGCAATTTTAGCGGCTGGTAAGTTGTTTGCAGCAACTTTAACTGCCTTCCAGAGGTCACAATTGCTGTTGAATTGCTTTCCATTAGAATAAATATGTCTTTTGAGGATGCTCCACAGATTCTCAACGGGATTCAAGTCACAGTTATTTGAAGGCCAGTCCATAAGAGAATCTTCAACAAATTCCTTTTCTTTCAACTAGGATTTGATGCATGACTTAGTGCGTTGTCTTACCCAAAGATCATAGATCTACGCTCGGCTAAATCCGGGTTATCAAGCCATTCAAAGAAATATTGTTCTAGAAAATCACAGTAACTTTTGGAATTAATTTTAACTCTCTCTTTCAATTTAAATGGACCCACGAGCTCATTACCAGTAATCCCAGCCCATATCATCATCCCACCGCTGCATTTGAAAATTTTTCTTGAGTCATGTTGCTTGCAAACACATCCTCGAGCCCATCCGTCGTGCCCATCGGGGGTGATCCTTGATTCGTCTGTAAAAAGCACTTTACTGAAATCAGTTTTCGTGTATCTTTTGCCCACTGCAATCTTCTTTCCTTATGTTTTTTGTTAGAATGGGTTTCTTTATTTGATTTTGAAAATTCCCACACTTGAATATCACGCACCCAGCAGCTCCACTCACTATGCGAAATGTAAAGATTTATTAAGAGTTATCCTATCGTTTCATTCTTTTCGTCCCCTGAGAACATAAAACATGGTGACTGTCATTTTAGCCTGTATGTAACTCTTCCTAGAATAATCAAGAACCTATAATGGCAGCAACCCACCTGCATAGGGGACAGAAAATGACTTCATCAAATGGTTCTACTCTACTATTTTTACTTTTTGGAAGGTATCTTTCGCTTTTCAGATTTTCATGTCACATTTTTTACCGTCTATTTTTTTCTCTCCCTGACCTGCGATTCTAACAAAACGGAACCACAAATCTTAGTAAAACTTAGCATTTCATATCCAGTAAACAGCTATTTTTTTTTAAATTTCGTCCTTCTTCAAAGAGAACTTCCGTTTTTATTTGGATATTTCTAGCAATGCATTTTCTTTTTGCGATACCATTTTGGGCTATGGAGGTGGGATGGGAGATACACAGACGAATTATAATGCTATTCAATATCTTACAATACGAAAATCATTTTAAAATTAAACATTAATATATTTATAAACTTAATATAACAAAAAAAAAACAAGAAAAGAAAAAAAATTAAATTAATCTGAAAAAAAAAAATAAAAAATACAAATATTGAAAACAAAGCATGAAAAACAGTGAAACGAAGATTTTTTTCCTCTCATTTATCTGCGATTCTAACAAAACGGAACCACAAATCTTAGTAAAACTTAGCATTTCATATCCAGTAAACAGAAGCTATTTTCTTTGAAATTTCGTCCTTCTTCAAAGTGAACTTCCGTTAATTGATTGTTAGTCCTTTCTTTTTTCTCTCATTGCTTTGTTATCTTCTCTTTGAGTTCCAGCAGTTTTATTTCCGTCTTTACCAGCAACACTTATATTAGTAAGATGTGATCAACAAAAATAAATCGCTCGGAAGTTTTATACTTCGTACAGGATTGTCTCGCTGTATATGCTAAATAAATCCGTTGAGGAAGCTCATCTTTGTCTAACGCCCCTTTTTTTTAGATTTTGCGAACATACTCAATTTTCTATAGATAGGTAGGCGGATTACCCCCGTATAGATATTCTGGATTATTCCAATATATTCCCAAAACAAATAAAGTTTTTTTAGCAGTTCAATAGATCTTATCAAATCCGTTTTCGATTTCTATATATATTCTACATAGCATACCCATACATGTATCTGCATTTTCAATGCTGGCTCTGCACAGATAAGTTAATGCAAATTTCTTTTCAGCGTTTGGATTTTCGGTAGAGTTTTACAATAGGCACTTCGATCAGAAATAATCATATTTTCATAATTGCTCCCATATTACTACATATTAAACTTGTGGTCCCAGCATAATGCACATGTCGCACTGAGGGAGGGGTAATCTTTATGTAATGTTTCTGCGAGTTAATATATAAACCATTCTAAACCATTGTAATAACAAAATGACCATATATATATATATATATATATATATATATATATATATATATATATATATTGTTATTTTGTTATAACAGCATAATATCGGCTAGGAACGGGAAAGCAGGGAGTCAAGTTCGAATTCCAGTTGAATTCCTCGCATTCAATTACGCGCAAATACCCCTGGGAAAGGTATTAATCCGTCTCTTCCCTCCAGTTATGGGTTAATTAATAGGACAGATTGGGTTCTATAGCCTTGGTCGGCAACCAGTCTACCGCAGAAAGCAATGGCAACCTACTGCGGGATAATCCTCTGCCAACTCTTTCGAGATATGATCGTTCAAGAGTGTATCACGTATGGCACTTAACTGACTAACTGAATATCACTGCACAAAAATGTTCATGTTTCAAAACAATACTGTTCATCTTCAGGTGATATGTTAAAATAAATGGGGAAAATGGTTTATTTTTAAAATATAAGATGAATTTAAAAATTACAATATGTAGCTCTACTCAGTATCGAGCACTCTTAATAAAAGTAAATCTTTGCACACTGGGTTTTAATGTACGTGCTCTTCTATTTTTTGTAATATATATATATATATGTATTGTCCTACGCCGATGTCAAGACTAGAAGTTTCATACGTTATGCAATCATCAGGTGCATATTACAAAATGACCGTTTAATAGATTTAAATTTAAGTTCACTCGATGTTCGTGTGAGCTAAATCGCATAAATTTAGGTTACTGCTTGTTTATAACGGAAGTAAAATCTAAATAAACAAAGACTACATGTGGTTAAAAAATTTAAATTTAAATTTAAAAAATTTAAAGAAATTTAAAATTCAGGAAGATTAGATCAAAGGGGCTAATTCTTAATTAATAATAGTAATATTTTCGGGGTAAAGAAAGAAAGAAAGAAAGAAAGAAAGAAAGAAAGAAAGAAAGAGGGAAGTAAGGGAATGAGTAAGAAAGAGGCAAACATTTAGAGGAATTCATATCAATCGTGGTTTCAGAATTTAAGTATTTTTATATGATTTAAGATGGCATGTTTCATATATATATGTATATATATATATATATATATATATATATATATTGTTTTATTACTTAGTTTTTGGTCATAATAAAATTAGACCAGTACACATTTGTATAAAAAAGTGTTCAATACAATTATATTGTAGAACTTTTGAATATTCTTCATTTGTAAACGAGTTATTACCAAGTGGTTCAATCACAAGTCTAAATTTAAAATAGAAAACTTTAAGAAATTGTACAAAATTGGCTAACCACGTGTGGAAATTGAAATTAAAATATGGAAAAGACCCAGACATAACGTGGAGTATAGTGAAAACAACCAAAGCCTTACAACAATGGCAAAATATGTAGACTGTGACAGGAAGAAATTTTAGCGATTATGCGATTCCCAAACAAAAATGAATTATTAAATGAAAGAACTGAAATTATAACTAAGTGTAACTATACCAAAAAATACCTGTTAGGTTCATACAACCATGGATTAAAACGTTATTTCTTGTAATTTTATCGCGTCTAAAAATTTCCCGTTACTTGAGCGTACAAAAAATCACCGTTACTTGAGCGTTCAAAAAATCACCGTTACTGGAGCGTTCTTAAAAAAAAAACGGTAAACAGTAAAATCAATTATTGCAAGTTACCTGAAGAAATTGCAAATCACCTGGTAGAAATCAAGAATATATATATATATATATATATATATATATATATATATATATATATATATATATATTAAAAAAGGATTATTTGCTCTGTAATATTTTATTACATGGAGCTCTCTTCCTGTATCATTTTTTAATATTAAAATAAATTTTTAATATTAATTAGGATCGGGTTTTTTGGAATTTACCTTCCTGCTTTTTTCCCTTGGATTGAAGTATCTGAATTAAAATATATATATATATATATATATATATATATATATATGATAATAATACAATTGCATTTATGCTGCCTTATGTTATTAAGGAAAGTTAAGTTTACGGCCTTTTAGGTTTCCTCCGCATGCACTGGAGTCCCCTTTTCGAATATTAAGAAATATATGTCACAGGTGGTGACGGGGTGCATTTAGATTTAAAGATGTACAGGTTGGGTTTAGAAAAAAAATGTTAGGAACTACTGTGTTAAGCAGATCAAAAATATGCAAGTATTTATTAATGTTTGTAAAAAAAAAAATAAGAATCTCAAGTTTGTTATGTGGAGTCATTGTAAATTGATTCTCCTACGGAAGCCAAAACAGAAAATGCTCATGCCACATAATCTCTTCAAATATAGAAAATGAAAAAAAATCGGGATTTAGAGTGTTTTTCATGTATTAATGTCGATTATGCACTCCAGATTACAATATTTCAAGGAAAACGTTTAAGAAACCACGAGATATAGGCATATTCTATTTTCCCTACACCAAGGGAATAATTTTATAATAAGTTCACATAACCAAATGAACACTCTATTAACGTTTCTAAAATTAAAAAATATATATATTGGTTGCTTTTGCATTTTATCAACCATCTGGGCTTTTTAATAGAACAATACATGTTTTTGCGTGTGAATATTGCATTAGCAATTATTGCGAATAACTACTATTTAGCCCCTGGCTGGAGAGAGACGATGGATTCATATAGTATCCGAGGGTTTTAGCGTGTATGTAGTGAAGCCGACTGGACGTCGAACTCAGCTTCCCGGTTACTCGTTCTGAGCAGCTATCTATTACACCAGCGGATATCTGTTATTCATGGTTCTGGTTGTTGAATTTATAGGAATAGGGAAAAATTATTATTTCGGGTCACACGTCTATTGTACATAACCACATCTATTTTTAATTTCAAATGTGGTCGTTATTTTTTCTATCTTTTTTATTATTATTTTAATCATTTCACCCCCAATTAAGTAGTGCACAAGAGGTTACAATAATAAAAAATGAAGACTGGGTACAGGGGGTATTGAAAGTGTAAAAGAGGAACGAAATTCAAGAAGATGTAAGATAGCAGTTGATGTTTCACTTAAATCTTTTGAGTTTGCAGCTATCAGGGAAGGATGTAAATGGGAGGGAGTTTATCAAGCTGGAATAGTGATAAAAGGAACCGCTGGACTATAATTTGTGGTTCCGTGTAACTATTTCAACGATATTTTAACCTAGATGCCAATATAGTAGCACGCTTAAATTCACCTCGACGGGCCACCAGGGAAAGAATCTAATCAGGCCACGAAAATATTTGTAGAACAGACATAGGGAAACTACGTCACATCGGTTAGAAAGTGATTGAAGCCGAGATACCGAGTCAGGACCGATTATATTGCAGATCCTTCTTTCGATTTTGTCGAGAACCTCGAGATGAACAACCGGAATTCTTAATTAGATGGGGCAACAGTATTCAATGCACGGACGAATGGTAGATTTTGTAATGCGCAAAATGAATTCTGACGAGAAAACATTCTAGTCCAACACACAGACCCACAATTCCTAGCAGTAAACCACGTGTATATATTTTTCAAAGAAGAAACAGCTAAATTTGCAGTTTAATAAATAAATAAAAACATAGCTTCTAATCAAATATGGTTATCCATAAAATATATCATTTACTAAATGAATTAAAGTGCGCTTGTATGTATGGATGTATGTACATATGTATGAATGTATGCATGTACACCGCCGGTCATAATTATTAGGCCACCCCGGTTTTTTAAAAGAAATGATGTATTTCATACTATTTTTAGTATTTATTGCCAAGTGGATAATTTTAAATAAAAATAAAATGGTTCTTTTGTTATTATTACTTTGCAAAATTTTACAAGGCAAAGAAGCAAAGATGAACTCTTCTGAATCACCCTAAATTTTCTTCATTCTTTCATTGATGAAACTTCAATATAGGGAATCATTAAACCGTTATAAATTTATTTGTTGCACATGTGATTGTGCATAAAAAAAGAACCATTCTATTTTCCTTTACAATTATTCACTTGGGAATAAATACTAAAATATAGTATGAAATACATCATATTTTTTAAAACACTTGGGTGGCCTAATAATTATGACCGGTAGTGTATGTATGTATGTACGTATGTACCTATATGTGTATCTCACACCTCTTGATCTTTTCCAGCAGTCCAGATGTTTGAAATAACTATGCATCATAACGGTCAGTTGGTCTCTTTCAAACCGAAAGATCCAGCAAAATCCGTCTTGACTAACTGCTTTTCAAATATATAATATATCAATGAAGTTACGTAACTCTTCCAGAGAGGGTAGAGTATCCATTGCGTATACTACAAGCCGCCTGTCTATGGTATCTAAAACTGTATCATTCACATGAGAATCTCTGTTCAGGCTAAAAAAGTCATCAAAAACATTAGAAGCGTTTCAATGACCGTGTCAGACCCTCGCTGTCGCAATTCGATCTCGTGCTTCACAGTTGGGAAGTACATGCAGATGTCAGACATAAGTAAGGAAACAAATATATATAAAGCATTCAATGCAAAGGCAATAAACTGGAAAAAAATTAAAAGCGCTATCTGCAAATGGAAAGGAAGTAAACTCATCTTTTTCTTCGTTTGTTTTACCATGAGTCTGACCGAATAAACTTCTCAAACGCACGACTCCAAAGTCACATTAGGAGACACCTAGATAGATTATGCTCTATTTCTTATTGCAGAACCACATGTATGCGGCAAAGAGCCACACTCACAGGACATTTGCAAAATCATAATGATCATCCACCCGTCAGGACGAAAAAGAGTTTTATGCTCTATTTCTTATTGCAGGACCACATGTATGCGGCAAAGAGCCACACTCACAGGACATTTGCAAAATCATATGATCTTCCACCCGTCAGGACGAAAAAGAGATTTATGCTCTATTTCTTATTGCAGAACCACATGTATGCGGCAAAGAGCCACACTCACAGGACATTTGCAAAATCATATGATCTTCCACCCGTCAGGACGAGAAAGAGATTTAATTTGGAGTTTTTGCAACAGACTACGTACGTCGCTCATTAGTTTCCGCCGACTTGAATCGTCACTTTCGTAGGAAGGTTCAACCTAATATTATGTATTTACTTATGAGCGAGTGACTGAGCGGTTGCAACGTTTGATTTCCAACTATAAGATTTGGATTGGAGTCCCACTATAATGACTAATTTATGTTATGTCTAGAAAGGTGATTCCAGTTTTCAGCACCTTCGGAGCTTTCGTCACGCTTTGACCCAAACAGTGTGAATAAAACTGTATATGAGGAACTGTTCTGAAACGTACGTTGTTGTGATAGTAAATTCTCTAAGCACTGCTTAAATATGGAACAATGCCGAATATATGGGGCACTCAGTGAGGATCGAACTCACTACTAAGTTGTAACCGGTTCTAGCGAGACAAGCTTGCTAACCATTACACCACGGCGAGGTGTCTCGTCCGTGGTTGTGATACCACAAAATCAAAAGTTATATTAACCGAGGGTTTAAGCAAACTGGTGACATTCAAATTGCTGATCATGACAGATAATGCACTTTCACCCAGATATGGGAGTAAGGGTTGCTCGCTATAGTTATTGTCTAGATCACATCGGCTCTGTGGGTGTACAAAATATGCGTATTTGACAGGAATCGTCTAGAAGCCCTAGTAAAACGGTTGCGCGCGGAAAAAGAGAGTCACCGACCTGCATTCTTCAAAGATTTTTCAATCTATTCCAAACAAATCCCGCGTGTATCTACAATACAAAACATTAAAATAGAACGAGATAGATAGATAGATAGATAGATAGATAGATAGATAGATAGATAGATAGATAGATAGGTCCTGGGTATAACGGTAAATTGCATCCGACAGCCAGACCTCTGATTGGGAGGTTGTGAAGAGCATGAGACCACCTCTTAATTGCTGTCGTTGCCAGGTCCACTCTAACCCGGGGTGGTAGCACTTGTTAGGGTCCCAAATAGTGAAATCGTAACCTGGAGTCAAAACACTATAAATAGACTTTTATAGAAATATATACATAAAAATAGACTTTCATAGAAATATATATATTTTTGAAGTAAAAAAATATTACCAGCTATACTTTTTTAATACAAAACTAGATGACAACTTCAGTTTTCTACAATAAAAAATTTAAAAAATAATCAAAATCTGACTAATTCAACCTTCTCATTATAACCGAACATTAAAAAAATACCTTAAAAACCTCACCTTTTTGGCATTAAATAATCTACAGAGGTTGATTTGCCGTTAAACAAATCAGACTCTGAAGATAGATAGATAGATAGATAGATAGATAGATAGATAGATAGATAGATAATGAACACTCTAAGAAACACAGAGAGCTAGAACTGAGAGATTCTGCATAGACTTTTAAAAAGTAGATAGACAGAATGGTTTTCGTTGTTAATTTTATGTATGCTGCCTTGTGTTTATCGACAGATATCATTTTTTGTGAGTATAATGATGCGTTTATCCGAGTAGATTGGTTCGCTTATAAACCAGTTCACATTCCTCTCTGGTCTTTCGAACCCATTTTCGTGTTTAAAATGAGTTTCCGGTTCCTTCAAAAGTTTTCTCAATTTACTTCCGTTGCGTATTAGTGGCGTCATCCCTTTGATTGTAATGAAGTAATTAAGTTTTAAGGACTCTAAAATAATACTCAGACGATCTCAGGTCCTGGGTATGACGGAAAAATTGCAGCAAGGCCTCGTACTGGGAGGTTGTAAGGAGCATTGAACCACCTCTTTATGGCTGTTGTTCACAGGTCCACCCTGACCCTGAGTGATAGCACCCGTTAGGCTCCCAGTTATGGGCAAATAGTTAACACCCAAACCGGGGTTAAAACAGTATGAAAGCACAAAAATATAATTTTATAGAAATGTATGCATAAAAATAGAATTCATAGAAAAATATACATTTCTGAAAGAAAAATGTTACCAACAATACATTTTTGAAGAAAAAATATATTTTCATAATACATTTTTGAATGCATCACTCGAAAACATCTTCAGTTTTGTAAAATTAAAATAAATTCATCAAAATCAACTAAATCAACTTTCTCACTGTCACCAACCATTTAAAAAAATACCTAAAAACCTTATCTTTTTGGCATTAAATAACCCATAGAGGTTGATATACAGTTAAACAAAACTCAAAGTCTAAACTCTAAACTCAGACGATCCCGACACACAGATAAAATTACGTCCTTCCTGAAGCTCAGATATATGGGTCCGTTTGGGGATTTATCCTTGTCAATTGATTGCCTTTTGCGTTGAACGTTGCCGTTATGTTTGAGTAGTCTACTTCCATGATTAGTAGTTACAATGATACATTCGTTACTATAACTTTTCAATTTAAAAATTGATAATAATCAATTTCAAAACGGACTTATTTTCATGTAAAAAAAATAATCAACTCCAAAATGGATTAATCAACTTCAAAACGGATCAGTCAACTTCAAAATAGATTAATCAACTTCAAAATAGATAATTCAACTTCAAATTGGAAGACAGCTTCAAAATGAAAAATAATCAACTTCAAAATGGATTAATAAACTTCAAATTGAATCAATCATCTTCAAAATGGATTAATCAACTTCAAAATCGATTAATCAACTTCAAATTGAGAAAATGTCAAAAACCTTAAAACAACCAACTTCAAAATATGAATAAACAACTTCAAATTGGAATAAACAACTTCAAAACGGATCAGTCAACTTCAAAATATATTAATCAACTACAAAATAGATAATTCAACTTCAAATTGGAAGACAGCTTCAAAATGAAAAATAATCAACTTCAAAATGGATTAATAAACTTCAAATTGAATCAATCATCTTCAAAATGGATTAATCAACTTCAAAATCGATTAATCAACTTCAAATTGAGAAAATGTCAAAAACCTTAAAACAACCAACTTCAAAATATGAATAAACAACTTCAAATTGGAATAAACAACTTCAGATTGAGATATTGTTTTTGTAAATTGAAAATTATTTTTTCCATTAATGTACCCCATGAATAAGGAAATTGACTGTTCGTCTTTATTATATAGGAAACCAAAATACAGACAACTTAGAGACCAAGAAAGCATTGGGTGAGTCTACAGTAAAAGTAGGAGGAGAAAGTTCCGTATGGGCAAAAAAGATGATTGATGATGATGCTAGAGAAACCTCTACAAAAGAAGCTGAAGAAGAATTAGCAACAGCTCCAAAGAGGAATTACCTAAAAAAATGTGGCTTGCGAAAAAATAGGCCCAGATTTTAGCTGCACATGCCACAGAAGGAAATTGGAAAGTCCTGGCAAGAACAATTGGTGTGCCTCTGACAATAGCGTACCGTTGGTTAGAACAGGGTGCTGATAAAAGTGATTCTAGGGGAGGAGCAAGAAAATATAAAATTACGCAAGAGCATAAGATTTTTATGGCCGAATTAATTGAAAACTCTCCTAGAGTCACTCTTCAAAACATTGTAAATAAGTTGGTCAAAAAGTATGAGGTTCGTGTGACGAAAGAATGCATAAGAAATCACTTGGACTCCATGGCCTTTACTTTAAAAGCAGTTCATTATTAACCAGAAGCTGCCAATAAGGCGAAACGTAAGGATTACGCAGTAGATTTATTAGAAAATGTGCCAAAGTGTGCCAATTCTTTAAATGGATGAAACCATTTTTAATCTCCATATTTCAAGAAGAGAAGGTCGCTGTAAAAAAGGCACGAGGTGCACTACAGTCCCGGCCGAATCAGGGGAAATAACATCCATGTTACTGGATGTATTAGTAATAATAGATTAAATTATTATAAAATTAAAAGAGGTTCTTTAAAAAAAGAAGATGCGGAAGAATGAACCAGGGAGTGCCTTAGAAAAGCAAATAAAATTTATTGAAGTGGGGTTGTCTTAGTTATTGATAACGCTTCTTGCCATATTTCAATTGAAGAAGTTGTGGAGGAGGATGAATTTAGGCAACACTAAATTTTCAGATTTGCCCCCTATAGTCCGATGTTAAATCCCAGTGAAAAGTTTTGATCAGTCATTAAAACTGACGTAAAACGAAGTATGGCAGACTCAATTGTTGGGATTTTAAGAGGTGATGGTCAGGGATCTTTAACTAATAAAGAATTCCGCCTCAGCAAGTTAGAAGCGATGATCTTTGAGGCAATTAATCGTATTTCCGCTGAGACTTGCACTAACTTCGTATCTGGAATACAGAGACTACTTCCCTCTGTAATTAACTTAGATGATGTAATTTTTCAAATAAATTTCTTAAGGACGTTTATATTTTTTATATCTCTTTTAAGTAAAAATAAAAGAATAGATAATAAATTTATTAGTATTATATTAATTCTCAATTTGAAGTTGATTAATCCAATTTGAAGTTGATTAATCCAATTTGAAGTTGATCAATCCAATTTAAAGTTGATTATTTCTCATTTTGAAGTTGTTTTTCAATTTAAAGTTGATTAATTCATTTTGAAGTTGATTAATCTATTTTGAAGTTGGTTGATCTATTTTGAGGTAGATTAATCCATTTTCGAGTTAATTATTTTTTTTACCTGAAAATAAGTCCATTTTGAAGTTAATTATTATCATTTTGGAGTTGAAAGGGTATAAAATAGGTTCTTAAAAACTGGAAGTAATTTCTGATGTAACATAATAAAATCATCATTTTCATTTAGGTTTTTAATTTGCTTTTCAATTTATCTTATTTTAACTAAATGCATTGCGAACTGATTATAATTGCATGAAGAAGCACTATTCATGTGTCGCTTCCAGTTCCTTGGGTTCTGTTATTTCGATCGCTTTCTTTAAATGAAAATTTAGCATTATTTTTGTTTCATTTCACTTTTATGCCACTGGTGATGAGGGTTTTCCACAACGTCCTATCCTTTATAGCTCTTAGCAATTGTTTTCACTATACATCCTACTTCCTGTTTGGTCATCCATTTACACAAGCTTATAAGCCAGATTAAAACAGCCATGATGGGGAATCTTATCTGAATAGAAAGGCATATAAGGAAGGCTTTACTAATGATAAGAGTTTAGGTTATTAAACGACATTATGTAACAACGAGTGTATCCTTGTCGTAAAAAATGAGGCAACTTATTCGAAAATATTATTACCTATTTCCTCAAAGGTTATCCCTACTGAATATATATATATATATATATATATATATATATATATATGCATTTAATTACTTAGTTTTTGGTCATATTTAAATTATACCAATACACAGTTGTATAAAGAAGTGTTCAATACAATTACAGTTTAGAACTTTTGTATATTTTTTTATTTGTAAACGATTTATTACGCAACCCAGGTTTCTACCATCTGGTGTTTTCAGAAGATTTACAAAAATAGTTATTGCGTAATAACTCGTTTACAAATGAAAGAAAAACTATTTATACAGTGACGTAAATTTATAAATATGCATAAGAGGGTGCATATATGTATAGTATTATTATTCAGAGGTTAATAAAACAGTGCTTAATGTATCAACACAGCTGTATATATAATTCAGTTGAAGAGAACAAGCAGTTTTACAATTCCGAATTCTCCGGCATTTAGTATTTTTAAGTGCTCAATACAATAAATATTGTAGTGCATAATATAACCATATCATTAAATTTGTTTTTTAATTAAAGCTACATTGCGACACGGAAATTTCTGTTTCAAAATTTCTACCTCGTCATCAGGCAATGTTAGACCATTGTTGTGAAAATGATTTTCATTTAAACATAAGAAATAATACGTTTGTTATTTGTAGATGTGTGTATGTTCAATTTTACTAATCAGAATAGAGATTTACTTTAAAATTGAAAAAAATATTTATTTTGAGGGATGATTTCTTTTTTAATCTTAACGGTCAAAGTGTCAACCTAATTTTAAAACCCCTGTCTAGACCCTATTTCCGTTGATGTATCCATTATTGTTATAAAATTTTTCTTTCAGCTTTCTCTATGTCCCAACGTTTTCTCAAACAAAAAAGTAAAATAGAGACGACGAAAAATAGAAAATATTTTATATTTTTTATCTAACTTAAAGGGACATCTGAGTATAATATACTATTTTTATTTCGATTCAGAATGCATTTTATTCTAATTTTTCAAAACTTTTTATTTATAAATAACATTTTTTAATATCGTTTTTATATCATAAATTTAATTATATGATTATATTATGATTTACAAGATAGATAGATAGATAGATAGATAGATAGATAGATAGATAGATAGATAGATAGATAGACAAGTAAGTCTATGCCGTCAAAAATTACGGCAAATACTTATATCGATATGTCGTCTAAATTGAGAGCAACATACATATTGATATACTTACTATTCAGTATTTTACACACACACACACACACACACACACACACACACACACATATATATATATATATATATATATATATATATATATATATAAATGAATACATAATGTTCTTTATTATAATAGAAAAGATTATGGAAAATATATAATGCGAAATAAACAACCGCAGAAGAAATAACAACACGCGTTTGTATATTTTTTATGTCTGTCTGTCTGTCTGTCTGTCGTTCTGTCTGTCTGTCTGTCTGTCTGTCTGTCTGTCTGTCTGTCTGTCTGTCTGTGCACATATCTGTGAGTGAGCTGAGCAAAGCTTGGAAGATGTTTCTGTTCAAAAACAGATGAGGCATGTACACCTAACTGCCAATTTGTTACAAGTGAATTATGCCGTCAAGTTAATTTATCTACTTGTTGAACGTCGGACTAAGCACAGAATTGGCAGTTTTAGAAAATGTGTTAAAACGACTTCAACCGTCAATGTTTTGCAATAAAACGACTAAAATGAGTTTTAATATATATGTTTCATATATTACAATTATTTGGTTAATGAATGATCTATTATTATTTATTCATTTATTTTTCAATAAAAGCAACATCCATTAGCATTCAGTCGTAAATACTAATTACGTCAATTAAAATAGCTGATTATTAGACACAGATAGATAGATAGATAGATAGATAGATAGATAGATAGATAGATAGATAGATAATGCAAATATGATTGATAAACGGAATGAGATAGATAAGTGAAGAAAATGAAATAGATAGATAGATAGATAGATAGATAGATAGATAGATAGATAGATAGATAGAAATACATAACGTTCTTTATTATAATAGAGTGGATATATATATATATATATATATATATATATATATATATATATATATATATATACTCATCCATCACTGTAGACCTATTAGAAGCTGCTTTAAACTTAGCCAGCAATTACTGCCCAATCAGTGACCAAGACTTAATTATTATCATGCAAGCACAAAAATCCATCCGATTTTAAGATAGAAAGATAATCCGGATGTGATAGATACACGGAATTAGATAGATTGAGCCACATAATTAGATAGATAGATAGATAGATAGATAGATAGATAGATAGATAGATAGATAGATAGATAGATAGATAGATTAAAAGGAAAACAAGTGTTTTTCGTTGCAGAGGTAAGGGCAAATATATCAACTATGCCTAGAAAATATGATGGCAAAGAAAGAATTATAAATACGAGAAATGTGCTGGTCTCGGGAGAACGAGAGTATGAATGAGTACAAGAAATCCACAAACAGATAAAGAAGAAAATGTCTTTTTTTCTGTGTGATGTGATTTCTTTCTGCTTCAATGCTTCAACTATAGAAAGATGATCTCTAAATAAACAAAAAAATTATATTGATTGCTCGCCCCACCAGCGACTTTTGTACCCATCTTCCTATAAAACCCTTTTTCCAGTTATCTCTAATCCGCTTATCATAAGCAAATAATAAATTCTGCTGCTAAGCCCACAGTGTCGCCTACGACATTCTCCACCACTGTTTATCCATTATTCAGAAAATGTTTCGAAACCACATCCATCTAAAATCAAAAATAATCACCGCGCATTTTTCTGAAGACGAAACAAAAGACAGGAGCACTCCACTGAGTAGAGCTCGACACGCCTTTTATGAGGTTCAATCAAAATCTTCCTAAGTTGTTATTTGAAAACAGCATCTTTAAGTAAAGAAAGACGAACTGACAGGCATAAGTAAGTCAAAAGAAAAAAGATCTGCATAATCCAGGATTATTGGATCAATCGAAAGGTATATATTTTCAATACGCAGCTTGCTTAGTCGCGCGATAATAATTGCCTAGGCTCTAGATATAGTTAATTTGAAATTACATAATTATATTTACAATTTACCAGAAACACCCATAAAAATTTCACAGCTTTTCTATTCTAATTTTCTCATGAATCTTAATTCTTAAGTTAATAATTGAATAAGCTCATGGCGAGTTCTACACCATCAAAAGATGTAGAAATTTCCCAACGCATTGTTAAATAGTTGAGTTTAACAATCATATGAATGCCAGTCATTATTTAAAGAAGTGGGTACAAATATAAGGATTTGAAATTGACAACCTTTTCTGAATCAGCCGTTAAGCGAGGGATTCATACAGAAAGTGGACTAAACAGAAATACCAAAGATGCTCTCGCCGTCGATAACATCTACACAGATTTTTACCCCAAACTGACAGTAAAAAATATCGATCAGTTCTTCGGTTCCGACGAGGATGGCGAGTTTGACGGGTTTGACGAGGACAACTTTCCAGTTTCAGATCTAGGATGATATAAGTACAGAAGAACTACCTGGAATCCTTCAAAATCGTTCTTTTTTTTTCATGCTTACAGAAATAATTTCTAAAAAAATACCCCAGATTGTCAAATAAAGTTTAACTCTAAGCAATTGATATGTATTCAGAATTATATCAATTTCTTTTGTTATTAGCGGTCACATTTTGGGATCAAAATTGAATTAATAACTGTTTGGGTTTTAAACAGGTGGATTCGCGTTGTGGGGTAATGAATATTGACTCGGAATGAGAAACTGAAGAGACGAGATCGAATTCCAATCGAATACACGACATTCATTTATGCAAAAATACCTTTGAGAAATGTATTAACCTGTCTTTTCTCTCTCCAGCTGTGGGTTAAATATCAGAACAGTTTGGGTTTTATAGCTTTAATTAGCAACCAGTCTACCGCAGGAAATCCTGTTCTATGTTAAACATCTGGAAAAATTCGGTTCTATAGCCTTGGTTGGCAACTAGTCGACCTCAGAACAAAATGGCAACCTACTGCAGAAATACCTTCTTCCTAGTCAGTCGTGAATCGAGAAAGCCCCAGCGGGTATCCCGTATGGTAATTAACTGACTGAATGGTCTTATATCTTAATAATTATTGACATTTTTTCTTATTGTCTACCAATCACAAAAGTAAGCATAACATCCCTTATTTTTCTTCTTTTTACACAACTTCGGTCATTTTGATGTAAAATCATGTGTTTAATATGAAAAAAGCTTCTTTTTTTTTCCTAGAATTGTTCCGCCTTTTTAACTACGTATGTACTAGCGATCTATATACAAAGGATTACTGTGTATATGTGATAAATTTCAGCCAACTGTAAAAGGAAGTCAACTGTTCGAACCCTAAAAAGTTAAACAACCTTATCACGCCCAGTAGAGCATAGGCCATCGACGACACCTCACCATCGATGAGGGGTACTTTATGCTTCTAAAATTTGTCTTTTTTAAAATTCGGTGTATTGACTCTACGTAATCCTTTATAGACTCCGGGCGAGCTAGACTGATTACTAACCAGGACTAAAGAATCCAATCTGCCCTGATATTTAACCCATAGCTGATGTGAAAACTTAGCCTTTGCTAAGTTGCAACATATTCAACTGGAATTCGAACTTCGTTGTTGCTCACACGTTTGGTCCATGGTATCTTCAGCATCCTTCTGTTGATTAAAGTGTTTTCTTCATCAGTGAAGAGACTTTTCAGTATCCACTACCATGTAGGATGACGTATATCATGTAACAGTTCAGTACTTTTTTCTTTGGTAAAAATTTGTAGAAGACTGTTTTTGAAGTATACTAAATATTTCAGTAATCTTGAACACAGCACGCACCTACTTTCTCAATACTTTTCAACGCTCCCGCGAGATTTTCCCGTTTTTGTCGCTCTTTCAATTTTAATTTGTCTTCTGCTGCTAAAACATCACTGTCTGCTAACAAATTTTATTTTGCTTGCAAGACATGGTCTTTTGACAGGATTTATTATTAGTAGTATTACTCGTTAAAATTTCACGCATTTTTTGGCTTATCAAAATATTCTATTCTACATCATTTTATTTCGACTTCATTCTTTTTTTCCTTTGCTATTCTATTTCATTTTTATTCTATTCTGATATTTCCTTTTTTTATGTTCTTTTTTTTTCTGTTGTGTTGCTTCGTTTTGGTATAATTATAAGATAACACAAGCTTGAATTAATGATGTTTATTTTTGGTATAAAACTTTAGGATTTTACATCCAGTTACAACCTTTAAATTTTTGTGTGGATACAGGAGCAGACTAGCTAAATTCTCTTCACTATGGGTTGTTAGTAGTAAACGAGCCTATCCCTTCTGGACTCTAGTCGTCAACTGACTAGCGTCCTCCTCTTTTCAAATCTCCTACACAAAACTACTGTACTTAAATCCTACTTCTTACTCCTACTCTTACTCAAAAGAAACGGTTCCTTATTTTGCCACCCAATTCTGAATTCTTGGCGTCAGTGTGTCTACTTTTTTCTATTTTTAGAACACTCGCCACTTTATAAACCACAAGTAGTATTACTCATGAAAATTTCACGATTTTCCTATTTGCATTTTTGGGCTTATCAAAATATTTAATGAGCTCACTGCAAGTTTCAAGACTACAAAATATCAGCGAAATTGCATCCTTAATTATTTGCATTGAACGTTATTAACTAAATATTGATATAACAACAAAAAATGTGAACACAGGTCATTATTTAAAGAAGCAAAAGGGTACAGATGGGAACATTTAAAAGGGACATGTGTTCAAATTTTACTGAAGCAAGAGTAAAAAACATGAGAGCGTTATCGCTGCCTGTATCCATTCACTCTTTTTCTTTCTTTGTTTTTCTCATTGAAAAACAAACAGCATATCTTACATACATGTTTTGTCTCTTCACATGGTTAAATCCGAATATTCGATTATCTATATTGTATTAGTTGGACCTAACGCACGTAACTAAAGAACAAAGTAACACATTATTATTATTATGTTAACATTTTTCATCATATTTCGATTTCTGCTATCGTTGCACTACCTACCAAGTCTGCGGGAAGACCTAAGGCAGGTCGTGGTGTGTTGTTATGGCTCCATTTAATTTTTTTTCTATCTCCCCCTAACCTCCCTAGCGTTACATAGACAAAGTTCTCCTTAGTGTGTGGGCTGTACTTAACCCATTTTAACCCAGTGCCTTCATTTAAGGACAGCACAAAAAACTGTAAAAAATAATGGGTATAAATTATTATATAAAATCATTATAATATATAGGTAGTGAGGACATACTGATTCATCAATAAAATTACCTTCCAAATATTGCCTGGTTAGAAGAAAAATTCTTGTGATTTGTGAATGAATTTAATGTTCTAAAACCTGAGGACACTGGGTTAAAATGGGTTAACAATATAGGTTTTTGTATATCTCTTAAGTTGGGTTTTCCAGGGATTCTTTCAGTGTGTTGTTTTGTTCCATTTTTTATCATTCCAAGTGCACGTACTATCACTGGCACAACTCTTGTTTTCAATTTCCACATGTTTTCTATTTCAATTTGCAGGTCTTTATATTTTGACAGTTTTTTTAATTCCTTGGTTGCTATGTTACAATCCGCTGAACAAGCCATATGAATTAATAGGCTTGGTTTTAACTTTTGGTTTTTAAAAATAAAATATTATTGAACATAACAGAAAATCAAAAACGATGCCCGTTTTTATCATAGTTCTTATGGTTACGAAGGTTTTATTTCTGCTGTTAGTTTCTTAAATGAGTGATGAAGATACTTATTGGTCTTGGTATATTCAATCGTGTTATTTTTTAAAATTTATGTCCTGATTGTTTTTGAAAAAGTTATATTTCTTAATAAGCAGACAAATATTTGTTCGTTTAAATACGAACTGGGAGGTTTCTTCGATATTACTTCGAGAAATATTGACATCGGTCAATATCATCATATATACAGATACCAATGAAAAGAATCCAAATAAGGTTATTTTAAGATTCAGCGCCTTCAGATTAGCTAAAAATATGTTTGGAGTCCCGACACCATTTCAATTTTTTTTTTTTTGACGAGTGTCATTGCTTTGGTTTTTGAGGCGTGGTGACAACGAGACATTTCAAAACAATTCCTTTTATAATTCCTAGAAGAATGACATCAAGAACATTTCAGAGAATCCTCGCAGTGCAAATGAGGCCAGTTGTCTGGACGTCTACAATTCGTCGCAAATTTCCCTAAAACTTTTTGGGTTTTCTAGGTGCTATTCCAAGTACACACATTACTACAAGAATTATTTCTACGACTATCTTCCATAGATTTTACAACTTCCTAGCCCGATCCTGATATTTTTCCTAATCTATTCAGTTTGTTCGTAGTCCACTCTCGTATCATATGGAACAAGTCGATGATTTGACAAATTGGTTCTCTTCTTGCGTATAACAATAAGGTCGGGTGTTTCAATGGCATAATCTGTCCAGACCGAGAAATCATCATCATTATTACTACTAATATCATTTTAGTAGTAGTATTAGCAATAGTCGTAATTCTGACATTGTTGTTATCACCAGTGCAACCATAACTGCTTTTGAAAAAACAACACAATTCCTATCACTCGTGTCAAAACAAAAGTAAAATCATGCTTTTTGTATTTCTATTAGTAATGCTAATGGAATTTCTTATTTTTTGCTTTTTATTTTTGTTTTTGTTGTTTATATATATATATATATATATATATATTTTTTTTTTTTGGCTTTCTGTTTCTCGAGACAGATCTTTCGATTAAAAGTTCCCGAATTTATGTAATCTAAAGACGACCATTTTTCTCTGAAATAGAAAAAACAAATGAAAATTTCCACAAATGAAATCTATTTGTGTGCATTTGTCTAAAAGTCATATTCGCATGCACGTATCCACGGTCAGTCAGCTGGAAGTGAGTGAAAGAGAGAAAATATTAAATTTCAAATAAAGATGAACCATTTTTAATTTTCTTCTGGGAAAGATTTCGGAAATAAGAAAAAAATTATATCACAATTCTTTTTTTCATCGATTTTTCTTTTTGCCTATTTGTCTATAACATTGTTCCCTCCGTTCGATCGATTAATAAAAAATTCCATTTTTTCATATATATATATATATATATATATATATATATATATATATATATTGTGTGTGTGTCTGTGTACGTGTGTGTGCGCAAATCTGAAACTCAGATAAAATATTTAGGTAAGGTTAAATTCAAAGTCAAACATAGGACGTAGAAGTGGAATGTTTTTTATGGTTTATCAACCTTTGGCAGGTTATTTAAAGATTTGTTGTATCGTGGAGGAATGACAATACATGGTTTAAGTAAGTAATACATTTATTCTCGGTAAATACAGTAGTACACGTCCGTGGAGGGTAGCAACAACTAGTGAGCTGAGTAGACAACAACCGTGCTAGCCGTCAGCTGCCGGCCCTCCTGTCGCTATTCGATATTAGTCCTTTATATATTGTGAACCTTATGCCACGTGTTCGAGCTACGTCACAACAAGATTTTAGATAAACAGATAGTGTGGTCATATATTCATATATCTTTACTGTTATTGGATTTATTATTATTAATTACTGTGTCAGTTGACATAACAAAACTATTTAAAAATAAGTCTATCGTATTTTTGCAATAGAGACACTCAAACAGAGAAAAAAATCAAAATTGAATTGTTACTCTCGATTTAAATTAATAAAATCTTAAGATTCAAAAGGGTTTTACAGGAATTTGTTTTCAAGATTGTTAAAACCGAATGTATGGTCATCAGCAAACAGGGAGCCTGAAATGCCAATAACAAGTTGGGGATACTAAAATCAGGTAAGTACAAAAGTTTAAGTACTTGGGAAGTGTACTAACGGAAGACGGAAAGTGTGACACTGAGATCCGAGAGCGAATTATCATGACCAACGATACATTCCAGAAGCTTAGCAGGGTATTAAGAAACAGGAAAATTTCAAACAGAGATGCCTGAAATGCCAATAACAAGTTGGGGATACTAAAATCAGGTAAGTACAAAAGTTTAAGTACTTGGGAAGTGTTCTAGGCAAAGAATTAGTATTAAAATGGTTGTACTGTTTAAGATGTATAATAGTAATGGATGTGGTGTCATAAGAAAGTAAAGATTATGAAGATAAAGTAGATAGATAAGAATTGCCGATTGATTTTAAGATTATCGTGTTTACGAAAGCGTAGATGCGTGTGTCTGTTTTACAGGATAGTGAAAATAAAGAAGAAAAGCTGTATAAGCGGTGCTTTCGCCTTACGTTTGAAATACAGTAGAAAGGAAGGGGAATCAACATAGTGGGGAGAGCGTGGAGTGTCGTAACAGTAAAGATCTGAACTGGTGGAAATAAACAACGGAGATTAACTGAATATTTTTCATGGAAGTAACTAGTATCAGTAGACAATATATGAACATTGAGACCACTGAAAATAGGTTGGAGAGTGGAGAATTACCTCCTTCACAAGGCCCCGTAGTTGATTTAAAATCCTTTAAGAGTTGGAAAGGGAGGCTTGAACAACTACAGCCCTGATATCATACTCCCCAATTCAATGGTTTGAACAGGGATAGATGTTTATTTCTGTGTTTCCTGCTTAACTCTGGATTTCCGACTTTTTCTAAGCCCTTTACGTTCTTTTTCACTCCCTTGAGTCTTAGTAACATTATCGCCTTGCTTAGGATGAATTGAAAAAAAAGGTTTGGGGAGCAATAACACATTAATCATTCTCAGGAACCCATTGCGTCTTAGTGGTAATATAGCCAATGCATGGTCATCAGCAAAACGAGCAGCCTAAAATGCTAATAACAAGTTGGTGATACTAAAATCAAGCAAGTACAAACGTTTAAGTACTTGTGAAGTGTTCTAACGGAAGGCGGATTGTCCGACACTGAGATCCGAAGTCGAATTGGCATGGCCAAGGACCCATTCCAGAAACTGAGCAGAGTATTAAGAGACAGGAAATTTCTCTAAAAACAAAGTAGTGGGTACTGGATTGCTATGCGATGTCTGTTCTTCAATATGACAGGGAATGCTTAACATTATCATCAACGATGAAGGAAAACTTTGAAGCAACTGAAATGCGTTTCTACAAAAGGATGCTGCGAATATTATGAATCGAGCATGTGAGCAATGTTGAGGTAGAAAGGTTGGAAACGAAAAGGAAATTAATACCGAGCATCGGGAAAAGACAGCTAAAGTTCCTGGGACATGTGATGAGGAAGGAAGTTTTGGAGAATCTGATACTCACAGGCCGGATAGAAGGAAAGAGGGACCAGGTAAAGCAGCGATTGAAATATTTGACTGACTTGAGCAGGTAGATCACAGAACGGGGTTTGGTAACAGGAGAAAGCGTGCT
This sequence comes from Ascarosepion bandense, assembly GCA_037127315.1. Lineage (NCBI taxonomy): Eukaryota > Metazoa > Mollusca > Cephalopoda > Sepiida > Sepiidae > Ascarosepion > Ascarosepion bandense. Next base: position 824,958 of record JBBBDQ010002124.1, on the reverse strand, counting down.
AAGAGCCACTAGGGATAGGGCGACGTGGAAGGCCATGATCGACTACGCCCTAAAAGTGGTTTTCTTCCCAAAGAAAGGGTGCAACCTTCTTTAACAGTCCTCTTAAGTGTATGTGTCTTGTCAGCCAGGTAAGGAATGAAAGGTGATAAGTATATGATAAGACCTAAGAACTCTTGTAGATCTTTCTTACAAGTTGAGTAAGGCATGTTTTGTAGGTCCTTGAGCTTTTCTGGGTCTGGGCTGACACCATTTTCACTATAGATCATCCCGAAGAAAGATATGATTTTTGACTTGATTTTGCATTTTGTTGAATTGAACACGAGACCATTATCAGCAGCTACTTGCATGAGCATGTGTAGAATCTTGTCAAGTTCTTCTCTTTTGCTATAGACAACAACATCGTCAGCGATTCCTATTGCGCCATCAACTTGTTCAAGTATCTGGTCCATCTTCATTTGAAAAATATCTTGTGATACACTCAAATGGTAATCTCTGAAAACAGTACCTGCTATAAGAAATTGGAATGTTGTTAGTAGTTGAAATTCGCTGTGCAGATGTATAGACCAATAACCAGCTTTAGCATTAAGTTTAGAAAATAGCTTGGCACCTGCGAAATGGCGTGTTAGCTATTCTACTGTAGGAATTGCATGATGCGGTCATTTGAGCGCTGTGTTCAGGTGTCTTGGGTCTAAACCGATTCTTAGACTCCCATCTTTTTTATGTGAGTATGCTAAGCTTGAAACCCAGTCTGTTGGTTCTGTCACCTTCCTGATAATTGCTTTTGACCATGTTGTCAAGTTCCTTTTTTATGCTGTCTTTTAGAGCGATTGGTGTTTTTCTAGGTGCATCAACATTGGGGCTGTATGCTTTTGTTGACCGATAGTCTCACAGACCCTGGCATGGAGCCAATTTTATCAAACCGGTCTGGATACATCTGCATCAGGTCTTTGGTTGCATTGACTGGTGTTACTGCAGGAGTTTGGTGAGGGCATCTTTTTTGACTGTGCAGTGAATGGTAATTATTTTCAGCTGTTCTAGTGAGGGTAGTTCTAGAATTGCTGGCCCTTGTACATCTACAATATAGAAAGTGTTGTTATGCCAGTCTGATCTGTTGTATTTACACGGTATATTAATGCTACCATAACATTTTATTGGGGTGCCGTTGTATGCTAGCAGTTTCTTGTCCCTTGTTTGGATGTCTTTGTTGTTTGGGAACCCATCCGCATCTAGTTTCTCTGGGAGCATTCTACGAACTGTAGAAACTGGTAGTGTGTTTCCTTGGGCTCCTGTCTCGATTTTCAATCCCAACCTGAGGACTCCACTTCTGTTTGACAAATTGATGTTTACGTAAACAAAAGCTTCATCTCTCTGAGTGATAGAGAATGCTTTGGTGCTATTGAATATTATGCTTTCTTCTAATCCTTGGGTGTTGAATACTGCATCAGTTTGGATGGATTGCCTTTTCTTGGATTGGTTTTTTCGATATTGTGGTTGATGCTCTGATTTCGGTTTTCTATTGCCTCTGCTTTGTGACCTTGATCTTTGTCTTGGCTTGTTTGATGGACAAACTGTTGCCCAGTGGTTAGCTCTACCACATGCGTTGCATTTTGATCCAAATGCTAAGCAGGCTTCACGGCGAAATCCATGGCTTATACCACAATTGAGGCAGTTGCTTGATTTCTTAGAACGTGTTGGCGTTCTTATAGCTTCAATAGTGGTGCTTTTATTCTCGTTATTGTTAAGCATGACCCAAAGTTGATTTAGGCGTAAGTTAGAAGCTTCGTATGTTTTGCCAATACGAACAGTTTCTTCCAGAGTATCGTCTTTTCTTAGTAACTCTTTTTGAAGATCTGGAATTGGCGTGCTGGCGATAAGTTACATTATCCGCTGTTGTTGTTCGGTTTCAGATAACAAACATCTCTGGGTGAGTCGTCTACATCTATTTACAAAATCATCTAACGACTCTTCTTGTTTCTGTTTGTACGACATTAGTTTTAAACGATTGACTCTGACATTTTCTTTTGGTTCTAGCTTCTCTATGAATCAATTAAAAATAATTTCAGGAGAAAGTTTTTCCTCCTCCGTCAACGACGACGTGTTAAACCTTTTCAGTCCTTCATTACCGATTTGCAGTTAAATGTACTTTACTTGTTCTGTTTTTATTTTGTTAAGAATAAAATACAGTTCCAAACGTTGTTTGAATAGTTTGAAAATTTCGGCCGGATTTGGAGTTTCCCAATCCATTAAAGGAATATCGTTACGAGACATTAGATAGACAGTAAACACGTTGAGAGTTAGGTTGTTACGAAAAGAGAGTGGTAGTAGCAGTTTCAAGATGGCGGTCAATCGAGCACAAAAAGACCACACGTGGAGAGTTAAAAAAAGGTTTGAATTAAATATCTTGGCAATGTTTGGGTATTCTGTGAAAGACTTTTTTTCTTTGCTTCGTTGTTATTTCCAGTGCGTTTTTTTTTTTTTTGCTGTTGTTGTTGGTTTGTTCGGTTTCTGTTCGAAGTGTTTTTTGCCTGTTATTGCAAATAATGGAAGTTGATTTTTTTTTTCGTTGCTGAAAAAGTTATCTAATGTCATTTCATTGTTTTTACATCCCAAGCTGCCACCATGTAAAGATGTCGATGTGTTAAGGCGTGATAAATTGTAACAGAGACATCATTATATGATTTGAGATTTATTTGACATATATTTACATAAAGAGGATATACGTATTGCTCTAAGGCATACTAGGCGTAAAGTGAAATGTTACTTGTCGATTCCTATGTCAAGGGGTTAGATGTAAATTGCTTGTAGGAAAATAGTTCCATGATATTACTACATCCCCCTTACCGGATAGAAAAGAAAGACATAGTTCCATGATATTACTACAGGGACTTCTTTTATAAGCTTTTATTTAAAGTAGCGTTCAATGACAACAACGTGACTACCCTCGTCTATTGAACAGGTGAAGAGGCTCATCCCTTGTTCCCTGTTTAGGATGTGGTTTCCGGCTTTCTCTTTTCCACTATTTTAAATCTTTTTTTTTTTTTCAATTGGACTAGATAGACTAATCTATCGCCCGGTTCACACTCCACCCACGTCTATTGAGCAGGTGAAGAGGCTCTTCCTTTGTTCCCTGTTTAGGATGTGGTTTCCGGCTTTCTCTTTTCAAATCTTTTCACTCTTTTATTTATTTATTTTTGTTTTCAGTTGGAGTAGATAGACGAATCTATCGCCCGGTTCACACTCCACCCACGTCTATTGAACAGCTGAAGAGGCTCTTCCCCTGTTCCCTGTTTAGGATGTGGTTTCCGGATTTCTCTTTTTAATCTTTTCACTCTTTTATTTTATTTTATTTTATTTTATTTTTATTTTTATTTTTTTCAATTGGAGTAGATAGACTAGAATATCGCCCGGTTCACACTCCACCCACGTCTATTGAACAGCTGAAGAGGCTCATCCCTTGTTCCCTGTTTAGGATGTGGTTTCCGGCTTTTTCTTTTCCAATCTTTTTATTCTTACGTAGCCCCCTGCGCTTCAGTGGCATTACCGCCTTGCTCGGGGTGATATGATTAAAAAAAAAATCTTTATTATCTCTTCAAGTGATACGTGGTATACATTTTAATTGTTGCTGTTTCTGACTGTTTTCCATTGATGAGGTTTCTGCTGTTTGTATCAGTTTCAATCGCCATGAAAATGAATTCAAAATACTTTCTCTTCTCTTTTAAATACATTAGCACTCAAGTGCATGCTGCAGTTTTTCCCTAGTCAATAAAATCGGCCGGTTTGCAGTTTTATCTGACTTAGTCCCGCTCTGTCTTGTCTTGAAATTAGAACAATACGTTCGCTTATCCAAACTTGCTTTTCTGTGTCGTCGCTAATTCTTAGTTTCTAGACATTTAGCGATATTATTGTTGATTTGCGTTGTGGTGCAGTAGATATCGGCTCGGCACAAGAGATTGGAGAGCCGAGTTCGAATTCCAGTTGAATTAGTTGTATCTACTTAAGCGCAAATACCATTGGGAAAGGTATTAATCCGCCGATTCTGTCGCCTGCAATGGGTTAAATAGCAGAACAGATGGGTTTCTGTACCCTTGGTTGGCAACCAGTCTAACGCAGAAAGAAATACCAACATCAGTCAGTTAAGAACCATACGTGATACACACTTGGGCAATCATGTCTTGAAAGAGACATGACTGACTAAGAAGATTGTCCCGCAGTAGGTTGCCATTGTTTTCTGCGATAGATTGGTTGCCGGTCAAGGCAACCCGATCTCTCCTGTTATTTAACCCATAACTGGAAGGAAGAGACGGATTCATACATTTCCCAAGGGTATTTGTGCGTAAGTGAATGGAAGAAATTCAACTGGAATTCGAACTCAGCTCCCTGATTTCGCGTTCCGAGTCGATATCCACTGCATCACAACGCACATACTGCGATAGAAAAGACTTCTGCATCATTAGGCATGTCTCTTTCGAGACATGATCGCTCTAGCGTGTATCACGTATGGCACTTAACTGACTTGATTTAACTTGCACATATTGTTTGCTTGCTTCGTCAGTTTTGTTCAAAGGACAGTTCACTTATTTGTTTTGCATTTGGTCATGACACGGTTTTCTACAGGTCTTCTTTTTTTTAATCATTTCACTCCAAGCATGACAGGACAGCCACTGGTGTGCAGGGGGTTACAGTGAGAGAAACAAACAACGCACAGAAAATGTCGAAAGAAAAGATAAGAGAAGGAAAGGAATCAAAAAGATAGGAGATGCCAGTTAACATTGCATTTAAACTTTTGAAGATTGTAGCTATCAGAGAAGCAAGCAAACGGTATGGAGGTCCACAAATAGTAAATGCGAGAAAATAAACTATTAGAGAAGTGGTGGTTGCATTTAACTATTTTGACTGTAAAAAAAGCCGTTCACCTCAGTGTTCCTCGACAGGCTCCAAAGGAGAGTCAGGAACGTGATAGGTGCTGACTTGGCGGCTCGACTACAGCCACTTCACCGACGAAATGTGGCCTCCCTTTGTCTGTTCTATAAATACTTTCATGGCTTCTGCTCAGACAAACTCAAGTCACTGGTGCCTCCTCAACAGGTGTTTACTCGTGCAACCATATTGGCAACTGCGTCCCACCCATTCACAGTTAAGTTAGCCAGATGCAGACGACAATTCTACTCCTTCAGCTTCTTCTCTCGCACTTCCCGCCTGTGAAACTCGCTCCCATATTCTTGCTTTCCTGACGGCTACAACCTCCAGAAATTTAAATGCAATGTCAATACTCATCTACTAACCACTTGACTCTAGTTCTTTCCCCACCCTGTATATCCTTCTCTTTCTCTCCACCCTTGAAACTGTCATCACACTTGCATTCTCATCTTTCTGTTGCTCCTTTCTAATTGATTTGTACTCCTCTTCTCTCTCTTCTAATTAATCTTCTTTCAGTTATGTAGCCCCCCGCACACCAGTGGCATTTCCGCCTTGCTCGGGGTGAAATAATTTTTTTAAAATGGTGGCGCCTTGATGACAATCTAGTAGCACGCATAAATTGGGGAACCAAGGGGAGAAATTCATCAGAAGACAGGGCCATAAAAATATTTTTTATAAAAGACAGAGAGAAGACACTATGTCGGTGAGAAAGTGACTGTAGGCGGGCTGCGAAGTCAGGATCGATTAGATTGCAGATGTTTGCTCGTGATTGTGTAGCACCAACCCACAAGGTTAGAAAAGGGAGGGTGATCGCTAAAATCTACATGCATCATTCGCTCGAAGCCGTTCTTTGAAACATTGATCTGAGAATGCTGTTGCTGACAGCGCAGACATTTCTGAATGAGTTTGGCGCCATTCATATAAATGTCAGCAATATTTGCTAAGCTCAGCCTTACCTAAAAAATTATCTAATATGCAGAGCGCATAGAGAGACTCAAACTCAATCCCGTTGTAATGGTTAACGAGATGAGCTAGCTCGCCATTACTCTTATCGACTAGATTCTGCTTGAGTTTTCTTCGATCTTGTTTTGTATGCCACAAGACTACGTACATGGGCCAGCTGGAGAGAATCAAACCCATCTCGACTGGAACAATTTAAGCAAGCAGCTAAATAATTTCACTCTTTTGGGAGGTTGAGGATAGCGGGGGTACATGTAAACGAATTGATCTTTAGAAACTCGAGAGGTGTCTTCGATGGGAAAAAAAAAGCAAATGGATAACTCCCCACATCTTCGGCGTAGGTGGTAACTGATGTACGCGAAAAACAGGAACCACCTGGGTTTTGGCGCCAAAAAATAAAAACAAAATGAGTAAATTGGCCAGTACGCTTTACTCAAGCGAATACTGGAAACTAAAGAAAATAAAAAATAAAAAAAAAAGCATAGAAAAAGATAATAAAAAAAAATTCTAGAAGTCGGCTTTTATCCAATTGCTGACCGTTGAACTCTGCTAAGCAAATATCAACTTTAATCATTTCGCGGAACTTTCCTCGATATAAATCATTTCTGATCGATGTAGCCCTGTCCAGTTTAACACGTAACTTAACCATAACTGCGGTACTTAGGTTATTTATTTATTTATTTATTTATTGAATACAGAGGTTGGAAAAATATACAACTGAAGTACTAATTAAGAACTAGTTTCTTTTTTTAATTGAATTTGAAATTATTTCTTATTCCGAAATTACGTACTATACCCTTGTTCAAATAAATTGACAGAACTGCAATCACTATCTTCTATCTTCCTGAATGCTGATACATTTATTGCTTTTTCTCTTCACTAAAATCTTTCCTTTCTTTTTCACTCCCTGTATGCACCTACGACATAGTTTTGTTTGAAATGAAATGAGTAAAAAAAGAAAGATACTTAGATAAGTTAGACAGAGATATAATGAAGAAATATACACCCTTGTGCAAATTAATTGAAACAATAGCTTTAGGTTTCTTTCTTTCTCCATAAGGTCAGTTTTAGATCCACTGGGTGTAATCAGTTTCTATTATTTTTTTTTTCGGATTAGATAATTTGCAGTGGTGTGCAGTAATATGAATCTATTTTCGGGCAGTATGATGAAATTTTTTTGGGATTTGAAAAATATTCCATCATACGAGATTACATCAGATTTTTATCACGCCGAGACACTGTTTGTCTTATTATTTGTCTTGCGGCTCTCATCTGCGATGGACGTGACTCCAAGAAAGCGTACGAAATTTATAACGCTGCACGAACACACTGGCAAGACTTACGTAGTGATTACTGATATTGTTGGTGTCAGCTTATCAACTGTCAATCGTGTCATCAATGCGAAGAAACAAACTGGGTCCATCAGTCCAAAACGTAAAGGAAAATGCGATCAGAAGAGAATAACAAAGTCAATAGACGACGTATACGTGATCAGGGAAAGTGTGAAAGATCCTAGGAAGACATTATTCGTTTTGCTTCAATTAACTTACACACTAGTGTATATTTAGTACGTTAACAAACGCACAAAATAGACTTGAAACAAACATTATAGCGCTATTTTTTTTTTGTAAACTTACGGCTATGTCATGCTTCCATAACATCCCTAGAGTTAAGCAACGTCGAGCCTGGTCTGTATTATATTTGCCTCTGATACTTTTCTGTAATCTGTTTACATAATTTGATTTGAGAGATTACTTAATGTTTCCTTCTGTTTCAATATCTTATATGAGTGTTATATTCGCCAGTCGCTCTTTCCTCATTGCGTTTCCAAGATATTTCAACTGTGTCTTTCTGATTCTAAGCATAAGTAATCTTTTTCTCTCTATTTTCCCTAAAACTTCTTTGTTGATTACAGACTCTGTCTATGCTGCTCTCTGCATCCTCGTATAAAACCACGTTTGCCTGAAGGCTCATCTTCATCTTTGAAGAAACTGTCTCGTGTCCACTGCCATCTATCGATATTAAATAACAGTTCAGCGCTGTTTTCCTTGTTTTTAACGCAATCAGTAAAGTACATTAAATGTGAATTAATTCTTGTAAATAATTATAGTAAATGAAAGCATTTCAATCAGTAAAGTACAAAATGCTTTCATTAACATTATTAATATTATGCAACAAGAAACAAAGAAAAATCTGAATGTATTTTAACAGAAACTGTACCGACTACCATACATAATTCATAAGTAGTAACACAATGCACTGTCATAATTTGGCTTGTTTTCATATATTTTATAGCTACATCCGACGACCTCACCTACCGGTACAGCACCCGGTCATTTCCCACCTGTAAACGGCTATATTTGTGAAGGCCAATACGGTAATTTATAAACTGAAGGTACAAGGTCAGGTGAGTACGGCCTATGTCGTAGAACAACCTCGTCAATCTGAACCAAATTGATCTGCAAAAGCCACAAAATTTCTCCAGCAAGTAGACAACATTACATCATTCTGATGAATTGCTTTTGAAAGTCGAAACGTGTTGCACATACGTTTTCTATTCACTAGGAAGAATGATTCTAGAAAATACTAATTTTCGAAAATGTTCCGTCATTCTCTTACTTCATTTTAGTCATTCATTTTTTTTTTTAATTATACCTCATCCATGTTTTTTTTATCTTCATTTTGATTTAGGTTTCTTTCAGGGAAGCAAAGACTGAATAGCGAATAAAATAAAATGTAATTACAAAAAACAACAACAACAAATGGGAATACTAAGTTGAAATAACTGGTACGTAGATATTACTAAATTTACCTATAAGGCGCGTACTATAGTGTAATATCAAAAAGAATCGTTTCTAACATAAATACAAAAAGTTGGAATTCGGCTCTAGAAAAAAATATTTACGCATAACCAGTTCTATGTAGCATGCTCAAAAGTAAAAAATATGAAGAAGTTATTTTTTATCGTTAAAAAACAACAGTGAAAAACATTCCTTAAAAATATTGTTTACCGTGAATTTCTATAGAATTCAAATAAATTAAAGAAATTATTAAAGCTAGACGTATGGAGTTTGTCAAAGTATTTTGCAAAACAAATCAGCTTATCCAAATTTCATCGACGGATTTGAGGACTTGAACGAAACGTAACGCTTGTAAATTTCGACTACAAATGTTAGTGATAACTTCAACAATACTTAAATGCTGTGATGCTGTAGTGAACAAAACAAGATCTAGATTTGAATATTCAAATGCTAAGCACTGACTCATTGATTTTATTAAAAATAAACGAATTTATTCGAATTTACAAAACCTTTGCTTAGCACATTCGAAACTCGCGAAATTTTACACTACGAATGCAAAAAGTTTTTCGTCCAGTAGAAAACTAAGAAACATCCTAAAACAAAATTCAAATTATTTTTAATTATCAGAAACAAATTCTTTTAGTAAAGTTATCGCGAGCCAATTCTAAGTTTGGTCGTTGTCCAAAGGAAAGGCCAGAATCACATCCGGAGTGAATTCCCAAATAACCTTTTCGAGCCCCACAAACGAAATAAAAGACGAAGTAAGCTCGACTGTTGCCAGAGAGAAAATGACGAGCGTAATTAACACGTCCCTTGACAAACATCAAGCGATCGCTATTATTGTCTCTATCTTTCTCTCTCACCTCTTACACATCCTTGCTCTTCAATCGTTCACCCGTCTGTCTCTTTTATACTTGATAACCGCACGGAACCCTTTTAGCCTAAGCGAACTTTTGATAGCGAATAATCCCAAGTTGTAGGAAGTACGGTTCTGTATGACACATGGCCCATTCAATTATTTGGGCTCTTTCTGCGCTCATACATACATACATACATACATACATACATACATACATACATACGTCCTTGCCTATGTACACACAAAATCAGTCTTGAAAGTTACTATTACAAACCCTTGATACCCTTAATTTCTTAATACTGTTTCTCATTGAACATTAACCTCTACCAATTCATATTATTCTTTTCTATAAATAAGTTTCTATTTAAACATACAAAAGGTATACTTTTATTCTTCCACATATTTCAATCTCCAACCTTCTGATGCTAGCGAATAATTCTTAAGTAGGGAGTTGGGTTATGTTTGACACAAGGCCAATTTAATAAACATTAACCATCTCTCTACTTTTACAAGGATTTCAACACGCACCAGTCTGTTGCAAAAAGTTGCTCTTCCATAATAAGAAAGAAGGAATGAATCAATCAAACAGACAAACAAGTCCTTTTCCCCATAAGTATAGTACTTTTTAAAAAAATAAAAACGCGAATTGGCATGGCGAAGGAAGCATTCCAGAAGTTGAGTAAAGTATTAAGAAACAGGACAATTCCGCTAGTAACAAAGAGGAGAGTACTGGATTGCTATGTAATGTCGGTTCTTCAGTATAGCAGTGGACGTTGAACAATATCTACGAAAATGAAAGAAAAACTTGAAGCAGCTGAAATGTGGTTCTACAGAAAGATGCTACGGATATCATGGATTAAGCATGTGAGCAATGACGAGGTTTTGGAAAAGGAAAGGAAACGAAAAGGAAATTAATACTAAGCATCAGGAAGAGACAACTAAAGTTCTTGGGACATGCAATGATGAATGAGAGCTTGGAAAACCTGATACTAACAGGCCAGATAGAAGGAAAAAGAGACAGGGGAATACATTTTGAAGAACCTGATCAGATGGATGACGGAACGAGGGTTGCATGGTACAACAGGATAAAGCGTTCTAAGAGCCACCAGGGATAGGGAAATGTGGAAAGCCATAATCGCCTACGTCCTGAAAGGGCATGACACATAAAAAAAGAAGAAGTATGTGCATGTGCGTGTGTGTCTGCGAATGATTGCGTGTGTGTGGCTGTTAAACATTGAATTACTAAAGAATACAAGGAAACTGCCTACGCTCTAGGGAATAAAGTTCTTTTTACGACCGTTTTTGATTTTCTCCCCATCTTATTCGACCCTGTCGCTAGCCATCCGAAACAGATTCCATACTCAAAGAAAACTAAGTTTTATTTGAACACTTCGCGTCACTCTTAATTATATAGTGTGTTTTTCATCGCTTTGAAGTAAAACAGTTCGATCGCCTCTAAATCCCCACTGAACTACATATCGCTACGCTATCATTGACTTGAGGGTTAAAAGACTAAAACCTTCACGCCGTAGCACAATCTTGAGAAAGGAACTGGGTCGAAAAAGCAATAAACGTTCATAGCAAAAGTTCCAAGTGTTTTCTATCTCTAAACACGCTCCAGTTATTACAGCCTCTTCCGAGACGATCGTAAATATTGAAAGACACTTAAGAAGGCGAGAAAAGATATTTTATTCAAATATTTATCATCTAGGATTATCACAGAGCTTACTGGCGAGACTGAACGTTAATACGTTAGATCTATTGGCTATATTATTAATTTCGTTTTAATTCTGACAATGAATGGCAAATAGACAGCAAGTTTTTAAAAAGTTTCAGAGGAGTTGTAAAATTCTGCTTTTAGAAGTTATATTAACATGCTTAGTTGAAAGTTATTCGACACCTATCGAACGAGATCAAGAGAAAGAGAAGGATAGAGATAAATATTTGAAGTATCTGCTAAGTATATATATATATATATATATATATATATATATATATATATATATATACTTATGAATTAAAATACATTGCGACACGGAAATTTCTATGTTTCGAGAGAGAATCTTGTCACCAGGCAATGTGGGATGTTAGTTGTAAAAATTATTTACATTTAAATACAAAAAAACCATCGATTTGCTATTTATGTATGTGGGAAAATATAAAATTATGTGTGTGTTCCTTTTAACTAATAAGAATAAAGATTCACATAATTATATGATTATATAATGGTCTACAATATTTATTGTATTGAGTACTGTTTATAAAAAAATAAATGCCAGGGAACTCAAAATCATAAAACCTTGGATCCTCTTTACCTGAATTAATTTATATATATATATATATATATATATATATATATATATAGGTAGATTGGCCCATGTGGTGAAAATGAAAGTTCGGCGACATTCAAAACTGATTTTCTATAGGGAGTTTTCTTGTTCAACAGCAGAAACCTAAAAAAAGAATTTAAAACCGCTTGAAATAATCACAGAAATTGCCCTTCGAGGGCTTGGAGAATGCGGCTTTCATTTAGTAACTTTTCTCGTTCTTTAAATGATATTATAGTTTTGCGGAAATGTTTTAAAGCCAACAGCGTGAAGGGGGGTGCTTCACAAGGTTAAGAACTCCTCGCTCGGTAAGGACCGGCATGGGAAACAGGTGCCACCTGACCGTCATCCGACGACTATTAGCACCAACGGCGTAAAGAGAACATTCTACTCCAAACTTTGTCCCTCGCCCGGGAAAGAGAAACATGAGCAACAGGTGTCTCTGGACCGTTACCCTGCGACTGTGCACATCAAAGACAAAATTACTTTCGGAACATGGAACGTCAGGACACTCAACTGCGGACAACTAGAGAATGTCAAGCAGGAAATTGACAGACTGAAGATCAACATCCTAGGCATATGCAAAACCAGATGGCCTAATAATGGAGATCTCAATAGAGACACTCACAGGATAATTTATGCAGGAGACAAAAGCAATGAAAAAGGGGTCGGTTTAATACTAAACAAAGAAGTAAAGGAATGCGTTCTTGGATACTGTCAGCTTCCAGAGAGAGTCCTCTTGGTTAAACTCCGGGGAAGGCCTTTCAATATTATAGTAGTTTACGCGTCGACAACTCAAAGTTCGGAGGACGAAATAGAAACTTTCTATTCAATACTGGACAGTTCCAAGGCTCAATGCAAAAGCCAAGAAATTAGGATTATAATGGGGGGATTGAATGCCAAGGTAGGTAAAGATAGAGAAGGAAACACGACCGGCCCCTTTGGGCTAGGGGACCGCAACGAACGAGCAGAAAAATGGGTCCAATGGTGCTCAGGCAATGACCAGGTAATTACTAACACTTGGTTGCAAGAGCACCCACGACGACTATGGACATGGGGAAGCCCAGGAGGAGACACGAAGAACCAAATAGACTACATAACTATAAACAAGAGATTCAGGAACACAGTGGTCCAATGCAAAACATATCCAGGTGCCGACTGCGGAAGCGACCACGTCCCAGTCATCTGCAAACTAAGGGTGAAACTCCGAAGACTAAAGAAACCCAGCACATCAGCAAGGCTGCAATGCGACACGATCGTGAATGACCTCACCCTGCAGAAAGACTACAATGAAAGCGTGAGAAAGAAATATGAAGAACAAATTGGAAAAGGGCACTCAAAATGGAATTCACTAAAGGAAGCGATGGTGACTTCAGCGAACAAAATTGCCCCAAATGAAATCAGACACAGAAAAAAATTAGTGGATGACCGAAGAGATCCTCCACATGATGTAAAGGACACAAAAAATAATGTCACGACATGGAACAGTGTACAAGAAACTCCACAGGGAGATAAAGAACAAATGCAGACAAGCTAAAGAGGAATGGCTCAACAACAAATGCGCAGAAGTAGAGGGACTGAGCAGGAAACAACAAAGCAGAGATGCATAAAGAGATAAGAGAACTGAGAGGACAAAAAACCAGCTCCTCAACAGGATGCATAAAATCCAAGGAAGGGACAATCATATTGGAGAAAGTGGAAATACTCCAGCGATGGGAAAAATATATAAAGGATCTCTTTTGCGACAAGAGAGAACAACCGAGAATACACAAGGTGGAGGATGGACCGAAAATACTAAAAGCCGAAGTGGAAGCTGAAATGGCCAAAATGAACAGAAACAAAGTAGCTGGTCCAGACGGCATAGTGATAGAGCTGCTGATAGCCTTAGAAGAATATCGCATAGAAAAAATTACCGACATAATAAACGAAATTTATAGCAGTGGAATAATACCAGACGACCTATGCAAGTCGATATTTATAGTACTGCCGAAGAAACGAGGTGCAAACGAGTGTGAACTCCACAGAACTATCAGCTTAATGAGTCACATCACAAAACTGATTGTCAGAATCCTGAAGCAGAATCAGGCCAGAGATAGGGAAGGAACAGTGCGGGTTCGTTAAAGGATGCTCTCCGAAAGGGCAATACAAATGAAGAAAGACTTATACCTATGTTTCATTGACTATGCGAAGGCATTCGACAAGATACGACACAAGGAATTGATGGAGATGTTCGGCAGACTAGACATTTTCTGGGAAGACATAAGAGTAATCAAGAATCTCTACTGGCAGCAAACGGCCTGCATACGGACAGGTAACGATCTCAGTAGATTTACAAAGATAGAAAGAGGCGTAAGACAAGGATGCGTCTTTTCACCGGATTTGTTCAACCTGTACAGCGAGAATATTTTGAGGACCCTAGACGACACACCAGGATTTGCTATTGGAGGCCACAACTTGAACAACATAAGGTATGCAGATGATACAGTGAAAGGAAACTGCAGGACCTCCTACAGAAGGTAGCGGTGGAGAGTGACAAAAAAGGAATACAAATAGATTTTAAGAAAACTGAATGCATGGTCATCAGCAAAAAGTTCAACCCAAAATGCCAAGTACAGGTAGGGGATACCAGAAACAAGCAGGTACAAAAATTTAAATACCTAGGAAATGTTCTAACAGGAGATGGAAAGTGCGACACAGAGATCAGAAGGCGAATTGACATGGCAAAGGACGCGTTCCAGAAGCTGAGCAAAGTACTAACACACAGGAAAATTTTACTAGAAACAAAGACAAGAGTGCTGGATTGCTATATGATGTCAGTTCTTCAATACGGCAGTGAATGCTGGACAATATCATCGAAAATGAGGACAAAACTGGAAGCAGCGGAAATGTGGTTCTACAAAAGGAAGCTGCGGATATTGTGGACTGAACATGCAAGAAACGATGAGGAGTTGGAAAGAATGTCAACCAAAAGCAAATTCATACCGAGCATCAGGAAGAGACAACTGAAGTTCCTGGAACACGCAATGAGGAAGGAAAGCCTGGAGAACCTGATACTGACTGGCCAGATAGAGGGAAAGAGAGACAGAGGAAGGCAGCAGATAACATATTTGCAGGACCTGGTCGGGTGGAAGACGGAACGGGGAGATTGCCAGGAGTAACAGGAACAAACATACTAAGGGCCACAAGGGATATGGAGACGTGGAGGGTCATGATCGCCTACGTCCTGAAGGGACAAGACACATAGAAGAAGAAGAAGAAGAAGAAGAAGAAGAAGAAGAAGAAGAAGAAGAAAGTTCGCATAGATCAGTTACTTTTTCTCGGTTTCTCTTCTTTCGCTGCTTATCTCTTCAGTAGGTAGGCAATTCCTTTATCTATTGGTCAATATATTCTTTAACATTGGCTCGCTGAATAAGTAATGAAAATAATTGTTTTGTTATCGGAAAGATATGCGTCGATCCCAATGCCATGCACAGAATTCAAATGTGCTATTCTAATTTGATCGTCGAGCAGTCAACATCCGGTTGAAATGAAAAGGGTTAAAAAAGACGACAATATACTTCAGATTACATAAGGATCTTTACCGTTTTGTCTTTTTTTTTTCCACACGTGATTGGCCAGTTTGGTACAATTTTTAAGGCTTTCTAGCTTGAATGTTGCCTCATGATGGTACAACGTTTTTTTGTTTTTTTTACATTGCCATCAGTACATACTAAATATATTTTTCCCTGTCCATTTGCATCTGCAACTTGTGCATTGTAAATAAACTTTTCCGGACTTTGTAAAACCAAAGCAGTTATTCATAATAAAAATATAAACACAAAAATGTTCTCTTAAATACAAAGTATATTTATATATTCAATCTACGAAGCGGAGTAATGAAGTTTTGCTTTAACTGCTCGGACCGTCGCAGTCGCTTTGAAAATAGCCCCGAAATTAAGTGGGAACAATGAAGAAATGCAATCAGTAATCGGTATTGTTAAAAAAAACAACAAAAGAAAATGAGATAAAATAAATGAAAAAGATAAAGAATAAACAAGAGCAGGTTAGAGAAAAAAAGAGAAAATAACTAAGTGATTCCGACGATGAAAGTTGAATAACATGTTATCAATACTAATATTCTTCTGACTCTCGAAATATCAGTTTTAAGTGATAAAACCTGTCGGATTAAAAAGATTCATGATAGATAGATAGATAGATAGATAGATAGATAGATAGATAGATAGATAGATAAACAGACTGAGATAGATAGATAGATAAATAGATAGATAGATAGATAGATAGATAGATAGATAGATAGATAGATAGATAGATAGATATCGATGTCAGATCTCAATATGTAAAGCCACAAATTTATGCGCCTGAAGAGAGTCAACTTTGGACTCGAAACACGCGTAACGACACAAATATGATTATGGACGCTTAATGTATTATACAAAAGATAAGTAGTAGTAATAAAAATAATAAAAAAAATCAACACTTTAAAAAATCGTTCATGGCTTCTCACACTTTTTCACCTATATATATATATATATATATATATATATATATTAAGTACCTCCTTTACAGAACAAAAATTCCAGCATAGTATGATTTAAAAAGGTTCAAAATTTAATAAAACGAACTTTTTCTATCAAAATGTTTATAATGTTATGAAGAGGAAAGACCAAAGTAATTTTTATTTATTTTATAAAATTTTTTAATCCCTTTAAACATGTTCAAAATTGGCAGAATATTTTGTTTTGATTTGGAATTAGCGTGGTCGAAAATGTTACAACTGTTTTACAATCGATTACGTAATTTTTTACGTAACTCACTTTTTCGGTGACAAACACATTAATTTGGAAAATCTCGCAAAAATAAAATAATTTTCGGATTTTAATGAAACTTTCAATACTCATTCACAAATGAATAACATTATTTTTGAAATTATTATTCTTTTAAAATATTGATGAAAAAAATATTTTTTAACTCTGTTATCCCCATTTCATGTAAATACATTAAATTTTCATAAATTTTAATTTTCTGCGATTTACTTTTTTATTAGTTAAACGCAGAACTCATCGGGAAATATAAATCATCTATTTTTTTTATTTAAAATTATCATTCACTATACGAAAATCTGCTCGGAAGAGAAATATAAAAAATGCAATAAAACTTTGATATAATTTAATTTGATAAGCTTTTAATTGCTGGAATAAATAATAAAAAATGAAGTATATGATAGTCTGAAGAAAAGAATATTTTTCGATCACTAATAAAATTTTAAAAGAATTGTTTTCATTTTTTTTATTATAATAATTCATAAATTTTTAAAAATATTTTTAATATCTTTTAAAGAACTATAATATTTTTTTATTAGTTAAAAATTGATGGTTATACTGCCTATCAAAAAAAAATTAATAAAAATTTTTCTCCGCGTATATTTTTAAAAGAAAAAAAAATATTTGTGCAAATATGTTCAAATTTATAAAGTACAATGTTCAAATTTATAAAGTACGGTGTTCCATATTTGTCAAAATGATTTAATAAGTTAACAAGCGTTCTGGGTTATTCCTCTTTACATAGAACGCACTTTCATTCTTACGATATTTTATTCTCTACGTTTCTAAAATTTAACAGCTTGTTTTGCAAGTAATTCCTTCAACATTTAAAGTAAGTATTTTTTTTTTGAATTCCTCAATTCTTTAATCAATTGTGACCGTAGGTGCATTAACTAATTTATGATAATTAAGAATTATGTATTGTATAGTACAAGAAAATGTGAAAAATATTTATATAAGTGCTGAAATTACGCTAATTTTTAATTTTACTATTTAGTTAAAAACCAAAACCAAAATGAAATATTTTAGCACGATTGTCGCCATACATTGCGTTTTTGTCAACATCTGGTATCAGTCATTTGTTATAGCTTCAATGACTGACATAAAAATAATTATTTTTTCATTGTAAATTTCTGGCAGTAAGCAATTATTAATTGATTGAAAACAGATAAAAGTAAGTTTTAATATTAAAATTTGACATAAATAACGTGCCAGCGCGGTATATTTTAATTTTGCAAGATTTTTAAAAACAGAAATTTGGCTACTGTTTACATAATGTGTCATTTAAATAAAAAATGGCGGTATATTTAAAACAATTTGTTAAATTTTAAAATTTTAGATTTCAATCAATATAATTTCAGTTAAAAATACACCAGCATGTTTTACTTCATAGAATTATTAAATTTAATCTCTTGGCTTTCAATTAAAGCTAATTTTAAAGCTTGAAGATAACTTATTTATTTTTAAAATTTCAATTTCATTTTAGGCATCGAAAATGAGTGGAGGTACCTAAATCTATATATATATATATATATATATATATATATATATATATAGAGAGAGAGAGAGAGAGAGAGAGAGAGAGTGGGAGAGCGATGGTTAAATTGTCGGCATTTTATATTTTTAATTTCACGCATACGCATTCTTGTTTGTTTATTTTCCCTTTTTCCTTTGTCAACTGCGCAGTATAGTGTAGAATCAGTTAGGCACCGTCTGTGAGCAAAAGAGTAGCAAGATGCTATTTACAACCTCCATAGATATCTTCTTTATTTCGAAAAAGTTAAGAAAAAAAAAGGAGAGACAGAACCTGTCAATATTTTTCTGTTGTATATCGACAAACAACAAACACGCATATATATAAAAATATGAAGTTATATTTTTATTAATGACGATGAACCGTGTAGCATAGGGGACAGAGAATTGAGAGAGCGCGCCTCTAATGGGTTGACGGGAGTGTTGTCGTATCTGTTGTGTCTCTCTCTCTCTACTGCTACTCTACTCTGGTCTACTGGCGAATCCGTGCGCCGAGGTCTTTTTATAATCTCCAGAACCGGGACTTTTTCTTCCGGTTTTGCCTCGCCCACGCACGCCCACGTAATTCTCAGAGACACCTGTTCTGTTTGCCTCTGTAGCCATTTCCGCTACTGCCGGAAATAAGGTCAAACAAACATCCGTTCCTTTCAACGACCGGAAACACCCTCGCTTGCATCAGCCTTCCTCGGGTGGGGCCAGATTGTTATATTACATTTCAACCAAAGATGATTGTAATACACACACACGCGCGAGCGGGCATATATATATATATATATATATATATATATATATATATATATATATATATATATATTCGTTATCCACATACGAGTTTGTTTTGCTGTATCATAGTTCATCAGTATGGCTAACATCCACTTGCCTCTGGCCAGAACCGAAACTCAACCGACTTTCTGTCTGTCAGACTCACTAACCCCTAAGTCATAGGCGTATGGAATAAGAGAAAGGATATTTTAGCGTGTTGTTTATAAGCGGCGTATACACACGCCAGTCACCGAATGAACTCAATTCGTTGCTGAAGAGTTATGCATATATCGCCGAAGTGGTAACTGTTTTTTTTTCAACTTTCTCTCTCTAAAGAGCTCAATCGTATTGAGGGCATAATATTCGTCATCCACATGCAAGCCAGTTTTGCTGTATCACTGCTTATCAGTGTGGGCAGACATCCACTTGCCTCTAACAATATATATATATATATATATATATATATATATATATATATATATATATATATGAAATTTACAAACGATATGCTGTAGAGCTCAGTATTCGCGTCAGAAACTCAAATACGAACATGTCAGAGTGTTTGGCAGTCAATCTGAAGAAGTGCAGAGGATTTAGAGAGAATTGGATGATATATGTAGATAATATCAAGGATTTTAAAGTGATCGCTAGTGATGACGACGCTATGTCTGACAACAGGACACTGCACCCATGCTACACAAGCACGAGAACCTATTTTTGGCTGCTAGACAATTTTTGCAGCCATATCATCCCTTACATCTGGCCACCTAACTCCCCAGACTGCACGATCCTTCTTTATTATGTGTAGGTGCGCAGTTGAGCCGGAAACCAACAAATCTCCTTGTAACCTGCAAGATTAATTGAAGGCAAGGATTATGGCAGCATTCACTAACTTAAACAAGGAGACCGTACAGAAGAGATGTAGGAGATTTCGAAGTCATCTGGAGAATATAGTTGATGCGAATGGCGTGTTTATAAAATAAATTTATTCTTTAGCATTTTTAAATTCTTTTAATTAATCTTGGTAACTATATCAGTATTAATTTCATTTTGGTAATTATATCTGAATTAATTCCATTTTGGTAACTATATCAGAATTAATTTTATTTTGGTAACTATAGCAGAAGTAATTTCATTTTGGTAACTATATCAGAATTAATTTCATTTTGGTAACTATATCAGTATTAATTTCATTTTGGTAACTATAGCATAATTAATTTTATTTTGGTAACTATAGCAGAAGTAATTTCATTTTGGTAACTATATCAGAATTAATTTCATTTTGGTAACTATATCAGTATTAATTTCATTTTGGTAACTATATCAAAATTAATTTCATTTTGGTAATTATATCTGAATTAATTCCATTTTGGTAACTATATCAGAATTAATTTTATTTTGGTAACTATATCAGAATTGATTTCATTTTGGTAACTATATCAGCATTAATTTCATTTTGGTAAATACATCAGTATTAATTTCATTTTGGTAACTATAGCAGAATTAATTTTATTTTGGTAACTATAGCAGAATTAATTTCATTTTGGTAACTATATCAGTATTAATTTCATTTTGGTAACTATATCAGAATTAATTTCATTTTGGTAACTATATCAGTATTAATTTCATTTTGGTAACTATATCAAAATTAATTTCATTTTGGTAATTATATCTGAATTAATTCCATTTTGGTAACTATATCAGAATTAATTTTATTTTGGTAACTATATCAGAATTGATTTCATTTTGGTAACTATATCAGCATTAATTTCATTTTGGTAAATACATCAGTATTAATTTCATTTTGGTAACTATAGCAGAATTAATTTTATTTTGGTAACTATAGCAGAATTAATTTCATTTTGGTAACTATATCAGTATTAATTTCATTTTGGTAACTATATCAGAATTAATTTCATTTTGGTAACTATATCAGTATTAATTTCATTTTGGTGTAATTTAGACGCTAATTCATCCATTCCGTCCTGTATATACTGCATACTGTGGGAAAGAAAGAATTTTTCGTTATTACATACAGTCAATAAAAGCAGTGTCTATCATAAGAAATATTTAATAATGTAGTTGAATTTGTCTTAAAATGTATCTTTTTACATTTTAGTAAATATTCCCATAATTTCAATCCTTTACTCTCAAGCAACTACGGTTATTTTAGCTTGTCATCGAAGAAATTGTAGCAAATATATCTATAGATAGATAGATAGATAGATAGATAGATAGATAGATAGATAGATAGATAGATAGATAGATAGATAATTTTCTATTTCAATTTTTTTTTCTTATCTTTCTTTTTTGTTTTCTTCCCCAACTATCATTAATCATATAGCCCCGAAATTGGAGTGGAAATAATGAATGGATGCAATCAGTAAACGGTATGTAAAAGCTTAAAAACATCATGTTTCTGATTGAAACGTCTTCTTCCTATAAGACGGATAATAAAATTACAATGTCCTAACGGACGATGCTAATTGTGAAGCTGATGAAATCGTATGTTTTTTTTTGTTTTTTTTGTTTTTTTAGGTCGTTTTCTAACCAAGAAGATACAGCAGATGATGATAAGAATGATTTTTATAACTTCGGTATTCTGCCTTTTATATCTGGCAATGGCTACACAAGAGAAATGCGAGATTCTGAATGAAATAGGTTCCCCGTCACTTAGGGTCTAGAAAGGCACATCACTTCACTCAATCACTATCTAATTGTAACGTTATTATTAAACATTTCTTTTCTTTAGCAGTCAGATAAGGTAGAGCAAATCAATTATAAGTTTAGTAATTGCTGAATGATTTCAGTGTGCTACATAGATATGACATATGCTCCCGAGGACAGTTTACTAAGAAGGATAAAGATCAGATAAAAAGAAAATATTACATTTGAAAGAAAGAAAGAAAGAAAGAAAGAAAGGTTGGTGGAGGGAGAAAGATAAACCAATAATAAAAAGAAAGTTAAGGAAAATTGAATGATGAAGGTGAATGATGAAGGTGAAAAAGGACAGGATGAAAAGAAAAGATAACAGACACATCAAACAAAGAAAAAGGGGTGGCAAGCGGAGAAGCAAACGAAAAAAGAAAAGGAAGAAAAAAGAAAGAGAGTAAAACTGACATAAAGAGGAGGAGGATGTAAAAAGAAAAGAAAAAGAAGGAAAGAAGATATCAAAACAGGTTGGTGAGAAGAAGATAACCATGAGGAAAAAGAGGACAAAGAAATCAAAAGAGACCTAAAAAAAAATGAGTTAAAATAAGTATTAAAGAAGAAGAAAAAAGAAAAGGAAAAGAGAAGAAAGAAAAAGCATAAAAGAGAATAAAATACAAAAAAGAGAAAAAGCAAAAAAGAAACGAAGAAGAAAAGAGAAGAAGAAGGGAAGAAGAAGAAGCAAAAAGAGAAGAAACAAAAAAGAAGAGAAAAAAGAGAAGAAAAAAAAGAAGAGAAGAAGCAAAAAAGGGAAAACGAAGAAAAAAGAAGTAAAAAAGAAGAAGAAGAAGAAAAAGATAAAAAGACGAAAAAAGAAGCAAAAAAAGAGAAGAAAAAAGAAGAAAAAAAGAAGCAAAAAAGAAGAAAAAAAGAGAAAAATAAACAAGATAAAGAGAAGATAAATCCTAAGAAAAGAGCACAAAGAAAGCAAAAGAGAGCAAAAAAAAAATAGAAATGGGATAATGTAACTGAAGAGGAAAAAACAAGTGAAACAGAGAAATTAAAGGACAAATGACGAAGAAGAAGAAGAAGAAGAAGAAGAAGAAGAAAAAAGAAGCAGAAGACAGTGAGCAACTAAGCTTCTTGATATACAATTTTTTAAAATTTGTAGCACCATCATCTTTTAAATGTCTCAGTTGTTACTATTAACTCAGTAAATAGCTGTGTGGTATGGGGCCACAGCCTCACCTGCTTAGTTTTTACTGCTGCTGCGCTTCTTGTAACCCGTACATTTCACGAAATTGAGTTGACCAACGAGCTGTCCTCCCAGTAGCCCGCTTCAACCAAGACTAGAAAATCCAACCAGCCCTACTAAAAACCACAAAATGGGATAAAAGAAAAGAGACGACTCGTAACTATCCAATAGGATTTGTGCGAAACAGAGCCCAGCACCTGTAATTTGACCTCAGCAACAACAATCACGCATTCGAACTGATAACTGCTACACTTCGAAAACGTACATAAATGTCTTTGCGTTGTATAATATCTTGGTTAGTTTGGAATAATGATTCGGAATCATTCATGATTACCAGTAAAAATGATAGAATTTTGCTAGGAAGTGTATTTCGGACTGGGAAATGTCACTCAATGCGAAATACAGGTATTGGACTATTAGATTTCATTTTGACGAGCCAAGGTCAAAGAAGTCAGCGCCCGGAGTGAGACAAAATGCACCGGAAGTCCCAGATGTCAAGAGGTAACTATTTAAGTGACGTCTGCTCTCACAGAGCGTCAGTTTTACAGTTTTAGAGAGTAGAGTTGCAGACAGCAGCCAGTCTGGTTTGGCTGGCAGCCTGGTGTGTAATCTCATCAGATCTTACCCACCCTTTCCACAATACGGTCAAGTCACCAATGAAAAACAGAATAAAATAATGTAATATTTTTTTTATTTAAATATGAAGTCTTAATGTCTGTCGGTTTTATCTATTGTGAAAAAAAATGTCATTTTGATTCATTTTCAGTCAAGTTTATTTCGTAATTTACCTTAAGTGAAGAAGATACGCAAATTTCGGTTCGAGCTGAATCTCGCTGAATGGAGAGCGGTTTATTGGCCGTCAAGTATAAAAGAAAAAACACATTTGATTGCAGTATGTTGTCGACGAACCCGAAGTTTATATTCCCCGACATTTTGCTGTAGCATTAATTTCGTCGAAGCGACATATATCCGACGAAGAGAGTCTACAGCATTTGTATTTAATCGGTTTTCAAAGATCTGTCGATCGTGAGTATGGAGACTGACAGGCCAAATGATGTGTTTGCACTGCGTAAAACCCGCAATTAAATATGCTATTTTGTAGTTATATTGTAAAAAATATGTTTGGAACCTTCATAAATTTAACATGCATTGCTATTCATTTTGCATCATCTGAATTGCTTTTTTTTTTTTTAGTGGTTGGCTTGTTTTTAATGGCTTCGCAACCCTTTGTGAATTATTTAAAACCGATAAGTATTAAAATAAAAGAATAAAAAAAAATAAAAAATATGTTTGGAACCTTCATAAATTTAACATGCATTGCTATTCATTTTGCATCATCTGAATTGCTTTTTTTTTTTTTTTAGTGGTTGGCTTGTTTTTAATGGCTTCGCAACCCTTTGTGAATTATTTAAAACCGATAAGTATTAAAATAAAAGAATAAAAAAAAACATATCCAAGTAATAGGTGACAGGATGTGTTGTGTTACACGGTACTAGAAACAGAGGGTTAGTTCTCCTCTTGACCAAATGGGAAAGGCAAATACATGATTTTTCAAAAAAGCTGGTGGAATTCTGTTTCTACGCTTTTTTAAGCAACTGCATATTTTCATTACAAATAATCGCTTATCTTTGGCGATAAGCTAAGCGTTCATTACATGTGAGACGCCGAGTAAGGATTGGACTCACTACTAAATCGTAACTCTTCTAGCGAGGCAAGTTAGTCTCCATTACACTAGGTCGAAATTCCTTCGATAATTATTTTAAGCAAAGCTTACATGTAGCACAAGCCCGAATGTATAAGGCACCTAGTAAAGATTGAAAAACGTAGCCAGTGTCAATTGTTCTAGCTCAGCGACACAAGCTTCCTAGCCATTACACAACGTTGAAGTACCCGTATACAGTTACTTATGTTTCTGTAGAAAATATTATGTCTGTTCAGTACTTATATGGGTGTGTATAAATTTGTACGAGGAAGTGCGGGAAAGAATTAAATTTACACCCGGACTTAAACAAGTATTTATCAAATCTTCCCTTTGTAGTCCTAAATGTGATATTAGCATAGAGACTTTACCACATTTATTTGTTTATCGTTTCACCCCAAGCAAGGCATTCCACTGCCACTATTGCGCAGGGGGTTACATAGGGAAAGGTGGTGAGAAAGAGTGGTTAGATATAGGAAATGTCAGAATGGGGGTGATAGACGAGTAAAGATGTAGATGGGAAGAGTGTTTCAGAGAATGGATGCGGGTTAGAGTGTTAGGAGGTGTCTATTACTTTTAAACTCCTGGAGATTGTAGCTGTCGGGGAACCTAGTATGTGGAAGGGAATTCCACAGGCATGTAGTGCGAGAAAAGAACCTGTTGGAGTAGAAATTGCGATTATATCAATGTAATTGAAGAAAAATTGGTTTCAAGAAAGGCGTCAATTTTTCCCAGGTTTATCATCACAAACGTTGTTGGTAAGATCAGTATATATATATATATATATATATATATATATATATATACGATTAGTACAGAACGAAGAATGAATTTTTTCCAACGTCCAAAACAATTAATTTAAAACAGTGCTCTATATATAATATATATAGAGCCTTGAATATAGAAATCCTTAAATATATAAATAGTAACAAGTTTCTGAACTAGAGGCATGAAACAACAGTAAACTGTAAGCACATTAAAGATCTAACCCTACAATCATGCTAAGAAACACTCGGAATTTGGTTAGATATTTCTATTATAAAAGAACCAAAATGCTATAGAAAAAATCGATCTAATAAATTCTTAAAGTAAGGTCTAATACCCACAAAAATATCTAAATAAAATTTAAAATGAAATGAATTAATAGGCTTCCAAACTATGATCTAAGAAAAATTAAAAATTAAAGAAAAAAATATTTATATTGATCCTAATTAATTGTAATTTATACTTATTTCTATGGCGACACATACTTATGATCTCTCTTCGTTTATTTAGGAGTATATTTTGGTATTAAAAATTTAAGATTTTAATTTTTTCTGTCAAACATGGATTACATATCTCTCTCTCTCTCTCTCTCTCTCTCTCTCTCTCTCTCTCTCTCTCTCTCACTCTCTCTCTCTCTCTCTCTCTCTCTTAAGCTATTAGGGATCCTATGAGCCTCCATTTTATTTGTGGATTTAAATTATTTTCTTTTAACTCCCAGTATTTTCGAGAAAGGCCTGTTTGGTATCTGAAACTAGGGTTGGTGAGGGAACCCCTGTGGGTATAAAGCCGTTGCTTCCAAATTCCCGCCAAAATTCCGATATGAACATTACACTTCTCTTTATTTTCATCAGGAGAGATAGTGGCTTGATAGATTACATTTTCTGATCTACAATAACCCTCCACCGGACATTTTTTTTTATCGTATCACGCCGAGCAAGGCGGTGGTGCCACTGATGTGCAGGGGACTACATAAGAGTAAAAAGATTAGATAGAAGAGAGTGAAGAGAAAGACGAACCAATTAGAAAGGAGCAAGAGAAGGATGGGAATACAGGGCGGTGAAGAAAGAACTAAAGTCAATGGGTTTAAAGATGAGTATTGACATTGCATTTAAATTCTTGGATGTTGTAGCCGTCAGGAAAGCAAGTATATGGAAACGAGTTCCACAGGCGGGAAGTGCGAGAGAAGAAGCTGCAGGATTAGAATCGTCGTCTGCATTTGATTGATCTAACTGTGAATGGGTGAGACCCAGTTGCCAATCTGGTTGTAAGAGTAAACACCTGTTGCAGAGGCGCCAGTGACTTAAGTTCGTTGGAGCAGAAGCCATGATAGTATTTATAGAACAGACAAAGAGAAGCCACATCCCGTTGGTGGGGAAGTGGCTGGAGTCGACCCGCCAAGTCGGTACCTATCACATTACTGATTTTTCTTTGGAGCCTGTCAAGAACACTGAGATGAACAGTAGGGGTGCCTGACTATATATGGCAGCAGTATTCCGGACGAATGGTTGATTTGTATATATGCAGGATGGATTCAGGCTGGAAAAACATCCTAGCCCGGCACAGTGACCCAACCTTCTTAGCAGTGGATTTAGCTATGGACTCAATGTAGTGGCTCCACTTGAGATCAGAAAAGAGGGTAAGGCCGAGGAGGCGCAGTGTATTGCTCTCAGGGAGACTCGCTTGGTCCATGCTTATGGAAGGCAAGAGAGGTTACCTGTGATGATTGACAGACAACAGCTTGGTCTTAGACGCATTGAAATTTATCAACCACTTCTTACCCCAATTCAACCACAGAATGTAGATCCCTCTCAAGATCAGCAGCGAGATTATGTTTATCCGCCACGCCAGGTTTCTTACTGATGCGGAAGTAAATTGTGGTGTCATCTGTGTAGATGCCTACTTGGCTCTTGATCTCGTCTGGGAAGTAATTTATGAAAATAAGGAAGAGCGTCGGGCCTAGGATAGAGCCCTGGGGGACACCAGCGTTTGTACAGTAGGGTGTGGAGGCATGCCCATTCAGGACGACATTCATTATGCAGTTATTTAGAAAAGATTGGATCAGATTAAGCAACCGTCCGGTAAGACTGTAAGCCCGTAGCTTGCAAAGAAGTCCAGAGTGCCAAATCCTGTCAAAAGCCTTGGAGATGTCCAGAGCAACAGCACGAACCTCGCCGGACTCCTCAAGGGCCTGGAACATGTACTCCGTAATGATCGTTAACATGTCGTGGATCTGGCAAAACGGAAGCCATACTGCCTGTTAGAGAAGAGTTTATAGGCTGTAAGATGTTGAACTATTTCAGCATTAATAATGGCCTCGAATACTTCCCTGAAAATTAGTAGAAGACTGATAGGGGGATGGTTGGATGGGTCCGAGGGTTCACCAGAGTTCTTAAATACAGGAACGATAGAAGAGGACTTCCAGCATGCAGGAAAACAGGAAGCAGAAAGACAGTAGTTATACAGTTTAGAGAGGACAGGGGAGAGTTCAGGGGCACATTTCTTAAGGACAGTCAGCGGGATTCCATCGCCACCGCTCGCCTAATGGTTATTTCTAGATTTACAATTGGAGGTGTAAGGGGTATCATTCTGTTCTCTATACTGAATTTAGTAATCATATGCTGATATTCGTACATAATTGCTGTGTATTTGAGAATGATTTCTGAATAGTGTAGTGGTTAATCATTGTTGTCAGTCAGTTAAGTGCCATACTTGAAACACGCTTGGGCGATCATTTCTTTTTCGAGACATGACTGACTGGGCAGAAGATTATCCCGCAGTAGGTTGCCATTGCTTTCTGCGGTAGACTGGTTGCTGACCAAGGCTATAGAACCAATCTGTCCTGCTATTTAACCCATAACTGGAGGGAAGAGACGGATTAATACCTTTCCCAAGGGTATTTGTGCGTAAGTGAATGCAATGGATTCAGCTGGAATTCGAACTCGGCTCCCCGGTTTCTCGTTCCGAGCCGATATCCAATCATTGTTGTATTTGCCATGTAGCCAACCTGTGTGATATTATTGGGCCCTCCCTTTCTATGTTCACTATGATTTATCGAACCCTATCATTCCTTCGAGGACCGTTTTTCAGGATCTCACCATTTGATATCTAAACCCTGTCCGATCGTTAGCACTCTCTGATTTTTCTCTGTCATTTTTATCTTTCTCTCTCTTTCTCTGTGTTTAACCTTAGGCCACGCTTTCCCTCAATTTCCCTCTCTAACTCGATCTTGCCCTCCCATTCGAACCTCTCCCTCGGCCTCTTCTTCGATTTATTTCCCTCAACCTGCCTCCTATCTCTCTCACGATCCCTCTCCGATTTCTCTTCATTAATCTCTCTCAGATCTCTTTCTTTTGATCTCCCTTTGATCTCTCTCACTCGATCTCTCTTCAACGATCTACCTCCGAAATCTCTCCGAACCCTCTTCATCAATCTACCACCAATCTCTTTCTTTTCATCTACTCCGACCTCTCTCACTCGAACTCTCTCCGATCTCTCTCATTCGATCTCTCTCATTCAATCCCCCTCTCTCTATCTCTCTCTCTCGATCTCTCTCAGATCTCTTTTCATCAATCCACCTCCAATCTTCATCTTCTCCGATCTCTCTCAATAGATCTCTCTCATTCGAACTCTCTCATTCAATACTTCTCCGATCTTTCTCTCTCTCTCTCTCTCTCTTTCTCGATCTCTCTCCGATCTCTCTTCATCAATCCACCTCCAATCTCTTGATTTTCCTCCGATCTCTCACTCGATCTCTCTTCATTAATCTACATCTAATTTCTTTCTCTTCATCTCTATCTGATCTCTCTTGCTCGATCTCTCTCCGATCTCTCTTCATCAATCCAACTCCAATCTCTTTCTCTTCATTTCTATCCGATCTCTCTTCATCAATTTATCTCCAATGTCTTTCTCTTCATCCGATTTCTCTCTCTCTCTCTCTCCTCTCTCTTTATCTCTCTCCGATCTCTCTTCTCCAATCTACTTCCAATCGCTTTCTCTTCATCTCTATTTGATCTCTCTCACTGGATATCTCTCTGGTTTATCTTCATTAATCTACTTCCGATTTCTCTCGCTTAAATGTCCCTCTCTTTCGGTAAACTTGAATCTTTTGTTCTCCGTTTTGTTCCTTCGGACTCCTGTCTCCGATATTTCGCTCCAATGTCTCTCTGTCTCTCTCTCCTTCTCCCCCCCTCTCTCTCTCTCTCTCTGTTTTTTTTTTTTGTCGTTTGTTGTTGTTTTTTTTTCGGGGGTTGTTATGTTTTCTGCGAAAGGTCATTTATAAATTTATAAATGTAATATCTTTCAACTGACTTGAAATCTTCTAATTCTATTGAGAATAACGCTCATGGAAATTTATGCAAAAGAAATCAAGTTTCCGGTAAATCTATGCTATTTCATTCTTTATCTGGTTAAAATTGGATGAACATGAAAACCATCTGTTTAAATTCTAGATCGACAAAAATTTGTCTATAACAAAAGTAAGCATTTTCCTTATCAGCACACGTATTTCAGTGTTTTTCACACACACACAAACACACACACACACACACACGCACACATATATATATATATATATATATATATATATATATATATATATACACTACCGGCCATAATTATTGGGCGACCCCCAGTGTTTTAAAAAATGTATTTCATACTATTTTTTGTATTTATTGCCAAGTGAATAATTTTACATGAACATAGAATGGTTCTTTTGTTAATACTGCACAATAACATGTGCATCAAATCAATTTATAAATATTTAAGAATTACCTATATTGTAGTTTCCTCAATGAAAGAATGAAGAAAATTTAGAATGATATTGTAAAACTTTGCAAAGTAATAATAACAAAAGAACCATTTTATTTTCATTTAGAATTATCCACTTGGTAATAAATACTAAAAATATTATGAAATACATCATTTCTTTGAAAAAAAATGGGGGTTGCCTAATAAATATGGCCGGTAGTATAGATAGATAGATAGATAGATAGATAGATAGATAGATAGATAGATAGATAGATAGATAGATAGATAGATAAACTCCGTTAGTCTGTCTGCCTGACCGTCAAACCCTCTAAAATAACAATATATTGACCAATCGGCACTAAATGTTGTGAAGAAGAGCAAACGAGTAAGAGGATACAGATACAGTTGAGTTTACTTGGGTGCATAGCTTAGTACAATCAATTGTCACTAATTTTGGGGAAAAAACTAAAACTTGTCTTACTTAATATACAAAATATTCCCACTATTTTAAAAACAAATTAAGTTTTTAAACGGAAGAATCTACTTTCAAGTTCGCCCCGAATTTTCGAGAAGTGTGAACAAATCGGAAGATTAAAAGCTTCACAATGTTGGAATTTGTTCAAGAAATAATTATTTACGCATGCCCAGTTGCATGTTGCATATTCAAGAGGAAGTAATTCTAAGAGTTTATTCTTCGCTGTTAAAAAGAAAAAAGAAAAAGACAACTTTTTTGAAAATATTGTTTACCATAAATTTTTAAAAAAATGTTACCATAATATATTTTGTGAGTATTTTATCCTATTTTAATTTGACATACGTTTGCCTAAAAATTCTTTTTTAAATATCTTGTATACAGCAGTATTACTTATTTCATTTTATTTTATGTGATTCTGTAATCACAATATTGTGTTTGAAATTAAAACACATATTATGTCCCCATTAAATAATATGTTTTGAATAGAAAGGATTTAAATATAGATATGTTTGTGCTTTTTTATTTGTTATTTTTTTGTGAATAAAATAGCGTCATAAACCTCATAATCTGTTTCAGAAAGGGTATTTATCTACAATCAAAAAAACGATACATTTTATTTATTTTTTCTGTTAAGAATTCGCTTAAACATTCTTTTGTGGGATAGAAAATTAAGAAATAAAATCAATTTTCTTCATTTTACAAAAAATGAAAATGACGAGTGAAATCCTGGTTTTGTTGCGAAGAAAAAGGACTGCCCTCGTGCTTACAGAAAAAGTCAAAACCGCATTTTGCGAGTAGATGTTCAATTGATTTTCTGACCAATAGAAGCGATTTGCAAGGCCATAAAGACTTCACGATCCAATGCGAAAAATCTAAATGGTTTATAAATGACTTCAATCAGCGTCAGTCAGTCAGACATGGAAGCAGGAGAGACGACAAGCTAAATGTAACAAGACAGAAATTTCAAGTCAATCTGGACATAAGGTTGCGTTGCACATCGTTCTCTTTCTCCTTTTTCTCGTGTACTGATTCCTTTTAACTCTTTTTCGCCATTCAAAGACACTCCTACCGAACAAAGGCTAATGCATACATACGTACGGACGCATAAACTCTTTCCAACAAATTACTACTACGAACATTTCTTAACTTTCTCTTTGAACATCAATTTCTACCAATTAAGGTTATTCTATTCGTTTAATAAATTTCTATTGTAACATG
Organism: Ascarosepion bandense; assembly: GCA_037127315.1. Taxonomy (NCBI): domain Eukaryota; kingdom Metazoa; phylum Mollusca; class Cephalopoda; order Sepiida; family Sepiidae; genus Ascarosepion; species Ascarosepion bandense. The sequence goes on along the minus strand of JBBBDQ010002124.1, from coordinate 793,172 downwards.
AAAAATGACTATTTTATTATTACGCTATTCCACACTATTCCACACCAATCTACAATCTCCAACCAACCTTCTGATGAAAACTTACTGATAATTCTGATGATAATTCAGGGTATAACTTGTAAGTGGTAGGGATTTGTGGTGCAGTGGATATCGGCACGGAACGAGAAATCGGGGAACCGAGTTCGAATTTCATTTGAATATGTTGCATTCACTTACGCGCAAATACCCTTTGAAAAGACATTAATCCGTCTCTTCCCTCCAGTTATGGGTTACATAACACGACAGATTGGGTTCTATAGCCTTGGCTGGCAACCAGTCTACCGCAGGAAGTAATGGCAACCTACTGCGGGAAATCTTCTGCCCAGTCACTTATATTCCCTACAGATCCCCGCAAAAAGTACCTCTAATCTTTTACTCTGTAATTCTCTACCTCGAGTTTTCCTTGGGCCCTGTACAGGGTGAACATTATTATAAAAATTAATACACAATTTTATATTTTAAAAAATCGCTAAAATTCATTCCCGCTTCCCGGTGCACTGAATGATTTCGATAAAACTTTAGTCAGGTAAATAAAATGTATATTAATAAAATGATATTATACAGTACAATATTATTTATATAATGACACATTTCAGTTATATTTTATAAAGTACTGAAATAGAAGAGATCCAATTTTAAAACGGAGCTTTTCTGCAATCTATTTCAGAGTTTATCAGACAATAAACGCCGAATACTAACCTAGCCCTGAGTCATTCAACCACATTATTTTCGTCACGACTACCCTCGCAAAAATTCTCCCGGTCGCAGACGTTCTTCAAGATATTTCTTCCGCCCAAATACCGCTGACCTGCAATTCTTTTCATAAAGAACCAACGCAGTTCATAATCTAACTTAAGAAAAAGAAGATAAACTTGAGCCACAAAACTGAAGAGACTTTCAAAAAAGTTATTTTGAAGAATTTCTTTTGCTTCTTTAAAACTTTGGACGTGTTTTCTGTTATTGTATTTGAATTAATACTTATTATTATAAACAAAAATGATTCTGAACTCTTTTTTTCAAATTGGCACACTCCTATCTCTTTTCAAAATATTAAATTTAAACCAAATGATATTCTTGATCACAACTGTTTTGTCAGTTCTTTGCGCTGATATAAAAGATTCTCTAAAAAATACACGAGGTATTATTAATTCCATTTTAAATAAATGTTATTTTAAATCCTTATGGTTTTGTAATTAGACATGATAGAATTACTCGAATCTTTATAATTTATTTCGATACAAATTTCTAAAAATTCCTTGGTCAACAGCGAAAGATTTTAGTTTAGCCAACAAAAGGACATCGTTTATTTTCTCTTTCAGTGAAACCAATATGAGGGAAAAAGTAATATGGAGGATTTAAAATAAAAATAGGTAAAAAGAACAACAATAATTCTTTTCAAATGAGAAGAAAATCTAGACAATAAATAAAAAAGAAAATAAATGAAAATGCCTAGACTATGTGCCCAAAACATATATTTTAATATTTTGGTTGATTTTGTTTAGTGGCATCTCAGTCTCTATGGGTTATTTATACCGAAGTTTAAATATTTTGAACACAAATGTATGCCGCTAAAAACAGACAAAATGTATTGCTGGTTAATTAAATGCCATACGTGATACCCGCTCGGACGTTCATACCTATTTCGAAACATGATCGACGAGGTTGCTATTACAATTTTACTTAAACTTTCTTCATATTCAACCAAAAGCTGGACGGAGAAGAGGTGGATTAATACTTTGCCCATAATAAATTAAATGAATTCGACATCGGTTCTCCGAATTCTTTTTCCGAGCTACATCACAACGCATTTTAAAATACATTAGTGATTTCACTACGCATATGTATGGTTACCAGCAAAGGCTATAGAACCCAATTTGTCCTGTTATTTAATCTATAGCTGGAAGAAGAAGCGACAGATTAAAACTTTTCTCAAGGATATTTGTGCGAAAGTGAATGCAAGAGATAATAAATAATTATTGACCTCATGTAGTAACTCTCTAGCATGACTGGTTTTCTGCTACATCACAGTGAAACATCGGTTTCATTAGGATCACCGAAGTTAAGCAACGTTGATTCTTGTCAATAGCTAGAGGGCTGACCACCTCGGAATGCCAGGTACTTGTATGTGCTGTGATTTAATAAGTAATGGCTTGGATTTGTTAATCGGGGAGCCGTGTTCCAATTTTTGTTGGGTTCGTTGGATTCATTTACGTTCAAATACCATTGGGCAAGGTATGAATTCACCTCTTCTCGCCCGGTTATGTGTCACTTAGTAAGACGTGTATCAATAAACCATTAATGCTTAAAATCTAAATATGTTTTCTTGTTTTAAAAACACCTGCGAAGGGTTGATAAGCTGTAAAAACAATAATTTAACACATATTAAATAAAACATTACCTTACATAACCAAACTCTCTAGCCAAGTGTAACATTAATTCTAAGAAAATAAAAAGAAACTCTGAATTCCAAACCGTAGAGAAGGCGGTATGAAGCCACATCAGTCAGTCAGTTAAGTGCCATACGTGATACACACTTGGGTGATCATGTCTTGAAGGAGACATGACTGACTGTGCAGAAGATTATCTCGCAGGAGGTTGCCATTGGCTTTCTGTGGTAGACTGGTTGCCGACCAAGGCTATAGAACCCAATCTGTACTGTTATTTAACCCATAGCTGGAAGGAATAGACGGATTAATACCTTTCCCAAGGGTATTTGCGCGTAAGTGAATGCAATAAATTCGGCTGGAATTCGAATTTGCCCCCCCCCTGATTTCTCGTTCCGAGCCGATAGCCACTGCTCCACAACGCACATCACAATTTTAAAAAACCCTCGTTACTCACATACTCAGTCCATTTGTTTTCAGCCTTCTTCTGTATAACCACATGCTTGTCTCATTCTGATTTTGAGTATAACTACCCTTTTTATTTCTATTTCCCTTAAAACTTTCTCGTGCCTCCTTTGTTCTATTCCCAGCTTAATTCTGTAGAACCTCGTTTCTTTTGCCTCAAGTCTCGTCTTCACCTGTGCGACAACTGTCCAGCATTCACTGCCATATAGGAGAGATCGATATTACCTAACAGTTCATTGCTCTTTTATTAGTTTCAAACAAAATCTTTTTTACCAGTTTTAAACCTGTGAAACTTTCCCGATTTTCTTATTTTAAATTTCTCATGAATATTAATTCTTCAGTTAATGATTGAATAAAGCCTCGGCGAGTACTTCGAAAAGAAACTATTCGTAGAAATTCCCATATTGGATTTTTTGTATATTTAAGCTTAATAACTTTACCATGTGCGTTGTGGTGCAATGGATATCGAATCGGAATGGCAAATCGGGGAGCCGAGTTCGAATTTCAGTTGGATTCCTTGCATTCACTTACGTACAAATATCCTTGGAAAAGGTATTAATCCGTCTCTTCCTTCCAGTTATGGGTTAAATAATAGGACAGATTGGGTTCTATAGACTTGGTCGGCAACCAGTCTACTGCAGAAAGCAATGGCAACGTACTGCTGGATACATCTTCTGCCCAGTAAGTCATGTCTCTTTGGAGACATGATCGCCAAAGCGTGTATCATGTATAGCACTTAACTGACTGACTGAACTTTAATAATTAATTTATTCTAACAACTTTAACAAAATATTCCAATAACTATCATAGCATGAATACTGGTTGTTATTTTAAGAATTAACAAGGTGCAAAAGAAAAGATTTGTAATTGAAAGTATTTTACGTTTCACTGAAACAGATGTTAAACAGTTTTATATACCCTTCTTGCTTTCATTTTCTGACTGAAACCAAGTAGCGCTGTTGATATGCATTTTGTCTTTTCAAGCAATTGAAGCAGAATAGATCATTATTTATAAGGAAAGAGACGCTAAACATGTCTATCTTTGTTTCATTTGTTTATTTTGATATGTCCCGGAAAGGGATATAAATCTGATTCGAGGTAGTTAAGCGGTTTAGGCAAACGCAACCAGTAGGACAATCTAGTACGTAGACGTAATGGACGGTACTCGTCGTATGCAGTATCCTGAGACGTAGGCGTAGTCAATAAACGTAGACCAATAGTCGTAGACAAATAGTCGTAGACCATTAGACCTCTAGCGTTATACCTATGGACGTAGACTTCTAGTCGTATAGACGTATAGACGTAAACCTCACTGCCTCCTCGCCTTCGTCTGTATTTATGGCTGACACCAGTAAATCACTTTACTGTAAGAGGGAAAACAAGGTGTATAAATACTTTACTGTAAGGGGGAACCAAGGTGTATAAATATTCATTACATATTCATTACATCATATTTATTTCTTTTTATCCATAAAACCATGTAGCCTTTATGATATGTCTTTGTTTTTTATGAGTTCAAAACGGAATAGTTCCTTACTTATGAGGTGGCGGCAAGGCGTAACGGTCGGACAAACTATGTAGCTAACGAAGAGAGGTTCACGTATAATTACTATTTGATACTTTGATTAGCTTTCGCTAGCCATCTCTCTCTATTTCAATGCACTTTTGGATTTTTTGTCCCATTTTTGGAGATAACTTATTAAGCATATATTTTGATCGCCATCTTTAGCGTTGATGGCATAAATTTATGTGAAAGGGAAGATACGAGGGTGAATAAATAAATAGAATGTACGAAGGCTGGCACCTAATTAATTCTGAGATTAAATGTTCATGTATTATTTATCTTGTGTGCTTAATATGAATGAAATGCATTGAAGAAAGATATGATAAAAATAGTTATATTAAATATTTCGGTAACGAGATATTGTAGGATTTTACAAGTAAGTAGTAGTTGTGCTGCACTTTCAGATCTGTTGAAAAATAAAACTACATTTTTATTTATTTATTTATTTATTTATTTATTTATTTTTGTTATTAAAATCAATCGTAAAAAGAGATAGATTAAAAAATAGATAGATGAATAAAATAAATATGGTTGAATTTGTGGTAGGGTTTGGGAATGAGTTCGCTTCTAATTTATTCTGAAATATGGAAGTCAGAGAAAACCTTATTAGAAGTAAACAAATTTGGAAATAGGAGATATCGTTTTAGCTTCTTAAAAGCATATATGATCTGGTGAATCTGCTTATATATTTAGAGATTCTTAACAAAATCCAAAAAGGAATCTGCAGTGTCATTCGTCCTGATCTGACATCTCGGCTTCTGTCCCTTTACCACCGCCGTAGCATAGCAACCTCGTGCCTTTTCTATAAATATATCCACGTTAATGGTTTTAATGAAATTTCCCCTATGGTACTAGACTTTGGGAATTTAAGGGCAGTACTTGATCTGTGGCAAGATCTCATCATTTTACAATTGAACTGGTTAGATAAACCGTAAGTTCTATGTTAACGGTTTCTTTTATAGCACTTTCCCGCTGATAGAATTCTTGAATCTCAGTCCAATTTGGTCTTCAATAAATGTAAATGCAATGTCAATCGTTATCTTTTGTCTTCTTAATTCCTCTTTTTTTTTTTTTTACTTTTCTCTCTCCTTAAAAGTGATTTTTTCATGCTTTAGTACTCAGTAATTACTTGCGTCTTAGTGAGATTATTACCTCGCTTGGACAAAATTAAATTTTCATTAGAAAAGGTGGTTATCTGATTAAGAGCAAGAAGGAATTCGGACGCGCCAAACAATTCTACCCATAAAGAACATTCTTGGATTAAATTATATCAAAAACTATTAACGAGTGTTTTAGTCAGATATTGTCAGACTCGCTTGGGGACGTATATCAGCTGCTAACTGCTAACCAGTGGAAACTTTATCGGTCGGCGCTATCATTTCAATTTTGTCATTGACTTCAAAGCAATTTTCGAAAGTCCAACTAATTTTTTCCGATTACTCACCTAATTTCATTGAAGAAGTAGACCAGTTTAATAAAATGAGAAAATACTTTCACTTTTATTAAAGAACAATACTATTGGATATCAATGAATAACGTTTCTTTTCTTTTTTTTATACCTCTTTGTCGGCAAATCGTGGGCAGTTATAGTCTGTAGGGATATGAAATTAAGAATTAAAAGCAACATTCTTCTTCATTTTTACAAATATTCACAATGACGTGTAAAATCATGGTTTTGCCGCTTAGAAAAAGGATTGACCTCGTGCTTACAGAAAAAGTCGAAACCGGAATTCGCGAGTAGATCTTAAATTGGTTTTCCGACCAATGGGATCGATTTGCAAGACTAAAAACGAATTCACGATCCAGTGCTAAAAATTTAAATAACTATAAATGACTTTTTTTCTTTTTTTTTAATCGTATCACTCCGAACAAGGTGGTAATGCCACTGATGCGTAGGGGGCTACATAAGTGTAAAAGGTTAATTAGAAGAGAGTGAAGAGGAAGACGAACCAGTTAGAAAGGAGCAATAGAAGGATGGGAATACAGGTGTGATGACAGTTTCAAAGGTGGAGAGAAAGGAAATGATATACGGTGTGGGAAAAGAACTAGAGTCAAGTGGTTAATAGATGAGTATTGACATTGCATTTAAAATTCCTGGAGGTTGTAGCCGTCAGGAAAGCAAGAATATGGGAGCTAGTTCCACAGGCGGGAAGTACAAGAGAAGAAGCTGAAGGACTAGAATTGTCGTCTGCATTTGGTTATTCTAACTGTGAATGGATGGGACCCAGTTGCCAATTTGGTTGCACAAGTAAACACCTGTTGAGGAGGCACCAGTGGCTTAAGTTCGTTCGAGCCGAAGCCATGAAAGTATTTATAGAACAGACAAAGTGAGGCCACATTTTGATCAGCGTCAGTCAGAGTCAAAGATGCGAACAGCGAGTGAGAGAGACTCACACTAAAATATAACTGGAGAAATTTCAACTACGACTATTTTAACATGAAAAATGTATATTTTATTATTCCACTCTTCTACACATTCGAATCTCCAACCAACCTGCCGACAATCAATCTGATGATCAGTCAGTTAAGTGCCATACGTGATACACGCTTGGTCGATCATGTCTCGAAAGAGACATGACTGACTGGGTAGAATATTATCCCGCAGTAGGTTGCCATTGCTTTCTGCGGTAGACTGGTTGCCGACCAAGGCTATAGAACCCTATCTGTCCTGCTATTTAACCCATAACTGGAAGGAAGAGACGGATTAATACCTTTCCCAAGGGTAAATTTGCGCGTAAGTGAATGCAATGGATTCAACTGGAATTCGAACTCGGCTCCCCGGTTTCTCGTTCCGAGCCGATATCCACTGTACCACAACATGATAACCTTCTGATAATTCCGAATAAATCTGTAAGCTGTGGGGAGTTTCGGTTATGAATGACACAAGGCCGAATTAATAAACATTAACCATCTCCCTATGGCTACAAGTCTTTTTCTGATAAACGTAATGCGTATTTCTGTTTTGCCAGATGTATGAAATAAAAAGGAACCATGCCACGATTTGGATATAGATGAACAATATATTTTCTGATGAACCACCATTTAAAAACAATCTTTAATAAATAAAAAAAGAGAAGTTTTTTACTTCATTAACCCACGAGTTCATTGATGTACCTGCATATATATTGTAATTTAATTGACTACTAGACTACAATAAACATGTCGAGCATGATGACAATGAAAGTCTTTTATATTCAGCAGCATAAATAATTTAAAGAAATATACTGTTCCTGGGTATGACGGTAAACTGCATCCGGCAGCAAGGTCTCTGATTGGGAAGTTGTAAAAGGCATAGAACCACCTCTTAATTGCTGTTGTTCCCAGGTTCACCCTGACCCGGAGTTGCAGCATCTGTTAGGGTTCCAGCTATGGGCAAATAGTTAACCCCTAAACTGGGGTCAAAACACTATGAAAGCATAAAAAACTTTATATACATAAAAATAGACTTTTATAGAAAATATATATTTTTGAAAGAAAAATGTTACCAACAATACGTTTCTGAAGGAAAAAATTATTAACATAACATATTTTTGAAGACAGAAAATCACTACCAGTAATATACTTTTAATACAAAACTAGAAAACATCTTCAGTTTTCTGAAATAAAATAAAAAATTTTAAAATAAAAAATTTTTCATCAAAATTTAACTAAATCAAACCTTCTCATTATAATTGAACATTTAAAAAAAAACACCTTAAAACTTCCTTTTTGTCATTAAATAACCCACAGAGGTTGATATGCCATTAAACACAGGTCAGATTCAAAATTCAAAAGAAATATACGACATGTTGAGAATCATCTGACCGACAACGTACATGTTATTAAGTGTTGATGAAGATTTGACTATTGACTATAAATGATTAGCGCATAGTGTAGGAATTATCTGCGCACAATTCCAACTTAAATTACTGCGTTATATTCCCCACCAGCAACATGCTTAAAATATTGCTGTCACATATGGTCTAGCACTCCTGCTATTTTGACAGAGCTTTCTGATCACACCTTGTAACCGTTTAGACAGAAGTAATATGAAACAATGAATTTTTGTGCTTGTTCAAGTTAATTAACTCAGGGGTCTGCTTGAATGTAGCTAGAATTTTCACAGAAAAAAAATGTTTTCCTTTTACGTTTTCTGTTGCTACATTTGCTACAACAAATCTCCATCCCCTGCTAAATTGATTTTAGATAGATAGATAGATAGATAGATAGATAGATAGAAGCAGAAGCAGATAAACAAAGAGTGAGAGTGAGAGAAATAGGAACAAAACTTAGATAGATAGATAGATAGATAGATAGATAGATAGATAGAAAAAATAGTGAGTGAGTGAGAGAGATAGGAACAAAACTTAGATAGATAGATAGATAGATAGATAGATAGATAGATAGATAGATAGATAGATAGATAGATAGATAGAAAAAGAAGCAGATAGAAAAAAGAGTAACAGCGAGGGAGATAGGAACAATACTGAGATAGATAGATAGATAGATAGATAGATAGATAGATAGATAGATAGATAGATAGATAGATAGAAAAAGAAGCAGATAGAAAAAAGAATGACAGCGAGAGAGATAGGAACAATAGATAGATAGATAGATAGATAGATAGATAGATAGATAGATAGTGAGAGAGTGAGAGTGAGAAAGATACGGAAAAGACAGATATATTTCTGCAGATTGCATAACTATTTATTTATATCTTCGTTGCAAATCAGATGGATCCAAAAAAGTAGACCTGACAGCTGCACCAGAAAAAATACAAAAAAAACAAAAAAAAAAACAAAAAAAAAACAATCAGTGCTTAACTGGCTCAAAAATGTTTTTTTTACTGAAATTGATCAGAGTGACTTTATTAAATCAATTCCTACGTCTACTGCTAGAAATGATGATTTTTCTGCCTCGTACCAGAATTCCTCTTGCATATTTACAAATATACCATTCGTCAGTGCACTGAATAATTTTACCGTATTTAATTGGGTTTAGGGATGTGCGTTGTGGTTCAGTGGATATCGAACCGGAACAAAAAGAAGTAGAGGAGCCGAGCTCGAATTCCAGTTAACTTCCTTACATTACGTAAGCACACTCTTGGAAAAGGCATTAATCCGTCTCTTCCCTCCAATTAGGACAGGTTGGGTTCTATAGCCTTGGCTGGCAACCAGTCTACCGTAGAAAGCAATGGCAACCTACTGCGGGATAATCTTCTGCCCAGTCAGTCATGTCTCTTTCGAGCCAAGATCGCCCAAAGCGTGTAGCATGTATGTGCACTTAACTGACTGACTGAATATAATAATTGGAATCATTTTTAAGGCTTCTACTTGGCATAAAGTGGGAGGTCAGTTTTATATTGTTATGAAGTAATAAACTGATTCCCACCTAAATACTACTTAATAATATAATACATCTCTTCCCCCTCTAGCTATGAGTCAAATAATAGGACAGAATTGGGTTCTATAGCCTTGGTCGGCAACCAATCTACCGCAGAAAGCAATGGCAACCTACTACGGGATAATCCTCTTCCCACTCAGTCATTTCTCTTTCGAGACATGATCGGCCAAAAGCGTGTATCACGTATGGCATAACTGACTGACCCTTATGGTATATCTCGAGATTCTTGAGAAAATTCGAAGAATTGTCCTTTAAATAATCGATCCAGATCTGGCATCACGACGTCTGTCAATTTCTCACCGATGTGATGTGGCTTCCTTCTGTCTTTTCTACAAATATTTCCGTCACAACTGTTTAGATGGGTTTTCCCTTAGTGGCTCAACTGCACGAATTTATGAGTTTACTAGATTGGCAAGTAGCTCTATTATGTTTAATATTGAACACAACCGCCACTTCTATTTTAACAGATTATTTTCTCGCATTTCTCACAGGTAGAATTCCATTTCGATTTTGTGCTCTCCTGTCAAATACAATCTTGAAATATTTAGATGAAACGTCAATCGCCATCTTCTGCCTTCCTGAAATCTGATCCATTATTGTATTTACTCCTCACTAATGTCTTTCCTTTTTTTTTCACTCCTTGTAAGCACCTAAGACAAAGTGACATTATCGCTTTGTTTGGGTTATAATGAGTAAAAAAAGATAAATAGGTAGTTAGACAGAGACATAATGAAGAAACATATACCTTTATGCAAATTAATCGAAACAACTGCTTTAGTTTTCTTTCTTTCGCCATGCGGTCATTTTTAGACTCACTAGAGTGACAGAGTGTAATCGGTTCCTATTTTTTCTACAAATTAGGTCATTTGTGTGCAACAATATTAACCTATTTTCAAGGTGTATGATGAAATTTGTTGGACCTTTATAAATATTACGTCATCCATGATAGCATTTGATTTTTATGACGCCCAGACATTACAGTCGCAAGTGTTGATTAGTTATCCTACGGCTATTGTCTACGATGAGCATCACACCGATGATGGATGCGAAAATGTTAATGTTGCACGAACACACTGACCAGTCTTAGAGAAAGATCGCGGATATTGTTGGTGTCAGTCTTTCAAGTGTCATGTCATCAAGGTAAAGAAACAAACTTGATTCATTAATGAAAAAACGCAGTCGGAAGAGAAAAACAACGCCAAGAGACGACGTATACATGGTCAGGGAAAGTGTGAAAGATCCTAGGAAAGACATTATTCGTTTTGTTTCAATAAATTTGAACAAAGGGTGTAGATAGATAGATAGATAGATAGATAGATAGATAGATAGATAGATAGATAGATAGATAGATAGATAATCCGAATGTGATTGATGAACGGAATGAAATAGATTGGTGAACAAAATGAGATAGATAGATAGATAGATAGATAGATAGATAGATAGATAGATAGATAGATAATCCGAATGTGATTGATAAACGGAATGAGATAGATTGGTGAACAAAATGAGATAGATAGATAGATAGATAGATAGATAGATAGATAGATAGATAGATAGATAGATAATCCGAATGTGATTGATAAACGGAATGAGATAGATTGGTGAACAAAATGAGATAGATAGATAGATAGATAGATAGATAGATAGATAGATAGATAATCCGAATGTGATTGATAAACGGAATGAGATAGATTGGTGAACAAAATGAGATAGATAGATAGATAGATAGATAGATAGATAGATAGATAGATAGATAGATAGATAGATAGATAATCCGAATGTGATTGATGAACGGAATGAGATAGATTGGTGAACAAAATGAGATAGATAGATAGATAGATAGATAGATAGATAGATAGATAGATAGATAGATAATCCGAATGTGATTGATAAACGGAATGAGATAGATTGGTGAACAAAATGAGATAGATAGATAGATAGATAGATAGATAGATAGATAGATAGATAGATAGATAGATAGATAGATAGATAATCCGAATGTGATTGATAAACGGAATGAGATAGATTGGTGAACAAAATGAGATAGATAGATAGATAGATAGATAGATAGATAGATAGATAGATAGATAGATAGATAATCCGAATGTGATTGATAAACGGAATGAGATAGATTGGTGAACAAAATGAGATAGATAGATAGATAGATAGATAGATAGATAGATAGATAGATAGATAGATAGATAATCCGAATCCAATGATTGATAAACGGAATGAGATAGATTGGTGAACAAAATGAGATAGATAGATAGATAGATAGATAGATAGATAGATAGATAGATAATCCGAATGTGATTGATAAACGGAATGAGATAGATTGGTGAACAAAATGAGATAGATAGATAGATAGATAGATAGATAGATAGATAGATAGATAGATAGATAGATAGATAGATAGATAGATAGATAATCCGAATGATTGATAAACGGAATGAGATAGATTGGTGAACAAAATGAGATAGATAGATAGATAGATAGATAGATAGATAGATAGATAGATAGATAGATAATCCGAATGTGATTGATGAACGGAATGAGATAGATTGGTGAACAAAAATGAGATAGATAGATAGATAGATAGATAGATAGATAGATAGATAGATAGATAGATAATCCGAATGTGATTGATAAACGGAATGAGATAGATTGGTGAACAAAATGAGATAGATAGATAGATAGATAGATAGATAGATAGATAGATAGATAGATAGATAGATAATCCGAATGTGATTGATAAACGGAATGAGATAGATTGGTGAACAAAATGAGATAGATAGATAGATAGATAGATAGATAGATAGATAGATAGATAGATAGATAGATAGATAGATAATCCAGATGTGATTGATAAACGGAATGAGATAGATTGGTGAACAAAATGAGATAGATAGATAGATAGATAGATAGATAGATAGATAGATAGATAGATAGATAGATAGATAATCGAATGTGATTGATAAACGGAATGAGATAGATTGAGTGAACAAAATGAGATAGATAGATAAATAGATAGATAGATAGATAGATAGATAGATAGATAGATAATCCGAATGTAGATTGATAAACGGAATGAGATAGATTGGTGAACAAAATGAGGTAGATAGATAGATAGATAGATAGATAGATAGATAGATAGATAGATAGATAGATAATCCGAATGTGATTGATAAACGGAATGAGATAGATTGGTGAACAAAATGAGATAGATAGATAGATAGATAGATAGATAGATAGATAGATAGATAGATAGATAGATAGATAATCCGAATGTGATTGATAAACGGAATGAGATAGATTGGTGAACAAAATGAGATAGATAG